>CM059439.1:2605384-3146659 GCA_030390025.1 Squalus acanthias | reverse complement strand
TGTGTTCACACTGGGCTGTGTGTTCACACTGGGCATTGTGTTCACACTGGGCATTGTGTTCACACTGGGCATTGTGTGTTCACACTGGGCATTGTGTGCTCACACTGGGCATTGTGTTCACACTGGGCATTGTGTGTTCACACTGGGCATTGTGTTCACACTGGGCATTGTGTGTTCACACTGGGCATTGTGTGTTCACACTGGGCATTGTGTTCACACTGGGCATTGTGTGTTCACACTGGGCATTGTGTTCACACTGGGCATTGTGTGTTCACACTGGGCATTGTGTGTTCACACTGGGCATTGTGTGCTCACACTGGGCATTGTGTGTTCACACTGGGCATTGTGTGCTCACACTGGGCATTGTGCTCACACTGGGCATTGTGTGTTCACACTGGGCATTGTGTGCTCACACTGGGCATTGTGTGTTCACACTGGGCATTGTGTTCACACTGGGCATTGTGTGTTCACACTGGGCATTGTGTGTTCACACTGGGCATTGTGTGTTCACACTGGGCATTGTGTGTTCACACTGGGCATTGTGTGTTCACACTGGGCATTGTGTGTTCACACTGGGCATTGTGCTCACACTGGGCATTGTGTGTTCACACTTGGCATTGTGTGTTCACACTGGGCATTGTGTGTTCACACTGGGCATTGTGCTCACACTGGCATTGTGTGTTCACACTGGGCATTGTGTTCACACTGGGCATTGTGTGTTCACACTGGGCATTGTGTGTCACACTGGGCATTGTGTGCTCACACTGGGCATTGTGTGTTCACACTGGGCATTGTGCTCACACTGGGCATTTCACACTGGGCATTGTGTGTTCACACTGGGCATTGTGTGTTCACACTGGGCATTGTGCTCACACTGGGCATTGTGTGCTCACACTGGGCATTGTGTGTTCACACTGGGCATTGTGCTCACACTGGGCATTGTGTGCTCACACTGGGCATTGTGTTCACACTGGGCATGTGTGCTCACACTGGGCATTGTGTGTCACACTGGGCATTGTGCTCACACTGGGCATTGTGTGTCACACTGGGCATTGTGTGCTCACACTGGGCATTGTGTGCTTCACACTGGGCATTGTGCTCACACTGGGCATTGTGTGCTCACACTGGGCATTGTGCTCACACTGGGCATTGTGTGCTCACACTGGGCATTGTGTTCACACTGGGCATTGTGCTCACACTGGGCATTGTGTGTTCACACTGGGCATTGTGTGCTCACACTGGGCATTGTGTCTCACACTGGCATTGTGTGCTCACACTGGGCATTGTGCTCACACTGGGCATTGTGTGTTCACACTGGGCATTTGTGTTCACACTGGGCATTGTGTGCTCACACTGGGCATTGTGCTCACACTGGGCATTGTGTGTTCACACTGGGCATTGTGCTCACACTGGCATTGTGTGCTCACACTGGGCATTGTGTGCTCACACTGGGCATTGTGTGCTCACACTGGGCATTGTGTGTTCACACTGGGCATTGTGCTCACACTGGGCTTGTGTGCTCACACTGGGCATTGTGTGTCACACTGGGCATTGTGTTTCACACTGGGCATTGTGTGCTCACACTGGGCATTGTGTGCTCACACTGGGCATTGTGTGTTCACACTGGGCATTGTGTTCACACTGGGCATTTGTGCTCACACTGGGCATTGTGTGTTCACACTGGGCATTTGTGCTCACACTGGGCATTGTGTGTTCACACTGGGCATTGTGTGCTCACACTGGGCATTGTGTGTTCACACTGGGCATTGTGTGTCACACTGGGCATTGTGCTCACACTGGGCATTGTGGCTCACACTGGGCATTGTGCTCACACTGGGCATTGTGCTCACACTGGGCATTGTGTGTTCACACTGGGCATTGTGCTCACACTGGGCATTGTGCTCACACTGGGCATTGTGTGTTCACACTGGGCATTGTGTGTTCACACTGGGCATTGTGTGTCACACTGGGCATTGTGTGATCACACTGGGCATTGTGCTCACACTGGGCATTGTGTGCTCACACTGGGCATTGTGTGTTCACACTGGGCATTGTGTGCTCACACTGGGCATTGTGTCACACTGGGCATTGTGTGTTCACACTGGGCATTGTGTTCACACTGGGCATTGTGTGTTCACACTGGGCATTGTGTGTTCACACTGGGCATTGTGTGCTCACACTGGGCATTGTGTGTTCACACTGGGCATTGTGTTCACACTGGGCATTGTGCTCACACTGGGCATTGTGTGTTCACACTGGGCATTGTGTGTTCACACTGGGCATTGTGCTCACACTGGGCATTGTGTGTTCACACTGGGCATTGTGCTCACACTGGGCATTGTGCTCACACTGGGCATTGTGCTCACACTGGGCATTGTGCTCACACTGGGCATTGTGTGCTCACACTGGGCATTGTGCTCACACTGGGCATTGTGCTCACACTGGGCATTGTGTTCACACTGGGCATTGTGTGCTCACACTGGGCATTGTGTGCTCACACTGGGCATTGTGTGTTCACACTGGGCATTGTGTGTTCACACTGGGCATTGTGTGCTCACACTGGGCATTGTGTTCACACTGGGCATTGTGTGTTCACACTGGGCATTGTGTGCTCACACTGGGCATTGTGTGTTCACACTGGGCATTGTGCTCACACTGGGCATTGTGTGCTCACACTGGGCATTGTGTTCACACTGGGCATTGTGTGTTCACACTGGGCATTGTGTGTTCACACTGGGCATTGTGTGTTCACACTGGCATTGTGTGCTCACACTGGGCATTGTGTGTTCACACTGGGCATTGTGTGTTCACACTGGGCATTGTGTGTTCACACTGGGCATTGTGTGCTCACACTGGGCATTGTGTGTTCACACTGGGCATTGTGTTCACACTGGGCATTGTGTGTTCACACTGGGCATTGTGTGTTCACACTGGGCATTGTGCTCACACTGGGCATTGTGTGTTCACACTGGGCATTGTGTGTTCACACTGGGCATTGTGCTCACACTGGGCATTGTGTGTTCACACTGGGCATTGTGTGTTCACACTGGGCATTGTGTGCTCACACTGGGCATTGTGTGTTCACACTGGCATTGTGCTCACACTGGGCATTGTGTGTTCACACTGGGCATTGTGCTCACACTGGGCATTGTGTGTTCACACTGGGCATTGTGCTCACACTGGGCATTGTGTTCACACTGGCATTGTGTGCTCACACTGGGCATTGTGCTCACACTGGGCATTGTGTGTTCACACTGGGCATTGTGTGTTCACACTGGGCATTGTGTGCTCACACTGGGCATTGTGTGTTCACACTGGGCATTGTGTGTTCACACTGGGCATTGTGTGCTCACACTGGGCATTGTGTGTTCACACTGGGCATTGTGCTCACACTGGGCATTGTGTGTTCACACTGGGCATTGTGTGCTCACACTGGGCATTGTGTTCACACTGGGCATTGTGCTCACACTGGGTTTTGTGCTCACACTAGGCATTGTGCTCACACTGGGCATTGTGTGCTCACACTGGGCATTGTGCTCACACTGGGCATTGTGCTCACACTGGGCATTGTGTGTTCCCACTGGGCATTGTGCTCACACTGGGCATTGTGTGCTCACACTGGGCATTGTGTTTTCACACTGGGCATTGTGTGCTCACACTGGGTTTTGTGCTCACACTGGGCATTGTGCGTTCACACTGGGCATTGTGTGTTCACACTGGGCATTGTGTGTTCACACTGGGCACTGTGCTCACACTGGGCATTGTGTGTTCACACTGGGCATTGTGTTCACACTGGGCATTGTGCTCACACTGGGCATTGTGCTCACACTGGGCATTGTGTGTTCACACTGGGCATTGTGTGTTCACACTGGGCATTGTGTGTTCACACTGGGCATTGTGCTCACACTGGGCATTGTGTGTTCACACTGGGCATTGTGCTCACACTGGGCATTGTGTGCTCACACTGGGCATTGTGTGTTCACACTGGGCATTGTGCTCACACTGGGCATTGTGTGCTCACACTGGGCATTGTGTGTTCACACTGGGCATTGTGTGCTCACACTGGGCATTGTGTGTTCACACTGGGCATTGTGCTCACACTGGGCATTGTGTGTTCACACTGGGCATTGTGTGTCACACTGGGCATTGTGTGTTCACACTGGGCATTGTGTGTTCACACTGGGCATTGTGCTCACACTGGGCATTGTGTGTTCACACTGGGCATTGTGCTCACACTGGGCATTGTGTGTTCACACTGGGCATTGTGTGCTCACACTGGGCATTGTGTGTTCACACTGGGCATTGTGTGCTCACACTGGGCATTGTGTGTTCACACTGGGCATTGTGCTCACACTGGGCATTGTGTGTTCACACTGGGCATTGTGTTCACACTGGGCATTGTGCTCACACTGGGCATTGTGCTCACACTGGGCATTGTGTGTTCACACTGGGCATTGTGTGTTCACACTGGGCATTGTGTGTTCACACTGGGCATTGTGTGTTCACACTGGGCATTGTGCTCACACTGGGCATTGTGTGTTCACACTGGGCATTGTGCTCACACTGGGCATTGTGTGTTCACACTGGGCATTGTGTGTTCACACTGGGCATTGTGCTCACACTGGGCATTGTGTGCTCACACTGGGCATTGTGTGTTCACACTGGGCATTGTGTTCACACTGGGCATTGTGTGCTCACACTGGGCATTGTGTGCTCACACTGGGCATTGTGTGTTCACACTGGGCATTGTGCTCACACTGGGCATTGTGTGTTCACACTGGGCATTGTGTGTTCACACTGGGCATTGTGCTCACACTGGGCATTGTGTGTCACACTGGGCATTGTGTGTTCACACTGGGCATTGTGCTCACACTGGGCATTGTGTGTTCACACTGGGCATTGTGTGTTCACACTGGGCATTGTGTGCTCACACTGGGCATTGTGTGTTCACACTGGGCATTGTGCTCACACTGGGCATTGTGTGTTCACACTGGGCATTGTGCTCACACTGGGCATTGTGTGCTCACACTGGGCATTGTGCTCACACTGGGCATTGTGTGCTCACACTGGGCATTGTGTGCTCACACTGGGCATTGTGTGTTCACACTGGGCATTGTGTGTTCACACTGGGCATTGTGTGTTCACACTGGGCATTGTGCTCACACTGGGCATTGTGTGTTCACACTGGGCATTGTGTGTTCACACTGGGCATTGTGTGCTCACACTGGGCATTGTGTGTTCACACTGGGCATTGTGTTCACACTGGGCATTGTGTGTTCACACTGGGCATTGTGTTCACACTGGGCATTGTGTGTTCACACTGGGCATTGTGTGTTCACACTGGGCATTGTGCTCACACTGGGCATTGTGTGTTCACACTGGGCATTGTGTGTTCACACTGGGCATTGTGCTCACACTGGGCATTGTGTGTTCACACTGGGCATTGTGTGTTCACACTGGGCATTGTGTGCTCACACTGGGCATTGTGTGCTCACACTGGGCATTGTGTGTTCACACTGGACATTGTGCTCACACTGGGCATTGTGTGTTCACACTGGGCATTGTGCTCACACTGGGCATTGTATGTTCACACTGGGCATTGTGCTCACACTGGGCATGTTGCTCACACTGGGCATTGTGTGTTCCCACTGGGCATTGTGCTCACACTGGGCATTGTGTGCTCACACTGGGCATTGTGTTTTCACACTGGGCATTGTGTGCTCACACTGGGTTTTGTGCTCACACTGGGCATTGTGCGTTCACACTGGGCATTGTGTGTTCACACTGGGCATTGTGTTCACACTGGGCATTGTGCTCACACTGGGCATTGTGTGTTCACACTGGGCATTGTGTGTTCACACTGGGCATTGTGCTCACACTGGGCATTGTGTTTTCACACTGGGCATTGTGTTTTCACAATGGGCATTGTGTGCTCACACTGGGTATTGTGCTCACTCTGGGCATTGTGTGTTCACACTGGGCATTGTGTTCACACTGGGCATTGTGCTCACACTGGGCATTGTGTGTTCACACTGGGCATTGTGTGCTCACACTGGGCATTGTGTGTTCACACTGGGCATTGTGCTCACACTGGGCATTGTGTGTTCACACTGGGCATTGTGTTCACACTGGGCATTGTGTGTTCACACTGGGCATTGTGTGCTCACACTGGGCATTGTGCTCACACTGGGCATTGTGTGTTCACACTGGGCATTGTGTGCTCACACTGGGCATTGTGCTCACACTGGGCATTGTGTGTTCACACTGGGCATTGTGCTCACACTGGGCATTGTGTGTTCACACTGGGCATTGTGTGCTCACACTGGGCATTGTGTGTTCACACTGGGCATTGTGTGCTCACACTGGGCATTGTGTTCACACTGGGCATTGTGTGCTCACACTGGGCATTGTGTGTTCACACTGGGCATTGTGTGCTCACACTGGGCATTGTGCTCACACTGGGCATTGTGTGCTCACACTGGGCATTGTGTTCACACTGGGCATTGTGTTCACACTGGGCATTGTGTGTTCACACTGGGCATTGTGCTCACACTGGGCATTGTGTGTTCACACTGGGCATTGTGTGTTCACACTGGGCATTGTGTGTTCACACTGGGCATTGTGCTCACACTGGGCATTGTGTGTTCACACTGGGCATTGTGTTCACACTGGGCATTGTGCTCACACTGGGCATTGTGTGCTCACACTGGGCATTGTGTGTTCACACTGGGCATTGTGCTCACACTGGGCATTGTGTGTTCACACTGGGCATTGTGTGCTCACACTGGGCATTGTCACTGGCATTGTTCACACTGGGCATTGTGTTCACACTGGGCATTGTGTGTTCACACTGGGCATTGTGTGTTCACACTGGGCATTGTGTGCTCACACTGGGCATTGTGTTCACACTGGGCATTGTGTGTTCACACTGGGCATTGTGTGTTCACACTGGGCATTGTGTGCTCACACTGGGCATTGTGTTCACACTGGGCATTGTGTGTTCACACTGGGCATTGTGTGCTCACACTGGGCATTGTGCTCACACTGGGCATTGTGTGTTCACACTGGGCATTGTGTTCACACTGGGCATTGTGTGTTCACACTGGGCATTGTGGGTTCACACTGGGCATTGTGTGTTCACACTGGGCATTGTGTGCTCACACTGGGCATTGTGTGCTCACACTGGGCATTGTGTGTTCACACTGGGCATTGTGTGTTCACACTGGGCATTGTGTGCTCACACTGGGCATTGTGTGTTCACACTGGGCATTGTGTGCTCACACTGGGCATTGTGTGTTCACACTGGGCATTGTGTGTTCACACTGGGCATTGTGTGCTCACACTGGGCATTGTGTGTTCACACTGGGCATTGTGTGTTCACACTGGGCATTGTGTTCACACTGGGCATTGTGTGTTCACACTGGGCATTGTGTGCTCACACTGGGCATTGTGCTCACACTGGGCATTGTGTGTTCACACTGGGCATTGTGTGTTCACACTGGGCATTGTGTGTTCACACTGGGCATTGTGTTCACACTGGGCATTGTGCTCACACTGGGCATTGTGCTCACACTGGGCATTGTGTGTTCACACTGGGCATTGTGTGCTCACACTGGGCATTGTGCTCACACTGGGCATTGTGTGTTCACACTGGGCATTATGTACTCACACTGGCCATTGGGTGTTCACACTGGGCATTGTGTGTTCACACTGGGCATTCTGTACTCACACTGGGCATTGTGTGTTCACACTGGGCATTTTGTGCTCACACTGGGCATTGTGTGTTCACACTGGGCATTGTGTGTTCACACTGGGCATTGTGTGTTCACACTGGGCATTGTGTGTTCACACTGGGCATTGTGCTCACACTGGGCATTGTGTGTTCACACTGGGCATTGTGCTCACACTGGGCATTGTGTGCTCACACTGGGCATTGTGTGTTCACACTGGGCATTGTGTGTTCACACTGGGCATTGTGTTCACACTGGGCATTGTGTGTTCACACTGGGCATTGTGCTCACACTGGGGATTGTGTGTTCACACTGGGCATTGTGTGTTCACACTGGGCATTGTGTGTTCACACTGGGCATTGTGTGCTCACACTGGGCATTGTGTGTTCACACTGGGCATTGTGTGCTCACACTGGGCATTGTGCTCACACTGGGCATTGTGTGTTCACACTGGGCATTGTCTGCTCACACTGGGCATTGTGTGTTCACACTGGGCATTGTGCTCACACTGGGCATTGTGTGCTCACACTGGGCATTGTGTGTTCACACTGGGCATTGTGCTCACACTGGGCATTGTGTGCTCACACTGGCATTGTGTGTTCACACTGGGCATTGTGCTCACACTGGGCATTGTGTGTCACACTGGGCATTGTGTGCTCACACTGGGCATTGTGTGTTCACACTGGGCATTGTGTGCTCACACTGGGCATTGTGCTCACACTGGGCATTGTGTGTTCACACTGGGCATTGTGTGTTCACACTGGGATTGTGTGTCACACTGGGCATTGTGTGCTCACACTGGGCATTGTGGCTCACACTGGGCATTGTGCTCACACTGGGCATTGTGTGTTCACACTGGGCATTGTGTGTTCACACTGGGCATTGTGTTCACACTGGGCATTGTGTGTTTACACTGGGCATTGTGTGTTTACACTGGGCATTGTGTGTTTACACTTGGCATTGTGTGTTCACACTGGGCATTGTGTGTTCACACTGGGCATTGTGTGTTCACACTGGGCATTGTGCTCACACTGGGCATTGTGTGTTCACACTGGGCATTGTGTGTTCACACTGGGCATTGTGTGTTCACACTGGGCATTGTGTGTTCACACTGGGCATTGTGTGCTCACACTGGGCATTGTGTGCTCACACTGGGCATTGTGTGCTCACACTGGGCATTGTGTGTTCACACTGGGCATTGTGTGTTCACACTGGGCATTGTGTGTTCACACTGGGCATTGTGTGCTCACACTGGGCATTGTGCTCACACTGGGCATTGTGTGTTCACACTGGGCATTGTGTGTTCACACTGGGCATTGTGCTCACACTGGGCATTGTGTGTTCACACTGGGCATTGTGCTCACACTGGGCATTGTGTGTTCACACTGGGCATTGTGTGTTCACACTGGGCATTGTGCTCACACTGGGCATTGTGTTCACACTGGGCATTGTGCTCACACTGGGCATTGTGTGCTCACACTGGGCATTGTGTGTTCACACTGGGCATTGTGTGTTCACACTGGGCATTGTGCTCACACTGGGCATTGTGTGTTCACACTGGGCACTGAGTGCTCACACTGGGCATTGTGTGTTCACACTGGGCATTGTGCTCACACTGGGCATTGTGTGTTCACACTGGGCATTGTGTGTTCACACTGGGCATTGTGCTCACACTGGGCATTGTGTGTTCACACTGGGCATTGTGTGTTCACACTGGGCATTGTGCTCACACTGGGCATTGTGTGTTCACACTGGGCATTGTGTTCACACTGGGCATTGTGCTCACACTGGGCATTGTGTGCTCACACTGGGCATTGTGTGTTCACACTGGGCATTGTGCTCACACTGGGCATTGTGTGTTCACACTGGGCATTGTGTTCACACTGGGCATTGTGCTCACACTGGGCATTGTGTGCTCACACTGGGCATTGTGTGTTCACACTGGGCATTGTGCTCACACTGGGCATTGTGTGTTCACACTGGGCATTGTGTGCTCACACTGGGCATTGTGTGTTCACACTGGGCATTGTGTGTTCACACTGGGCATTGTGTTCACACTGGGCATTGTGTGTTCACACTGGGCATTGTGTGTTCACACTGGGCATTGTGTGTTCACACTGGATATTGTGTTCACACTGGGCATTGTGTGTTCACACTGGGCATTGTGTGTTCACACTGGGCATTGTGTGTTCACACTGGGCATTGTGTGCTCACACTGGGCATTGTGTTCACACTGGGCATTGTGTGCTCACACTGGGCATTGTGCTCACACTGGGCATTGTGTGTTCACACTGGGCATTGTGTGTTCACACTGGGCATTGTGCTCACACTGGGCATTGTGTGTTCACACTGGGCATTGTGTGTTCACACTGGGCATTGTGTGTTCACACTGGGCATTGTGTGTTCACACTGGGCATTGTGTGCTCACACTGGGCATTGTGTGCTCACACTGGGCATTGTGTTCACACTGGGCATTGTGTGCTCACACTGGGCATTGTGTGCTCACACTGGGCATTGTGTGTTCACACTGGGCATTGTGTGCTCACACTGGGCATTGTGTGCTCACACTGGGCATTGTGTGTTCACACTGGGCATTGTGCGCTCACACTGGGCATTGTGTGTTCACACTGGGCATTGTGTGTTCACACTGGGCATTGTGCGTCACACTGGGCATTGTGTGTTCACACTGGGCATTGTGTGCTCACACTGGGCATTGTGTGTTCACACTGGGCATTGTGTGTTCACACTGGGCATTGTGTGCTCACACTGGGCATTGTGTGTTCACACTGGGCATTGTGTGTTCACACTGGGCATTGTGTTCACACTGGGCATTGTGTTCACACTGGGCATTGTGTGTTCACACTGGGCATTGTGTGCTCACACTGGGCATTGTGCTCACACTGGGCATTGTGTGTTCACACTGGGCATTGTGTGTTCACACTGGGCATTGTGTGTTCACACTGGGCATTGTGTTCACACTGGGCATTGTGTGTTCACACTGGGCATTGTGTGTTCACACTGGGCATTGTGTGTTCACACTGGGCATTGTGTGCTCACACTGGGCATTGTGCTCACACTGGGCATTGTGTGTTCACACTGGGCATTATGTACTCACACTGGCCATTGGGTGTTCACACTGGGCATTGTGTGTTCACACTGGACATTGTGTGTTCACACTGGGCATTGTGTGTTCACACTGGGCATTCTGTACTCACACTGGACATTGTGTGTTCACACTGGGCATTATGTACTCACACTGGGCATTGTGTGTTCACACTGGGCATTGTGTGTTCACACTGGCATTGTGTGTTCACACTGGGCATTGTGTGTTCACACTGGGCATTGTGTGTTCACACTGGGCATTGTGCTCACACTGGGCATTGTGTGTTCACACTGGGCATTGTGCTCACACTGGGCATTGTGTGTTCACACTGGGCATTGTGCTCACACTGGGCATTGTGTGCTCACACTGGGCATTGTGTGTCACACTGGGCATTGTGCTCACACTGGGCATTGTGTGTCACACTGGGCATTGTGCTCACACTGGGCATTGTGTGTTCACACTGGGCATTGTGTGTTCACACTGGGCATTGTGTGTCACACTGGCATTGTGCTCACACTGGGCATTGTGTGTTCACACTGGGCATTGTGTGCTCACACTGGGCATTGTGTGTCACACTGGGCATTGTGCTCACACTGGGCATTGTGTGTTCACACTGGGCATTGTGTGTTCACACTGGGCATTGTGCTCACACTGGGCATTGTGTGTTCACACTGGGCATTGTGTGTTTACACTGGGCATTGTGTGCTCACACTGGGCATTGTGCTCACACTGGGCATTGTGTGTTCACACTGGGCATTGTGTGTTCACACTGGGCATTGTGCTCACACTGGGCATTGTGTGCTCACACTGGCATTGTGTGTTCACACTGGGCATTGTGCTCACACTGGGCATTGTGTGTTCACACTGGGCATTGTGTTCACACTGGGCATTGTGCTCACACTGGGCATTGTGTGCTCACACTGGGCATTGTGTGTTCACACTGGGCATTGTGCTCACACTGGGCATTGTGTGTTCACACTCGGCATTGTGTGCTCACACTGGGCATTGTGTGTTCACACTGGGCATTGTGTGTTCACACTGGGCATTGTGTTCACACTGGGCATTGTGTGTTCACACTGGGCATTGTGTGTTCACACTGGGCATTGTGTGTTCACACTGGGCATTGTGTTCACACTGGGCATTGTGTGTTCACACTGGGCATTGTGTGTTCACACTGGGCATTGTGTGTTCACACTGGGCATTGTGTGCTCACACTGGGCATTGTGTTCACACTGGGCATTGTGTGCTCACACTGGGCATTGTGCTCACACTGGGCATGGTGTTCACACTGGGCATTGTGTGTTCACACTGGGCATTGTGCTCACACTGGGCATTGTGTGTTCACACTGGGCATTGTGTGTTCACACTGGGCATTGTGTGTTCACACTGGGCATTGTGTGTTCACACTGGGCATTGTGTGCTCACACTGGGCATTGTGCTCACACTGGGCATTGTGTGTTCACACTGGGCATTGTGTGTTCACACTGGGCATTGTGTGCTCACACTGGGCATTGTGTGTTCACACTGGGCATTGTGTGTTCACACTGGGCATTGTGTGCTCACACTGGGCATTGTGTGTTCACACTGGGCATTGTGTGCTCACACTGGGCATTGTGTGTTCACACTGGGCATTGTGTGTTCACACTGGGCATTGTGCGTTCACACTGGGCATTGTGTGTTCACACTGGGCATTGTGTGCTCACACTGGGCATTGTGTGTTCACACTGGGCATTGTGTGTTCACACTGGGCATTGTGTGCTCACACCGGGCATTGTGTGTTCACACTGGGCATTGTGTGTTCACACTGGGCATTGTGTTCACACTGGGCATTGTGTTCACACTGGGCATTGTGTGTTCACACTGGGCATTGTGTGCTCACACTGGGCATTGTGCTCACACTGGGCATTGTGTGTTCACACTGGGCATTGTGTGTTCACACTGGGCATTGTGTTCACACTGGGCATTGTGTCACACTGGGCATTGTGTGTTCACACTGGGCATTGTGTGTCACACTGGGCATTGTGTGTTCACACTGGGCATTGTGCTCACACTGGGCATTGTGTGTTCACACTGGGCATTGTGTGTTCACACTGGGCATTGGTGTTCACACTGGGCATTGTGTGTTCACACTGGGCAGTGTGTTCACACTGGGCATTGTGTGTTCACACTGGGCATTGTGTGCTCACACTGGGCATTGTGTGTTCACACTGGGCATTGTGCTCACACTGGACATTGTGTGTTCACACTGGGCATTGTGTTCACACTGGGCATTGTGTGTTCACACTGGGCATTGTGTGTTCACACTGGGCATTGTGTGTTCACACTGGGCATTGTGCTCACACTGGGCATTGTGTGTTCACACTGGGCATTGTGCTCACACTGGGCATTGTGTGTTCACACTGGGCATTGTGCTCACACTGGGCATTGTGTGTCACACTGGGCATTGTGTGTTCACACTGGGCATTGTGCTCACACTGGGCATTGTGTGCTCACACTGGGCATTGTTCTCACACTGGGCATTGTGTGTTCACACTGGGCATTGTTGTTCACACTGGGCATTGTGTTCACACTGGGCATTGTGTGCTCACACTGGGCATTGTGTGTTCACACTGGGCATTGTGTGCTCACACTGGGCATTGTGTGTTCACACTGGGCATTGTGCTCACACTGGGCATTGTGTGTTCACACTGGGCATTGTGTGTTCACACTGGGCATTGTGTTCACACTGGGCATTGTGTGTTCACACTGGGCATTGTGTGTTCACACTGGGCATTGTGTGTTCACACTGGGCATTGTGCTCACACTGGGCATTGTGTGTTCACACTGGGCATTGTGTGCTCACACTGGGCATTGTGTGTTCACACTGGGCATTGTGTGCTCACACTGGGCATTGTGTGCTCACACTGGGCATTGTGTGCTCACACTGGGCATTGTGTTCACACTGGGCATTGTGTGTTCACACTGGGCATTGTGTGTTCACACTGGGCATTGTGCTCACACTGGGCATTGTGTGCTCACACTGGGCATTGTGTGTTCACACTGGGCATTGTGCTCACACTGGGCATTGTGTGTTCACACTGGGCATTGTGCTCACACTGGGCATTGTGTGTTCACACTGGGCATTGTGTGTTCACACTGGGCATTGTGCTCACACTGGGCATTGTGCTCACACTGGGCATTGTGCTCACACTGGGCATTGTGTGCTCACACTGGGCATTGTGTGTTCACACTGGGCATTGTGTGTTCACACTGGGCATTGTGCTCACACTGGGCATTGTGTGTTCACACTGGGCATGTGTGCTCACACTGGGCATTGTGTGTTCACACTGGGCATTGTGTGTTCACACTGGGCATTGTGCTCACACTGGGCATTGTGTGCTCACACTGGGCATTGTGTGTTCACACTGGGCATTGTGTGCTCACACTGGGCATTGTGTGCTCACACTGGGCATTGTGTGCTCACACTGGGCATTGTGTTCACACTGGGCATTGTGTCTCACACTGGGCATTGTGTGTTCACACTGGGCATTGTGCTCACACTGGGCATTGTGTGTTCACACTGGGCATTGTGTGTTCACACTGGGCATTGTGCTCACACTGGGCATTGTGTGTTCACACTGGGCATTGTGTGTTCACACTGGGCATTGTGCTCACACTGGGCATTGTGTGTTCACACTGGGCATTGTGTTCACACTGGGCATTGTGTGCTCACACTGGGCATTGTGTGCTCACACTGGGCATTGTGTGTTCACACTGGGCATTGTGCTCACACTGGGCATTGTGTGTTCACACTGGGCATTGTGTTCACACTGGGCATTGTGCTCACACTGGGCATTGTGTGCTCACACTGGGCATTGTGTGTTCACACTGGGCATTGTGCTCACACTGGGCATTGTGTGTTCACACTGGGCATTGTGTGCTCACACTGGGCATTGTGTGTCACACTGGGCATTGTGTGTTCACACTGGGCATTGTGTGTTCACACTGGGCATTGTGTCTCACACTGGGCATTGTGTGTTCACACTGGGCATTGTGTGTTCACACTGGGCATTGTGTTCACACTGGGCATTGTGTGTTCACACTGGGCATTGTGTGTTCACACTGGGCATTGTGTGTTCACACTGGGCATTGTGTGTTCACACTGGGCATTGTGCTCACACTGGGCATTGTGTGTTCACACTGGGCATTGTGTTCACACTGGGCATTGTGCTCACACTGGGCATTGTGTGTTCACACTGGGCATTGTGTGTTCACACTGGGCATTGTGCTCACACTGGGCATTGTGTGTTCACACTGGGCATTGTGTTCACACTGGGCATTGTGCTCACACTGGGCATTGTGTGCTCACACTGGGCATTGTGTGCTCACACTGGGCATTGTGCTCACACTGGGCATTGTGCTCACACTGGGCATTGTGTGTCACACTGGCATTGTGTGCTCACACTGGGCATTGTGTGTTCACACTGGGCATTGTGTGTTCACACTGGGCATTGTGTGTTCACACTGGGCATTGTGTGTTCACACTGGGCATTGTGTGTTCACACTGGGCATTGTGCTCACACTGGGCATTGTGTGTTCACACTGGGCATTGTGTGCTCACACTGGGCATTGTGTGTTCACACTGGGCATTGTGTGCTCACACTGGGCATTGTGTGTTCACACTGGGCATTGTGTGTTCACACTGGGCATTGTGTGCTCACACTGGGCATTGTGCTCACACTGGGCATTGTGTGTCACACTGGGCATTGTGTGTTCACACTGGGCATTGTGTTCACACTGGGCATTGTGTGTTCACACTGGGCATTGTGTTCACACTGGGCATTGTGTGCTCACACTGGGCATTGTGTTCACACTGGGCATTGTGTGTTCACACTGGGCATTGTGTGTTCACACTGGGCATTGTGTGTTCACACTGGGCATTGTGTTCACACTGGGCATTGTGTGTTCACACTGGGCATTGTGTGTTCACACTGGGCATTGTGTGTTCACACTGGGCATTGTGTGCTCACACTGGGCATTGTGTGCTCACACTGGGCATTGTGTGCTCACACTGGGCATTGTGCTCACACTGGGCATTGTGTGTTCACACTGGGCATTGTGTGTCACACTGGGCATTGTGTGTTCACACTGGGCATTGTGTGTCACACTGGGCATTGTGTTCACACTGGGCATTGTGTGTTCACACTGGGCATTGTGTGCTCACACTGGGCATTGTGTGTTCACACTGGGCATTGTGTGCTCACACTGGGCATTGTGTGTTCACACTGGGCATTGTGTGTTCACACTGGGCATTGTGTGTTCACACTGGGCATTGTGCTCACACTGGGCATTGTGTGTTCACACTGGGCATTGTGCTCACACTGGGCATTGTGTGTTCACACTGGGCATTGTGCTCACACTGGGCATTGTGTGCTCACACTGGGCATTGTGTGTTCACACTGGGCATTGTGCTCACACTGGGCATTGTGTGCTCACACTGGGCATTTTCCTCACACTGGGCATTGTGTGTTCACACTGGGCATTGTCTGTTCACACTGGGCATTGTGTTCACACTGGACATTGTGTTCACACTGGGCATTGTGTGTTCACACTGGGCATTGTGTGCTCACACGGGGCATTGTGTGCTCACACTGGGCATTGTGCTCACACTGGGCATTGTGTGTTCACACTGGGCATTGTGTGTTCACACTGGGCATTGTGTTCACACTGGGCATTGTGTGTTTACACTGGGCATTGTGTGTTTACACTGGGCATTGTGCTCACACTGGGCATTGTGTGTTTACACTTGGCATTGTGTGTTCACACTGGGCATTGTGTGTTTACACTGGGCATTGTGTGTTCACACTGGGCATTGTGTGCTCACACTGGGCATTGTGTGCTCACACTGGGCATTGTGCTCACACTGGGCATTGTGCGTTCACACTGGGCATTGTGTGTTCACACTGGGCATTGTGCTCACACTGGGCATTGTGTGTTCACACTGGGCATTGTGTGTTCACACTGGGCATTGTGCTCACACTGGGCATTGTGTGTTCACACTGGGCATTGTGCTCACACTGGGCATTGTGTTCACACTGGCATTGTGTTCACACTGGGCATTGTGTGTTCACACTGGGCATTGTGCTCACACTGGGCATTGTGCTCACACTGGGCATTGTGCTCACACTGGGCATTGTGTGCTCACACTGGGCATTGTGTGTTCACACTGGGCATTGTGTGTTCACACTGGGCATTGTGCTCACACTGGGCATTGTGTGTTCACACTGGGCATTGTGTGCTCACACTGGGCATTGTGCTCACACTGGGCATTGTGTGCTCACACTGGGCATTGTGTGCTCACACTGGGCATTGTGTTCACACTGGGCATTGTGTGCTCACACTGGGCATTGTGTGTTCACACTGGGCATTGTGTGCTCACACTGGGCATTTTGCTCACACTGGGCATTGTGCTAACACTGGGCATTGTGTTCACACTGGGCATTGTGTTCTCACACTGGGCATTGTGTGTTCACACTGGGCATTGTGCTCACACTGGGCATTGTGTGTTCACACTGGGCATTGTGTGTTCACACTGGGCATTGTGCTCACACTGGGCATTGTGTGTTCACACTGGGCATTGTGTGTTCACACTGGGCATTGTGCTCACACTGGGCATTGTGTGTTCACACTGGGCATTGTGTTCACACTGGGTATTGTGCTCACTCTGGGCATTGTGTGCTCACACTGGGCATTGTGTGTTCACACTGGGCATTGTGCTCACACTGGGCATTGTGTGTTCACACTGGGCATTGTGTTCACACTGGGTATTGTGCTCACTCTGGGCATTGTGTGCTCACACTGGGCATTGTGTGTTCACACTGGGCATTGTGCTCACACTGGGCATTGTGTGTTCACACTGGGCATTGTGTGCTCACACTGGGCATTGTGTGTTCACACTGGGCATTGTGTGTTCACACTGGGCATTGTGTGTTCACACTGGGCATTGTGTGTTCACACTGGGCATTGTGTGTTCACACTGGACATTGTGTTCACACTGGGCATTGTGTGTTCACACTGGGCATTGTGTGTTCACACTGGGCATTGTGTGTTCACACTGGGCATTGTGTGTTCACACTGGGCATTGTGTGCTCACACTGGGCATTGTGTTCACACTGGGCATTGTGTGCTCACACTGGGCATTGTGCTCACACTGGGCATTGTGTGTTCACACTGGGCATTGTGTGTTCACACTGGGCATTGTGCTCACACTGGGCATTGTGTGTTCACACTGGGCATTGTGTGCTCACACTGGGCATTGTGTGTTCACACTGGGCATTGTGTTCACACTGGGCATTGTGTGCTCACACTGGGCATTGTGCTCACACTGGGCATTGTGCTCACACTGGGCATTGTGTGCTCACACTGGGCATTGTGTGCTCACACTGGGCATTGTGTGTTCACACTGGGCATTGTGTGTTCACACTGGGCATTGTGTGCTCACAGTGGGCATTGTGTGTTCACACTGGGCATTGTGCTCACACTGGGCATTGTGTGCTCACACTGGGCATTGTGTGTTCACACTGGGCATTGTGTGCTCACAGTGGGCATTGTGTGCTCACACTGGGCATTGTGTGTTCACACTGGGCATTGTGCGCTCACACTGGGCATTGTGCGTTCACACTGGGCATTGTGTGTTCACACTGGGCATTGTGTGCTCACACTGGGCATTGTGCGTTCACACTGGGCATTGTGTGTTCACACTGGGCATTGTGTGCTCACACTGGGCATTGTGTGTTCACACTGGGCATTGTGTGTTCACACTGGGCATTGTGTGCTCACACTGGGCATTGTGTGTTCACACTGGGCATTGTGCTCACACTGGGCATTGTGCTCACACTGGGCATTGTGTGCTCACACTGGGCATATGTGTTCACACTGGGCATTGTGCTCACACTGGGCATTGTGTGTTCACACTGGGCATTGTGCTCACACTGGGCATTGTGTGCTCACACTGGGCATTGTGTGTTCACACTGGGCATTGTGTGTTCACACTGGGCATTGTGTTCACACTGGGCATTGTGTTCACACTGGGCATTGTGTGTTCACACTGGGCATTGTGTGCTCACACTGGGCATTGTGCTCACACTGGGCATTGTGTGTTCACACTGGGCATTGTGTGTTCACACTGGGCATTGTGTGTTCACACTGGGCATTGTGTTCACACTGGGCATTGTGCGTTCACACTGGGCATTGTGTGCTCACACTGGGCATTGTGCTCACACTGGGCATTGTGTGTTCACACTGGGCATTGTGTGATCACACTGGGCATTGTGTGTTCACACTGGGCATTGTGTGTTCACACTGGACATTGTGTGTTCACACTGGGCATTGTGTGTTCACACTGGGCATTGTGCTCACACTGGGCATTGTGTGTTCACACTGGGCATTGTGTGCTCACACTGGGTTTTGTGCTCACACTGGGCATTGTGTGCTCACACTGGGCATTGTGCTCACACTGGGCATTGTGTGCTCACACTGGGCATTGTGCTCACACTGGGCATTGTGTGCTCACACTGGGCATTGTGTTCACACTGGCATTGTGTTCACACTGGGCATTGTGTGTTCACACTGGGCATTGTGTGTTCACACTGGGCATTGTGTGCTCACACTGGGCATTGTGCTCACACTGGGCATTGTGTTCACACTGGGCATTGTGCTCACACTGGGCATTGTGTGTTCACACTGGGCATTGTGTGTTCACACTGGGCATTGTGTGTTCACACTGGGCATTGTGTTCACACTGGGCATTGTGTGTTCACACTGGGCATTGTGCTCACACTGGGCATTGTGTGTTCACACTGGGCATTGTGCTCACACTGGGCATTGTGTGCTCACACTGGGCATTGTGCTCACACTGGGCATTGTGTGCTCACACTGGGCATTGTGCTCACACTGGGCATTGTGCTCACACTGGGCATTGTGTGCTCACACTGGGCATTGTGTTCACACTGGGCATTGTGCTCACACTGGTCATTGTGCTCACACTGGGCATTGTGCTCACACTGGGTTTTGTGCTCACACTGGGCATTGTGCTCACACTGGGCATTGTGCTCACACTGGGCATTGTGTGCTCACACTGGGCATTGTAGTTTCACACTGGGCATTGTGTGCTCACACTGGGTTTTGTGCTCACACTGGGCATTGTGTGTTCACACTGGGCATTGTGTGTTCACACTGGGCATTGTGCTCACACTGGGCATTGTGTGTTCACACTGGGCATTGTGTGTTCACACTGGGCATTGTGTTCACACTGGGCATTGTGCTCACACTGGGCATTGTGTGTTCACACTGGACATTGTGTGTTCTCACTGGGCATTGTGTGTTCACACTGGGCATTGTGTTTTCACACTGGGCATTGTGTTTTCACACTGGGGATTGTGCTCACTCTGGGCATTGTGTGTTCACACTGGGCATTGTGTTTACACTGGGCATTGTGCTCACACTGGGCATTGTGTGTTCACACTGGGCATTGTGTTTTCACACTGGGCATTGTGTGTTCACACTGGGCATTGTGCTCACACTGGGCATTGTGTTCACACTGGGCATTGTGTGTTCACACTGGGCATTGTGTTTTCACACTGGGCATTGTGTGTTCACACTGGGCATTGTGCTCACACTGGGCATTGTGTTCACACTGGGCATTGTGTGTTCACACTGGGCATTGTGCTCACACTGGGCATTGTGCTCACACTGGGTATTGTGCTCACTCTGGGCATTGTGTGCTCACACTGGACATTGTGTATTCACACTGGGCATTGTGCTCACACTGGGCATTGTGTGTTCACACTGGGCAGTGTGTTCACACTGGGCATTGTGTGTTCACACTGGGCATTGTGTGCTCACACTGGGTATTGTGCTCACACTGGGCATTGTGTGTTCACACTGGGCATTGTGCTCACACTGGGTATTGTGCTCACACTGGGCATTGTGTGTTCACACTGGGCATTTTGTGTTCATACTGGGCATTGTGCTCACACTGGGCATTGTGTGTTCACACTGGGTATTGTGCTCACTCTGGGCATTGTGTGTTCACACTGGGCATTGTGTGTTCACACTGGGCATTGAGTGCTCACACTGGGCATTGTGTGTTCACACTGGGCATTGTGTGCTCACACTGGGCATTGTGCTCACACTGGGCATTGTGTGTTCACACTGGGCATTGTGTGCTCACACTGGGCATTGTGTGCTCACACTGGGCATTTTGCTCACACTGGGCATTGTGCTCACACTGGGCATTGTGTGTTCACACTGGGCATTGTGTTCTCACACTGGGCATTGTGTGTTCACACTGGGCATTGTGTGCTCACACTGGACATTGTGTGTTCACACTGGGCATTGTGCTCACACTGGGCATTGTGCTCACACTGGGCATTGTGTGCTCACACTGGGCATTGTGTGCTCACACTGGACATTGTGTGTTCACACTGGGCATTGTGCTCACACTGGGCATTGTGTGCTCACACTGGGCATTGTGTGTTCACACTGGGCATTGTGCTCACACTGGGCATTGTGTGCTCACACTGGGCATTGTGAGCTCACACTGGGCCTTGTGCTCACACTGGGCATTGTGTGTTCACACTGGGCATTGTGTGTTCACACTGGGCATTGTGCTCACACTGGGCATTGTGTGTTCACACTGGGCATTGTGTGTTCACACTGGGCATTGTGTGTTCACACTGGGCATTGTGTTCACACTGGGCATTGTGCTCACACTGGGCATTGTGTGTTCACACTGGGCATTGTGTGTTCACACTGGGCATTGTGCTCACACTGGGCATTGTGTGTTCACACTGGGCATTGTGTGTTCACACTGGGCATTGTGTGTTCACACTGGGCATTGTGTTCACACTGGGTATTGTGCTCACTCTGGGCATTGTGTGCTCACACTGGACATTGTGTGTTCACACTGGGCATTGTGCTCACACTGGGCATTGTGTGTTCACACTGGGCATTGTGTTCACACTGGGTATTGTGTTCACACTGGGCATTGTGTGCTCACACTGGGCATTGTGTGTTCACACTGGGCATTGTGCTCACACCGGGCATTGTGTGTTCACACTCGGCATTGTGTGCTCACACTGGGCATTGTGTGTTCACACTGGGTATTGTGTGTCACACTGGGCATTGTGTGTTCACACTGGGCATTGTGTGCTCACACTGGGCATTGTGTGCTCACACCGGGCATTGTGTGTTCACACTGGGCATTGTGCTCACACTGGGCATTGTGTTCACACTGGGCATTGTGTGCTCACACTGGGCATTGTGTGCTCACACTGGGCATTGTGCTCACACTGGGCATTGTGTGTTCACACTGGGCATTGTGTGTTCACACTGGGCATTGTGTGTTCACACTGGGCATTGTGTGTTCACACTGGGCATTGTGTGTTCACACTGGGCATTGTGTGTTCACACTGGGCATTGTGTGTTCACACTGGGCATTGTGTGCTCACACTGGGCATTGTGTGTTCACACTGGGCATTGTGTTCACACTGGGCATTGTGTGTTCACACTGGGCATTGTGTGTTCACACTGGGCATTGTGTTCACACTGGGCATTGTGCTCACACTGGGCATTGTGTGTTCACACTGGGCATTGTGTTCACACTGGGTATTGTGCTCACTCTGGGCATTGTGTGCTCACACTGGACATTGTGTGTTCACACTGGGCATTGTGCTCACACTGGGCATTGTGTGTTCACACTGGGCATTGTGTTCACACTGGGTATTGTGTTCACACTGGGCATTGTGTGCTCACACTGGGCATTGTGTGTTCACACTGGGCATTGTGCTCACACCGGGCATTGTGTGTTCACACTCGGCATTGTGTGCTCACACTGGGCATTGTGTGTTCACACTGGGTATTGTGTGTTCACACTGGGCATTGTGTGTTCACACTGGGCATTGTGTGCTCACACTGGGCATTGTGTGCTCACACTCGGCATTGTGTGCTCACACTGGGCATTGTGTGTTCACACTGGGTATTGTGTGTTCACACTGGGCATTGTGTGTTCACACTGGGCATTGTGTGCTCACACTGGGCATTGTGTGCTCACACTGGGCATTGTGTGCTCACACCGGGCATTGTGTGTTCACACTGGGCATTGTGTGTTCACACTGGGCATTGTGTGTTCACACTGGGCATTGTGCTCACACTGGGCATTGTGTTCACACTGGGCATTGTGTGCTCACACTGGGCATTGTGTGCTCACACTGGGCATTGTGCTCACACTGGGCATTGTGTGTTCACACTGGGCATTGTGTGTTCACACTGGGCATTGTGTTCACACTGGGCATTGTGTGTTCACACCGGGCATTGTGTGTTCACACTGGGCATTGTGTGTTCACACCTGGGCATTGTGTGCTCACACCGGGCATTGTGTGTTCACACTGGGCATTGTGTGTTCACACTGGGCATTGTGTGCTCACACTGGGCATTGTGTGTTCACACTGGGCATTGTGTTCACACTGGGCATTGTGTGTTCACACTGGGCATTGTGTTCACACTGGGCATTGTGTGTTCACACTGGGCATTGTGTTCACACTGGGCATTTGTGTTCACACTGGGCATTGTGTGCTCACACTGGGCATTGTGTGTTCACACTGGGCATTGTGTGTTCACACTGGGCATTGTGCTCACACTGGGCATTGTGTGTTCACACTGGGCATTGTGTGTTCACACTGGGCATTGTGTGCTCACACTGGGCATTGTGTGTTCACACTGGGCATTGTGTGTTCACACTGGGCATTGTGCTCACACTGGGCATTGTGTGTTCACACTGGGCATTGTGCTCACACTGGGCATTGTGTGCTCACACTAGGCATTGTGTACTCACACTGGGCATTGTGCGTTCACACTGGGCATTGTGTGCTCACACCGGGCATTGTGTGTTCACACTGGGCATTGTGCTCACACTGGGCATTGTGTGTTCACACTGGTCATTGTGTGTTCACACTGGGCATTGTGTGTTCACACTGGGCCTTGTGTGCTCACACTGGGCATTGTGTGTTCACACCGGGCATTGTGTGTTCACACTGGGCATTGTGTGTTCACACTGGGCATTGTGTGCTCACACTGGGCATTGTGTGCTCACACTGGGCATTTTGCTCACACTGGGCATTGTGCTCACACTGGGCATTGTGTGTTCACACTGGGCATTGTGTTCTCACACTGGGCATTGTGTGTTCACACTGGGCATTGTGTGCTCACACTGGACATTGTGTGTTCACACTGGGCATTGTGCTCACACTGGGCATTGTGCTCACACTGGGCATTGTGTGCTCACACTGGACATTGTGTGCTCACACTGGACATTGTGTGTTCACACTGGGCATTGTGTGTTCACACTGGGCATTGTGCTCACACTGGGCATTGTGTGCTCACACTGGGCATTGTGAGCTCACACTGGGCCTTGTGCTCACACTGGGCATTGTGTGTTCACACTGGGCATTGTGTGTTCACACTGGGCATTGTGCTCACACTGGGCATTGTGTGCTCACACTGGACATTGTGTGTTCACACTGGGCATTGTGCTCACACTGGGCATTGTGTGCTCACACTGGGCATTGTGAGCTCACACTGGGCCTTGTGCTCACACTGGGCATTGTGTGTTCACACTGGGCATTGTGTGTTCACACTGGGCATTGTGTTCACACTGGGCATTTTGTGTTCACACTGGGCATTGTGTGCTCACACTGGGCATTGTGTGTTCACACTGGGCATTGTGTGTTCACACTGGGCATTGTGCTCACACTGGGCATTTTGTGTTCACACTGGGCATTGTGTGTTCACACTGGGCATTGTGTGTTCACACTGGGCATTGTGTTCACACTGGGCATTGTGCTCACACTGGGCATTGTGTGTTCACACTGGGCATTGTGTTCACACTGGGTATTGTGCTCACTCTGGGCATTGTGTGCTCACACTGGACATTGTGTGTTCACACTGGGCATTGTGCTCACACTGGGCATTGTGTGTTCACACTGGGCATTGTGTTCACACTGGGTATTGTGTTCACACTGGGCATTGTGTGCTCACACTGGGCATTGTGTGTTCACACTGGGCATTGTGCTCACACCGGGCATTGTGTGTTCACACTCGGCATTGTGTGCTCACACTGGGCATTGTGTGTTCACACTGGGTATTGTGTGTTCACACTGGGCATTGTGTGTTCACACTGGGCATTGTGTGCTCACACTGGGCATTGTGTGCTCACACCGGGCATTGTGTGTTCACACTGGGCATTGTGCTCACACTGGGCATTGTGTTCACACTGGGCATTGTCTGCTCACACTGGGCATTGTGTGCTCACACTGGGCATTGTGCTCACACTGGGCATTGTGTGTTCACACTGGGCATTGTGTGTTCACACTGGGCATTGTGTGTTCACACTGGGCATTGTGTGTTCACACCGGGCATTGTGTGTTCACACTGGGCATTGTGTGCTCACACCGGGCATTGTGTGTTCACACTGGGCATTGTGTGTTCACACTGGGCATTGTGTGCTCACACTGGGCATTGTGTGTTCACACTGGGCATTGTGTTCACACTGGGCATTGTGTGTTCACACTGGGCATTGTGTGTTCACACTGGGCATTGTGTTCACACTGGGCATTGTGTGTTCACACCGGGCATTGTGCTCACACTGGGCATTGTGTGCTCACACTGGGCATTGTGTTCACACCGGGCATTGTGTGTTCACACCGGGCATTGTGTGTTCACACCGGGCATTGTGTGTTCACACTGGGCATTGTGTGTTCACACTGGGCATTGTGTGCTCACACTGGGCATTGTGTTCACACTGGGCATTGTGTGTTCACACTGGGCATTGTGTGTTCACACTGGGCATTGTGCTCACACTGGGCATTGTGTGTTCACACTGGGCATTGTGCTCACACTGGGCATTGTGTTCACACTGGGCATTGTGTGTTCACACTGGGCATTGTGTTCACACTGGGCATTGTGTGTTCACACTGGGCATTGTGTGCTCACACTGGGCATTGTGTGCTCACACTGGGCATTGTGTGTTCACACTGGGCATTGTGTGCTCACACTGGGCATTGTGTGCTCACACTGGGCATTGTGTGTTCACACTGGGCATTGTGCGCTCACACTGGGCATTGTGCGTTCACACTGGGCATTGTGCGCTCACACTAGGCATTGTGCGTTCACACTGGGCATTGTGCGTTCACACTGGGCATTGTGTGCTCACACCGGGCATTGTGTGTTCACACTGGGCAATGTGTGTTCACACTGGGCATTGTGTTCACACTGGGCATTGTGTGCTCACACTGGGCATTGTGTGTTCACACTGGGCATTGTGTTCACACTGGGCATTTTGTGTTCACACTGGGCATTGTGTGCTCACACTGGGCATTGTGTGTTCACACTGGGCATTGTGTGTTCACACTGGGCATTGTGCTCACACTGGGCATTGTGTGTTCACACTGGGCATTGTGTGTTCACACTGGGCATTGTGTGCTCACACTGGTCATTGTGTGTTCACACTGGGCATTGTGTGTTCACACTGGGCATTGTGCTCACACTGGGCATTGTGTGTTCACACTGGGCATTGTGCTCACACTGGGCATTGTGTGCTCACACTAGGCATTGTGTACTCACACTGGGCATTGTGCGTTCACACTGGGCATTGTGTGCTCACACCGGGCATTGTGTGTTCACACTGGGCATTGTGCTCACACTGGGCATTGTGTGTTCACACTGGTCATTGTGTGTTCACACTGGGCATTGTGTGTTCACACTGGGCATTGTGTGCTCACACCGGGCATTGTGTGTTCACACCGGGCATTGTGTGTTCACACTGGGCATTGTGTGTTCACACTGGGCATTATGTACTCACACTGGACATTGTGTGTTCACACTGGGCATTGTGTGTTCACACTGGGCATTGTGTGTTCACACTGGGCATTGTGTGTTCACACTGGGCATTGTGTGTTCACACTGGGCATTGTGTGTTCACACTGGGCATTGTGTGTTCACACTGGGCATTGTGCTCACACTGGGCATTGTGTGTTCACACTGGGCATTGTGCTCACACTGGGCATTGTGCTCACACTGGGCATTGTGTGTTCACACTGGGCATTGTGCTCACACTGGGCATTGTGTGTTCACACTGGGCATTGTGCTCACACTGGGCATTGTGTGCTCACACTGGGCATTGTGTGTTCACACTGG
The DNA here is from genome assembly GCA_030390025.1 of Squalus acanthias. NCBI lineage: Eukaryota > Metazoa > Chordata > Chondrichthyes > Squaliformes > Squalidae > Squalus > Squalus acanthias. The sequence goes on along the minus strand of CM059439.1, from coordinate 3,119,596 downwards.
GCATTGTGCTCACACTGGGCATTGTGTGTTCACACTGGGCATTGTGTGTTCACACTGGGCATTGTGCTCCCACTGGGCATTGTGTGTTCACACTGGGCATTGTGCTCACACTGGGCATTGTGTGCTCACACTGGGCATTGTGTGTTCACACTGGGCATTGTGTGTTCACACACTGGGCATTGTGTTCACACTGGGCATTGTGTGTTCACACTGGGCATTGTGCTCACACTGGGCATTGTGTTCACACTGGGCATTGTATGTTCACACTGGGCATTTTGTGTTTACACTGGGCATTGTGTGTTCACACTGGGCATTGTGTGCTCACACTGGGCATTGTGTGTTCACACTGTGCATTGTGTGCTCACACTGGGCATTGTGCTCACACTGGGCATTGTGCTCACACTGGGCATTGTGTGCTCACACTGGGCATTGTGCTCACACTGGGCATTGTGCTCACACTGGGCATTGTGTGCTCACACTGGGCATTGTGCTCACACTGGGCATTGTGCTCACACTGGGCATTGTGTGTTCACACTGGGCATTGTCTGCTCACACTGGGCATTGTGTGTTCACACTGGGCATTGTGCTCACACTGGGCATTGTGTGCTCACACTGGGCATTGTGTGTTCACACTGGGCATTATGCTCACACTGGGCATTGTGTGCTCACACGGCATTGTGCTCACACTGGGCATTGTGTGTTCACACTGGGCATTGTGTGTTCACACTGGGCATTGTGTTCACACTGGGCATTGTGTGTTCACACTGGGCATTGTGTTCACACTGGGCATTGTGTGTTCACACTGGGCATTGTGCTCACACTGGGCATTGTGCTCACACTGGTCATTGTGTGCTCACACTGGGCATTGTGTGTTCACACTGGGCATTGTGCTCACACTGGGCATTGTGTGCTCACACTGGGCATTGTGCTCACACTGGGCATTGTGTGTTCACACTGGGCATTGTGTGTTCACACTGGGCATTGTGTTCACACTGGGCATTGTGTGTTCACACTGGGCATTGTGTTCACACTGGGCATTGTGTGTTCACACTGGGCATTGTGTGTTTACACTGGGCATTGTGTGTTCACACTGGGCATTGTGCTCACACTGGGCATTTTCCTCACACTGGGCATTGTGTGTTCACACTGGGCATTGTGTGTTCACACTGGGCATTGTGTTCACACTGGGCATTGTGTGTTCACACTGGGCATTGTGTTCACACTGGGCATTGTGTGCTCACACTGGGCATTGTGTGCTCACACTGGGCATTGTGTTCACTCTGGGCATTGTGCTCACACTGGGCATTGTGTGTTCACACTGGGCATTGTGTGTTCACACTGGGCATTGTGTGCTCACACTGGGCATTGTGTGTTTACACTTGGCATTGTGTGTTCACACTGAGCATTGTGTGCTCACACTGGGCATTGTGTGTTCACACTGGGCATTGTGTGCTCACACTGGGCATTGTGTGTTTACACTTGGCATTGTGTGTTCACACTGGGCATTGTGCTCACACTGGGCATTGTGTGTTCACACTGGGCATTGTGTGCGCTCAGTGTTACTGGAGATGTCATGGTGTGACGCAGTGGTGATTGACATACTTGTGGATTTGCAGGTACTCATTCAATTATATCTTTCTACATAAATTCATCTATTGGCTTAAATCTTGCTGTTGGGGGCATCTCGTGGCGTACCCCTTTAGTTAGACATTTCCCTGCAACCTTCATCTCGAAAACTTTGCTGTGTAAATTCCTGGAAGTGTGAGCTGATAACGGCGCGGCGATGGCAACAGGGCCTCTGGTACTTCAGTGAACGACAGGACCAATAGTTTATCTCCTCAACCATCGCGATTTAAGGATTGAGAAATACACAGAGGAACGACGGAGAAGGAAATAGGGCGAATTTGAATCAAACCAACTACAGAAAGATAGATCAAGAGCAGGAAAGAAAGATTGGATTAATAGCGAAAAAAAAGAGACGGAAAGGAAAATTAAGAAAAATAATAAAAAATTTAAATTTAAGGGGTAGAAATTAGGTCGCGCCCCATTTGGGGCGCAAATATCGTCTGGACGCAAATATTAGCGCCTGGCGCTAATTATTGGCACTGACTGGAAACTTCACTTTTACCGCCCCGGGAGGTGAGTGAGCGCTAAAGCAGGCGCTGCACACCTGTCTTAAGGCGCAAAGGCGAAGGAGTGAGGCGCTAACTCAGAGCGCTGGCGAAGCTCATGTAATGTCAGTCAGCAATGGAACACACACACAATGGCACGGGCCAGTTCTTAAAGGGGATGGTTAATCTTGCTTTCCATCCACATCCTGTTCATTGCAGCCTTGAATCCCGGCCTGGAGAGACTTGCACATCAAATGTGCTGGAAAGAACAATGGAGAGTACCAGGCAAAGAGCTCAGAGTGCAGCTCCCACAGTCTCTGCTAAATCGATACAAGGAATGGCAAATCAAAATGAACCTGCAAAGTGCTGCTCAGTACCCAAAACTCCTTCACACAGCGTTGAATCTCTCCAGAAGTCTCTCCCTCTCGCTCTCAGAATGCGTAGTTCAAAAATGCCACCAACAATAAAAGACAGGAAGAGGCCCCCTTTAAATAGCGCCCCCCCCAGCCCCACAGCGATTGATAGCGTTCCAGTCTTCTGGTCGTTGGAAGCGCCAGGCGGTAAGGCAGGGGGCGCCACTCAATTTCCGCTCCGGGGCGCCCCAAGGGCGTTGCACCATGGAATGACGTCATAATCTGCGCGCGCAGGTGGTCGCAGCGGTAAGTTTTAGCGCCGCCGCACAATCTCTAGTTAAGTTCTCGAGCAGCGCAAACATCGCTGCGCCCGGGCGTTAGCGGCTTTGCGCCCCATTAGCGCCCTCTTAAGGCGCTAACGGGAGGCGCAACCAACTGAATTTTTACCCCTAAGTTTTTTAAAAATCTCTAAGAAAAAATAACTACATGCAGGCATTAGACGCAACAGTTTAAATAGTTCCCTTTCTGGGCCAGTGAGTTTGATTGGCACTATATTAACAATTATCACATTGTTAAAGAGGTACCTACGTAATTATGAGCTTTAACTTTCTGCGGCGAGTTTAATTTGTGCTTAATGTGCAAATCCAGCAAGTTCTTCATTTACCAGGGAGGCTAAGGGCGAGATGCTGTTTCTGCAAGGCAAATGGCGGAGTTCTGGAGATTCGCAACTCACAGCGTAACTCTTCATCCCCTGAACTTGCTGGCCAATTTGCGCGTTAATAATGGGCTGCGTTGTGAACTCGCTGTTATTTTTCCAAAGAGGATTTGGCCCTTTGTTTCTTGTCTTTCAGAAAAACCTATTAACCACGAGTCTTCTGGTCACTGCTTTTCAAAGCTAACAGTGAGATGACATGAGATTTATGGTGACCGATTGACAAATGGCTTTGGGAAGTAGGCCCATTGTGAGCTCGAGAGCTATCTCTTGGCAACAATACTTCAACATTAATGAATAAAAAAGCTGAAGGTCACTGACATTATGAAAATAAGGATAACCTCCAAGATTTGTTGAAAAAAATCTATTTGTTCAAATGAGTACAGATAATACATTCTGTGCTTTGGGCCCTGTCGCCTCTGGGGTGGAATTTGGCGTGGAGTGCATGTCGGGCGGGCAGTGGGCAGAGCGATCACTCCCCCGCCCCACCACGATGACTTCGGTGCAAGGCCCGATTGATTTTAATGATAGGGCTTTGTTTAAACAGGAGAGGTGAGCTATGAGCTTGAATCGCGCTGGTTATGGTCTGCTCACCATTTGGGGGAGGGGGGAGGGTAGGGGGGAAGACTGGTGCCACAGACACTCATCACAGGGCCTGCTGCGCCACCTTAAAGGGGAGGGCTGGAAACGCCGGGGGTCAAATGGAGCAGCAGATTTCAGCGTTTGGGAAATTTACTGAGCACTCACAGCAGCAAGGAAATGTCTTTGAGATTCAAAACTCGCTATTTCTCTCTAGAGAGAGAAAGAGAGATAATGAAGAAAAAACAAATGTCAAACCTGGCTACCTGGCAGCTCAGGATCCCTTTAAATTAGCGCTGTAAATGGCCTCTCCCCGACCTGTAGGTTTGTGGGCGGGTTGAGCAGATAGTGATGTCAGCGTTGATTGACATGACGTTAAGGCTACTGACAGCAACAATTGACCCCTAAATATTGTAATGAAAACCCTGGAATGTGTCCCACCTCTAGCATTTTCATTCTCGCAATTTCCGCCACAGTGCTGTGCCCATCCCATGCCTAAAAGCGGGGTGCTAGCTGGATGAAACTCACCCCCTGTTTAGAATTTTAGATCTATAACTCGTCTGTAGAAATTCATGATCTGCAGCTGGAGAATGCTTTGGAACAAGAACTAGGACAAGTTATAAAGAAAAGGAAAGAAGGAGCTTGCACAACCAATGAACTACTTTTTGAAGTGTCGTCGCTGTTGTCATGTAGAAAACATGGCAGCCAATTTGCACACAGCAAGATCCCACAAACAGCAATGAGATAAATGACCAGATGTTATATAGTGGACAGTATTAATGGTCAATATGTGTAAAATTTCTTACAACAGCGTATAAATTTGCTGACTCACTGAACAGCAAGAAGTCAACAACTTTACTCATCTCCGCATCTTAAAGGTATAGACATGGTTCTTAAAGTATAGACCCTGAAGTTCCAGATGGTGAGTTGTACCATTGAGTCCTGAGTTCCATCCACTGAATCTCCAGAATTTTGTAGGTCAGCTCCTTTGCATGTTCTTTGGAGGAGCCATTGATGAAAATCCCATGTAAAATGGGAGCAATATGCTGGGGCAGGGGCTGTTTGGAAATTTAGAGTGTAGCCTTCAAAAAGCCAATTGTGGTGGAAGATTGCAGCTGCAGGCTAGAGGGGGCAGTAAAGGTGTTTGGATCGCTCAGTTGAGGTCAGCTAGCTGCACTGCATGGATCAGGTATCTCTTTGTCTCACTTTTGAAGATTGGCTACCACTGCAGGATCTGGCACTGACGGCCAAAAAGAAGGGACAAAGGCACAACAAAGAGGAGCAGAGGAAGAGCATTCAAGTTTTGTGACCACGGCCTCCAAACCCTCCTGGATGAGATTGAGAAAAGGAGACACAGACTGACTGGTCTCCATGGGAGGAAGCTACAGAAAAGTGTGTCTCATGCCCTGCGGATGGAGGCACCACTGGCACCAAGTGCCAACCTTTTCACCCCAGGACTACCAACCAATGCTGCAATAAAAGTTCAATGAGCTGACCAGGGCAGGCAGGGCATACAAGAAAGGGTGCACTTTTTTTGTGGTGACTTATTCAATCTGGCGATTAATAGTGGCATGGTTGTGAAGGGGCAAAGAGGTCTGGTGTGTTGTGATGTTCTAGAATGGGTACTGGACTGAAGGGTTGGTCCTTTATTTGAAGGTAGGTGAGAAGGAATTAAGGCAGTGTGGGCAAAGCTAGACTGTATTAAACGGAAGAGAAGACTTCAGTGAACAGTTGTGCTCTGATACACCTTGTCGCAGCCATTGAGGAATCTTCTGAGTGATGTTCACCCTAATGCTGTCATCCATAAACCTCTACCTCCAAAGCAGCTAGGGCCACCTATCTAGTCCAGAATGTCCAAGTCCAGAGAATGTGTGAAGTAGTCTGCCAGATTGCCGGGGGGGGGGGGGGTGGGGGGGCGGATGGGGTGGGGCTGGAGTTGTGTGAGGAGAGGTAGTTTATTCTGTTTAATAGATATCTGGCATTTTCATGTCCACTTATATTTTTTGTCCAATTCATCCTGTAATTTATGAGCTGCCCCCTCCGATTTCACTGCCCCATCTAGTTTAGTATCATCTGCAATTTTGGAGCACTTTGCATCGACTTTCTGAGTCCAGGTCAATTGTGTAAATTAGAAATAGCAGTTGCGGGATAAATGTTGGCCAGGACACTGGGGAGAACTCCTTTCAGATGAGATGTTAAACCGAGGCCCCGTCTTCCCTCTCAGGCAGATGGAAAAGATCCCACGGCACTATTCGAAGAAGAGCAGAGGAGCTCTCCCCGGTGTCCTGGCCGACATTTATCCCTCAACCAACATCACCGAAACTGATGATCTAGTCATTTATCTCATTGCTGTCTGTGGGATCTTGCTGTGCACACATGAGCAGCCACATTTTCCTACATTACAACAGCGACTACACTTGAAAAAGTACTTCATTGGCTGTGAAGCAATTTAGGGCATCCTGAGGTTGTGAAAGGCGCTAAATAAATGCAAGTTCTTTCTTTTTATATTATTCATGCTCAGCATTATACCTTTAAGGTATATAAACCTCTTCCAATTTATTTGCTTTAGTTGTTCCCTCATTTCATCAAATTTATCCCAATTAAAGTTATGTACTAAGTAAAAGCAGTTTTTCAAACTCATCCTGTGTAATGTTCTGCGGGTGAGAGAGAACAACAACAACAACTTGTATTTATATAGCGCCTTTAAAGTAGTAAAACGTCCCAAGGCGCTGCACAGGAGTATTTTAAGACAAAAAAATTGACACCGAGCCACATAAGGATAAATTAGGGCAGGTGACCTAAAGCTTGGTCAAAGAGGTAGGTTTTAATGAGCGTCTTAAAGGAGGAAAGAGAGGTTGCGAGCTGGAGAGATTTAGGCAGAGAATTCCAGAGCTTAGGGCCGAGGCAACAGAAGGCACGGCCACCAAAGGTTGAGTGATTATAATCAGGGATGCTCAAGAGGGCAGAATTAGAGATAGGGAGGGGCGAGGCCATGGAGGGATTTGAAAACAAGGATGAGAATTTTGAAATCGAGGCGCTGCTTAATCGGGAGCAAATGTAGGTCAGCGAGCACAGGGGAGATGGGCAAACGGGACTTAGTGCGAGTTAGGACATGGGCAGCCGCGTTTTGGATGACCTCAAGTTTACATAGGGTGGAATGTGGGAGGCCAGCCAGGAGTGCATTGGAATAGTCAAGTCTAGAGGTAACAAAGGCATGGATGAGGGTTTCAGCAGCGGATGAGCTGAGGCAAGGGCGGAGACGGGCGATGTTATGGAGGTGGAAATAGGCGGTCTTTGTTATGCTGTGGATATGTGGTTGGAAGCTCATTTCAGTGTCAAATATGACACCAAGGTTGCGAACAGTGTGGTGCAGCCTCAGACAGATGCTAGGGAGAGGGATGGAGTCAGTGGCTAGGGAAGGGAGTTTGTGGCGGGGACCGAAAACAATGGCTTCGGTCTTCCCAATATTTAATTGGAGAAAATTATTGCTCATCCAGAACATTTAAGCTTCGAGCACATTGTAGGTTTCTCTGGGTGCAGGGTGCTGTAGACTGGATCTACATTGACTTACATGCTCCCATCACTATCCAGGCATCTTTCTCAACAGAAAGAGATACCACTCACTCAACATCCAGCTGTTTTACGACCACAGGCAGTGCATCATGCAGCTCGTTGCCTGGTTTCCCGACACCAGTTTTTCATCCTGTGCCAGTCCTCGGTGCCACCTTTATTCCAACCAGGCCGTCAGGTCACAGGCTGGCTATTGGGTGACAAGAGCTAACCCAGTGAGCCCCTTCTCCTTGCTCCCTGCAGGATTTATAGAGGTAATTTTTACTCTTTATATCACGATAAATTAGTTTATAAATCCATTTAGGGTCACGATTGTTTACTTTGAGCTTGTTGATCTTAAGTATGTGCTTGTCCTGCATGCCCAGAATTATTCTTTTAGAGGTGTTCCATCTGTCTTTGACTCACTTCTTGATAAACATTCTCTTCTGACCCATTTGTTTGTCAATCAAAGCAATTTGCTATAAAAACAGAAAATGCTGGAAACCCTCAGCAGGTCAGGCATTATCTGTGGAGAGAGAAACCGAGTTCACATTTCAGGTCAATGACCTTTCACAGAGGTGTGCAATTGCAACCAGTGATTTTTATGGCGTCTGCTTACTAGCTATCTTGCACTGTTTATGCCTCTAAGTACACTGTGAATGGCAAATAATGTCAACACATCTGAATCCATTTTCAAAATGAGCTGTCTGCTAAATGTTTAAAAACGATGTCCCTGAGTTTGCGGTCGGAGCCTTCCCGCGGGGAAATGCCTGCGATCCTCAAATAAAATCCACGCCTACCTGGTGGTCTGGGAGGTACGGAGACTCACGGTCCTGGGCCTCCCCGGGTATCCGTGTGAAGAGGCCCACATATCTCAGGGGCGCAGACGGGGCGCGAGCGCCCCTGGGATCACATGAGCTGGCCCAACGAATGACAGAAGGGGAGCCCCATTCATGCTTATGGCGCTAATGGGGCGCTGATACAGTAGCGCCGAGGGAGACGAATCCAGCGATGCACGGCAAATCCGGCCCCCCCCGTTGCGCCACCGGTATGAGGTACCGCCAGGGACATCAACACCAGGCAGATCGTGATGTCAGTGAGCGTGGCTGCCCGATCTGGAAAATTCATTGTCGCCACTTACCTTTGCACCTCAACCAGAGAGCAACAGGGCGAGCTGGCGTGCAGCTCCAGGAAGCCGGCTCCAGCGACGTTATTTAAAGGCATCAGCACTAATCACTCCCAGCTGTCAGGGCAGGTTAGTTTCAGTGTTGTCAGTTTCACCCACTAGAACAGTTCCTATGAGTAATTTCAAGCTTCCTTTGTATCAGTCGTCTTCTGGCAACTACAAAGTAGCTACATTTATTGTTCAAAGATTCAAACTGATACACGTGGCAACATTAATTGGGGTTGTACTGGCGTCACCTCGCCCTCTAGGATCCACAGCGCAGGGAGCATAGGCAGCCAGAAATACGGGAACATGTGCACAGAGGGATGAGGAGGGCCATCAGGGCTCTCACCAGGAGGCCTTACCCTCCGAGGATATTCCGACAGCACTTCTCCTACCTTCAATTAAGCGAGGAGCGGTGTATTAGATGGCTCCGCATCACCAAGGTGATGGTCACAGAACTCTGCCACCTCCTCCAAACAGATCTCCGGCCTCACACCAGGATGAGTTAAACCCCAGTTCCCTTTTGCTCACCACATGCCCATCATACCATCCCTGTGTCATGCCATATCACAGCGTCCTCCTGGGCGCAAAGGTGAAATGAGAGAGACCTCAAAATATTGCAAACTCCATTACTAAATTTATGCATAAATATATCACACATATCACATTCATTCTATTAACTAATGACCCTTGTGCCTACCATAGCTGAATAGCTGTCATTGTGTGCAAGGTGTGAGATGTGGGTGTGAGTGTTGGTAGGTAGAGATTGTTGGTGGGTGAGCGCTGGGGGTGTGGTGCTTTGTGCAGTGTGTGAAGCTTGTGGTACAGATGGTGGTATGTAGCATTTGTTGAAGCACTCAATTACCCTGACCATCCGACTGAGATGGATCTGCCATGAGCACACCTGCTTCAGTCCTCTGGCTCCTTCTCCTTGTTGTGCTTTTCTTTGCTGAGGCAGCTGCACAGCCAGCAATGCTGAGAATGAGGTGCTGCAGGATCAATGAACCTTCCCTTTAAGTACTGGGAAAAGCCTGTGGCAATGAGGAGTTGTGATTAGACTGCACCCGATATTGGTCCACCCTTTGAGTGTAACACCACTGAGCTTGGCCTTTAAGACTTGAATTAACGCTCTAATCATTTCTTTGAGCAGTGAGAATTAATTTTGCGTGCAGTCTAAAGCATTAGCGCCTGGCACTAATTCTGAAACTTTTCTAATGATACCGCCAATTCCTGGGCTATAATGAATTTCTAGCCCCTTTAGTTTAAAGGTTTGTTGATGCGCTTTCTATGTTTTAGTAAATAAATGGAATGGTGGACAAATGATATTGCTGTTGCTGTGTCAGCCTTGACTCAGTGGTTGGACTCTCACCTCTGAGTCAAAAGGTTGTGGGTTGAAGTCCCACTCCAGAGACTATAGCACATAATCTAGGCTGACATTTCAGTGCCATACTGAGGGAGCGCTGCACTGTCAGAGGCACTGTCTTTCTGATGAGACATTAAACCCAGGCCCCGTCTGCCCTCTCAGTGGAGGTAAAAGATCCCACAACCATTTCTTTGAAGAACAGCAGGGAAGTTCTCCCGGTGTCCCGGCCAACATTTATCCCTCAACCAACACCTAAAAACAGATGATTTCATTGCTGTTTGTGGGATCCTGCTGTGCACAAATTGGCTGCCGTGTTTCCTGCATTACAACAGTGGATAAACTACAAAGTATTTAACTGGCTGTGAAGTGCTTTGGGACGTCCTGAAGCTGTGAAAGGTGCTGGATAAATGCAAGTCTTTCTTTTCCAGGACTTGAAAATGTAATCTAGACTGACACTTCAGTGCAGTACTGAGGGAGTGCTGCATTGATATAGGTGCTGTCTTTCAGATGAGACGTTAAACTGAGACCCAATTTGTTTCGCTCAGGTGAATGTAAAAGATCCCAAGATACTATTCATGGAGTTCTCTCCGGTGTCCTGTCCAATATTTAAAAACATCATCAATAAACAGATCAACTCGTTGTAGGATGATACTGTGTGAAAATTGTCTGCTGCATTTGTCTGCTTCAAAAGAGAGGAGGGAGAGATAAAACTCGGAACTATAGACCAGTTAGCCTGGCATCAGTAGTAGCGAAAATGCTAGAATCTATTATTAAGGACATGGTAACAGGGCCCTTAGAAAATCATAATAGGATTGGGCAGAGTCAACACAGATTTATGAAAGGGAAATTGTGTTTGACAAATCTATTAGTGTTTTTTGAGGTTGTAACTAGCAAGGTAGATAACAGGGGACCAGTGGATGTGGTGTATTTGGATTTTCAAAAAGCATTCGCTAAGGTGCCAGGTATCAGTCTGGTGAATCTTCGCTGCACTCCCTCCATGGCAAGAACATCCTTCCTCAGATAAGGCGACCAAAACTGCACACAATACTCAAGGTGTGGTCTCACCAAGGCCTTGTACAACTGCAGCAAGACCTCCTTGCTCCTGTACTCGAATCCTCTTGCTATGAAGGCCAACATACCATTTGCCTTCTTAACCGCCTGCTGCACCTGCATGCTTACCTTCAGCGACTGGTGCACAAGGATACCCAGGTTTCGTTGCACTTCCCCTTTTCCCAATCTATTGCCGTTCAGATAATAATCTGCCTTCCTGTTTTTGCCACCAAAGTGGATAACCTCGCATTTATCCACATTATACTGCATCTGCCATGCATCTGCCCAATCAACCAACCTGTCCAAATCATACTGGAGTTTCTCTGCATCCTCCTCACAGCACACACGCCCACCCAGCTTTGTGTCGTCTGCAAACTTGGAGATATTACATCTAGTTCCCTTGTCTAGATCATTAATATATATTGTGAATAACTGGGGTCCTAGCACCGATCCCTGCGGTACCCCACTAGTCACTGCCTGCCACTTGGAAAAAGACCCGTTTATTCCAACTCTTTTCTTCCTGTCTGCCAACCAGTTTTCTATCCAAGTCAATACCTTTCCCCTAATCCCATGTGCTTTAACTTTGCACGCTAATCTCTTATGCGGGACCTTATCGAAAGCCTTCTGAAAGTCCAAATACACCACATCCACTGGTTCTCCATTATCTATTCTACCAGTTACATCCTCAAAAAATTCCAGTAGATTAATCAAGCATGCTTTACCTTTTGTAAATCCATGTTGACTTTGTCCGATCCTGTCACTGTTTTCCAAGTGCTCTGCTATTACATCTTTTATAATGGACTCTAGCATTTTTCCCACAACCGATGTCAGGCTTACCGGTCTATAATTCCCCATTTTCTCTCTACCACCTTTTTAAATAGTGGGGTTACATTAGCTACCCTCCAATCCATGGGAACTGTTCCAGAGTCGATAGAATTTTGGAAGATGACCAGCAATGCATCTACTATTTCTAGGGCCACTTCCTTAAGTACCCTGGTATGTAGATTATCAGGCCATGGGGATTTATTGGCCTTCAATATCGTCAATTTCCCTAACACCATTTCCCTACAAATACTGATTTCATTTAGTTCCTCCCTCTCCTTAGACCCTATGTTCCCCGACATCTCTGGGAGGTTATTTGTGTCCTCCTTTGTTAAGACAGAACCAAAGTATGTATTTAATTGGTCTGCCATTTCTTTGTTCCCCATTATAAATTCCCCTGATTCTGACTGCAAGGGACCTACGCTTGACTTCACCAATCTTTTTCTCTTCACATATCTATAGAAGCTTTTACAGTCAGTTTTTATGTTCCCTGAAAGCTTACTCTCATACTCTATTTTCCCCCTCTTAACTAATCCCTTTGTCCTCCTTTGCTGAATCCTAAACTGCTCCCAATCCTCAGGTTTGCTGCTTTTTCTGGCCAATTTATATGTCCTCTCCTTGGATCTTATGCTATCCCTAATTTCCCTTGTTAGCCACGGTTGAGTCACCTTTTTTGTTTTATTTTTATGCCAAACAGGGATGAACAAATTCTGTAGTTCATCCATGTGATCTTTAAATGTTTGCCATTGCCTATCCACCATCAACCCTTTAAGTAACGTTCCCCAATCCATCCTAGCCAACTCATGCCTCATATCATCATAGTTTCCTTTATTTAATTTCAGGACCCTAGTCTCTGAATCAACTACTTCACTCACCATCTTAATGAAGAATTCTATCATATTATGATCGCTCCTCCCCAAGGGGCCTCGCACAACAAGATTGCTAATTAATCCTTTCTCATTACATAATACCCAGTCTAAGATGGCCTGATCTCTAGTTGGTTCCTCGACATATTGGTCCAGGAAACCATCCCGTATACACTCTAGGAATTCCTCCTCCACAGTATTGTTACTAATTTGGTTAGCCCGATCTATATGTAGATTAAAGTCACCCATGATAACTGCTGTGCCCTTATTGCACGCGTCTCTAATTTCCCATTTAATGCCATCCCCAACCTCAGCATTACTGTTTGGGGGTCTGTATACAACTCCCACTAACGTTTTCTGCCCCTTGGTATTTCTCAGCTCTACTCATACAGATTCCACATCATCAGAGCTAATATCCTTCCTTACTATTGTGTTAATCTCCTCTTTAACCAGCAATGCTACCCCACCTCCTTTTCCTTTTTGCCTGTCCTTCCTGAATATTGAATACCCCTGGATGTTGAATTCCCAGCCTTGGTCACCCTGGAGCCATGTCTCCGTAATCCCAATTATATCATAATTATAGAATCAGGGAAGAATCATAGGAGTTTACAGCACAGAAGGAGGCCATTTGGCCCATCGTGTTTTTGCTGGCTGAAAATGAGGTATCCAGCCTAATCCCATTTTCCAGCTCTTGATCCATAGCCCTGTAGGTTACGGCAGTTTTTAAATGCGATGAGGGTTTCTGCCTCTACCACCCTTTCAGGCAGTGAGTTCCAGACCCCCACCACCCTCTGGGTGAAAACATTTCTCCTCACTCCTCTCTAATCCTTCTACTAATTACTTTAAATCTATGCCCCTGGTTACTGACCTCTCTGCTACGTGAAATAAGTCCTTCCTATCCACTCTATCTAGGCCCCTCATAATTTTATACACCTCAATTAAATCTCCCCTCGGCCTCCTCTGTTCCAAAGAAAATAACCCCAGCCTATCCAATCTTTCATCATAGCTAAAATTCTCCAATTCTGGCAACATCCTTGTAAATCTCTTCTCTACCCTCTCTAGTACAATCCCATCTTTCCTGTAATGTGGTGACCAGTACTCTAGCTGTGGCCTAACTAGTGTTTTATACAGTTCTCGTATAACCTCCCTGCTCTTATATTCTATGCCTCAGCTAATACTTTTTAAAATTTGTTTATGGGATGTGGGCGTCGCTAGCAAGGCCAGCATTTATTGCCCATCCCTAATTGCCCTTACGAAGGTGGTGGTGAGCCGCCTTCTTGAACCGCTGCAGTCCGCGTGGTGAAGGTACTCCCACAGTGCTGTTAGGTAGGGAGTTCCAGGATTTTGACCCAGCGACGATGAAGGATCGGCGATATACTTCTAAGTCAGGATGGTGTGTGACTTGGAGGGGAACTTGGAGGTGGTGGTGTTCCCATGCGCCTGCTGCCCTTGTCCTTCTAGGTGGAAGAGGTCGCGGGTTTGGGAGGTGCTGCCGAAGAAGCCTTGGCGAGTTGCTGCAGTGCATCTTGTAGATTGTATACACTGCAGCCATGGTATGCCGGTGGTGGAGGGAGTGAATGTTTAAGGTGGTGGATGGGGTGCCAATCAAGCAGGCTGCTTTGTCCTGAAGTCTAAATCATTGATATATACCACAAAAAGCGATGGACCTAGTATTGAGCCCTGCGGAACCCCACTGGAAATAGCCTTCCAGTCACAAATTACACCTGTCGTAGTCTACTGCATGCTCCACAACCTCGCCATCATGGGGGCACAGCCCTTGCCACCACATGTACTGCAAAGAGCTGAGGAGGAGGAGGAGGAAGAGGAGGAGGAAGGGGAGGAGGAAGGGGAGGAGGAAGGAGGTGGAAGAGGAGGAGGAGGAGGAAAGGAGGAGGCAACCAACACAGCCCATTTCCGCTGGGCTGTCCATGATCGACTCATTCGACTGTGGTTCCAGTGAATACAACACCAATTCCCCATTCACCAACAGTCCCACACCTTACCTTCCCTCTGTTACTCACCATCACAGCGTCCTTTTGTCCATGATGCTGAAATAAAAGCCACCACAAAACAAACATTCCAAGCCAAATTTAGAAATAAAACCATCCAATATTGCATACCAAAGTCAACTAATCACCCTTGTACATTCCCTTAGTGCCTGTCTTCCTTGTGCCTTTGCCTGTCCTAGTGCTCCTACGCAGTGCTACCCCAGTGACTGCAGCATGGCTGGTTGAAGGCTGCTGACTTTCAGTGGGGGACATTGCAGATGGCCTTGGAGGATGACCTCGAGTAGTTCTGGGCCTAGAAGACCCGGCTTCGGACTGCACCACCTCGTCATGGGCAGCAGCAGTTTGGGCTGGCTGGCCAACAGGCAAAAGCAACTGCACTGGCGGAGTGGCAGTGGTGCGAGCACGAATGCTGTCATCCTGAGAGAGCACAACAGGGTCGTGCTTCACGGATCCACTGCCACTCTCCCAGGGCAGGGCCTCAGCAATCCTAGTAATCTGTTGGAATGCTGGACTGCTGTGAAACCCGTCAAGCCCCTTTCAACACTGGTAACCGCAGACACGATGCATGATAGAAGTCTGAGCTTCCACTGCAGCACCCAAACATTGGGTGGCTTCTGCTTATGCTGCAATGGAAGCTGAGACATGGGCCATCAGATGCTGCATCATGGTTGGGTCTACAAATGTGTTAATGGAGTTGCACATGATGGGCTCCACGGTCTGTGCAAAGCCCTGTGGAAGGTTGGTGCTGGACTCCTCCATGCTCCTTGACATTGCACTCAGGCTTTCTGGCAGGCCTGCCAATGCACCAAGCATTTTATTGTGCATAACCATCAGCCTTCTACTGTAGGCCGTCCCATCAAATCCTCACCTGTGTCCTCTGTAGCAGAACTCGTGTGCGACCTCGCCCTCCGGGGAGCTGGCACCTGCGCCACCCTTTCCCCCTGCACTGGCTGCAGCCCACTCGTGCCTGGCGTCTCACCAACCTATCCTCTAAAGTACGTGGCGTGTCAGTATCTGAGCTGGTGGCTGCGAGTGTTAAATCGAGTGACGGTGTGTCACTTTCTTCTTCCTCTTGCACTTCCTGCTCCTTCACCACTGGCTGGGCTGTTGCAGTTCTTGGGTATTTGAAAGGAAAAAGGCGCAAGGGTAGTGGTGCAGTGAGGGGAGGGGGGAAGCAGCAAGGGGTGCGTGCTTACACCATCTGCAGCTTGTAAATCAGCAGAGGTTATGGGATGTGGGGGAAGTGGGATGTGAGGAGGAGGATTAGGTATGAGGATATCGTCATCTTGGATTGTCTCAGCCCCACCACTAGTCACGGGCTCAGCAATGGCTGCTCCAATTATCTCCAACACCGTCTCCTCCATGGAGGTTAGGTCATGCAGGCGCGCCTGTCTCCCTTCGCGTAGCCCCTGCTGCCTTCAGTTATGAGCCACCTTGTCCTGCAAGCAAGAGGGAAGTGTGTCAGTGAGTGTGGTGCAATGGGTTTGGGTGATGCGCCTGTCATGGTTGAATATCTGGCACTGTCTGTAAGCTGTGAGATGTGGGTGTGAGGCTTGCAGCAGTGCTAAGTGCGTGAGGGTGAGGTGAAGCTATGAATGTGAGGTATGAGTCGTGATTGATATTGTTGGTGGGTGAGCGAAGTGGCGGGGGGAGGGGGGGTGGTGGTGAATTGAGCAGTATCTGAGCCTAGTGGCACAGTTGTAAGGATATGGCATTGGAAGATGAATTCACAAATGTTGACCACTCATGTGAGGTCATTAAACTTCTTGCGACACTGCGTCCACGTCCTCGGGGCTACACTGCTTGCATTGACTGTGATGGCTATCTGCTCCCATTGCCTTCTCAGAGTTTGTCTGGAGGGCCTCCTGGCCCCCTATGGATACAAGTATTCTCTCCTCCTGACCATCTCCTGCACCAAGGCCTCCAGTGCTGCATCTGAGAATCTTGGAGCCCGCTGTCTGCCCCCTGTTGCACCATTACTCTGTGTTGTTCCTGCTCAGACTGTGTTCCCCAGCCAGTTGAATCACCTGCAGCAGCTAGAATGCACCTCCCCTTTAAGAGGTGCAGGCTGCCTTTAAGTAGTGCAGGCTAGCTTTAATTGGTGCTAGCCTCACACGAACTTGGGCCCCCTGCTGAGGCATGTAGCCACTCAGCAGCACGTTCAGCACTGAGCTGCTACCTGCATTACTTTGAACGGTTGTGAGTTGATCACGCATCACAATCCCCGCGCCTGTTTTCGGGGGCAATTGAATTTTTAGCCCATAATCTTGTCATCAACAAACTGCTGTGCACAAATTGGCTGCTGCAATTCCCTACATTACAACAGTGACCACACTTCAAAAGTACTTAATTGATTGTAAAACATTTTGTGATGTCTTGAGATCATAAAAGGTGCTACGCAAATACAAGTCTTTCTTTCTTTTAGCCAGTAGTTTATAAAGGTTTGGCATAACTTCTTTGCTTTTGTACTCTATGCCTCTGTTTATGAAAATGAGAAGTCGCACAACACCAGGTTATAGTCCAACAGATTTATTTAATTTTACAAGCTTTCGGAGCTGTCGCTCCTTCCTCAGGTAAGTTAGCAGTGAGAGAATCTCCCAGAATTCACAATTTAAACACAGACAAAATCTATTCAAATATTTCCCTACATCAAAGACACACTAAGAGCACAGCCAAGACAATGAGATGTGTCCCAGGGGGTCCAACGTGTCAAACCACCTGCTGGCTGCATATCCTGTCAATTTGTGTTCTTGTGTTAGTCTTTTTAAAAAAAACACCTGGGAAGACCGGCCATGATGTCAAGTCACGTTCTGTATCATGACATGAACCCGATATCGCGATTGAGGCCATCCTCATGAGTGCTGAACTTGGCTATCAGTTTCTGCTCTATGATTTTGCGCTGGCGTGTATCCCGAAGGCCGCCCTGGAGAACGCTTACCCGCAGATCCGAGGCTGAATGCCCCTGGCTGCTGAAGTGTTCCCCGACTGGGAGGGAACCCTCCTGCCTGGCGATTGTTGCGCGGTGTCCGTTCATACGTTGTCTCAGTGTCTGCATGGTCTCGCCGATGTACCATGCTCTGGAGCATCCTTTACTGCAACGTATCAGGTAGACAACGTTGGCCGAGTCACATGAGTATGTACCGTGTACCTGGTGGGTAGTGTCCTCACGTGTGATGATGGTATCTGTGTCCATGATTTGGCATGTCTTGCAGAGGTTGCCGTGGCAGGGTTGTGTGGTGTCTTGGTTGCTGTTCTCCTGAAAGATGGGTAATCTGCTGCGAACGATGGTACTTTTGAGGTTAGGCGGCTGCTTGAAGGCGAGTAGTGGAGGCGTGGGGATGGCCTTAGCAAGGTGTTCGTCGTCATCGATGACATGTTGAAGGCTGCGAAGAACATGGCGTAGTTTTTCCGCTCCGGGGAAGTACTGGACGACGTAGGGTACTCTGTTGGTTGTGTCCCGTGTTCGTCTTCTGAGGAGGTCTATGCGGTTTTTCGCTGTGGCTCGTCGGAACTGTCGATCGACGAGTCGAGCGTCATATCCCGTTCTTACGAGGGCGTCTTTCAGTGTCCGTAGGTGTCCATCGCGTTCCTCCTCGTCTGAGCAGATCCTGTGTATTCACAGGGCTTGTCCATAGGGGATGGCTTCTTTAACGTGGTTGGGGTGGAAGCTGGAGAAGTGGAGCATCTGGTATGCTTTCTTAACAGCCTGATCAACTTGTCTTGCCACCTTCAAAGATTTGTATATTTGAACCCCCCAGGTCTCTCTGTTCCAACAGAACCTTTAAAATTGTACCATTTAGTTTATATTGTCTCCCCTCAATCTTCCTCCTAAAATGCATCACTTCAGTGCATTAAATTTCATCTGCCATGTATCTGGCCATTTCAGTAGTCTATGACCTCATAAAGTTTGTTACTATCTTACGATCATACGAATAATGACGGACAGGTAAAGACCCTCTAGTCCATCCAGCCTGTCCCACACAATTCCGATACCTTGTGTATCACAATATATACATTCGCCACACCACCCAAAACCATGTGATCTCCTGGGAGAGACAAAAAAACAGATAAAAACCCAGACCAATTTAGGGAAGAAATCTGGGAAATTTCTCTCTGACCCATCTAGGCGATCAAAACTAGACCAGGAGATCACTCTAGCCCTGAATTCCCTGAAGTACCTACCGTCAGTAAGAGGTGATCTTCGCCCCAGCCAGAAACAGTCCAGCTCTCGCTCAAAGGAATTCAGTGAATCGGCGTCCACCGCACGAGACACCAGCCTGTTCCAGAGGTCCACTATTCTCTGGGATAAGAACCACCTCCTGACATCTAACCTAGATCTGGCCTTACACAACTTAAATTTGTGACCCCTGGTCCTCCCTAACCTATTTAATTGGAAGAAACTGTTAACTTGAACACAGTCCATTCCCTTCATCATCTTATAAACTTCAACCAGATCACCTCTAAGTCTACACTTCTCTAAAATGTAGAGTCCCAACTCTTTTAGCCTATCTTGATAACCAAGATGCTTTATACTGGGAATTAGTCTAGTGGCCCTCCTATGCACTCTCTCCAAAGCCTCAATATCGCCCACCATGTGAGGAGACCAAACTGGACACAGTATTGCAAGTGCGGCCTGACCAAGGTCTTGTACAAGAACAAAACAGCATGCCTCGTCTTATACTCAATTGTCCTATGAATGCACCCCAACACTCTATTTCCTCTAGCTATCACTTCACGGCATTGCTCATGTACCTTTAGAGATGTATGCACTAGAATGCCCAAATCTCGTTCTTTCTCCACCTTCTTTAATGCTCTTCCCTGAAGGGTGTATGAATGTTGAGCATTCGCCATGCCCACAGGCATAACACTGCACTTATGCAAGTTAAACATAATTTGCCAGTCATGAGCCCAAGCTCCCAACACATTAAGATCCAGCTGACGCAGTCGAGCATCGTCTACAGTACTAACACTCGCACAGATCTTCGTATCATCTTCAAATTTGCAGATCGTGCCCCCAACACCTACATCAAGATCATTAATGAAAATAGCAAAGAGCAACGGTCCCAACAATCACTGCGAGACACCACTGGTGACCGGTTTCCAAACGGATCCAAATCAATCTATAACTACTTACTTTGACTATTATTTTGCTCTCCATACGTTAGTAAAAGACTCTAGGAATGTATATTTGCCCAGTGAAATACTGTATTCATACTGTGGACATATACTGGGGACTATATTAGTTTTTATTTTATTCGTTCCTGGGATGTGGGCGTCGCTGGCAAGGCCAGCATTTATTGTCCATCCCTAATTGCCCTTGAGAAGGTGGTGGTTGGCCGCCTTCTTAAACTGCTGCAGTCCGTGTGGTGAAGGTGCTCCCATAGTGCTGTTAGGGAGGGAGTTCCAGGATTTTGATCCAGTGACGATGAAGGAACGGTGATATATTTCCAAGTCAGGATGGTGTGGTTTGCCCTTGTCCTTCTAGGTGGTTGAGGTCGCAGGTTTGGGAGGTGCTGCCGAAGAAGCCTTGGCGAGTTGCTGCAGTGCATCTTGTAGATGGTACACACTGCAGCCACGGTGCGCCGGTGGTGGAGGGAGTGAATGTTTAAGGTGGTGGATGGGGTGCCAAGCAAGTGGGCTGCTTTATCCTGGATGGTGTCGAGCTTCTTGAGTGTTGTTGGAGCTGCACTCATCCAAGCAAGTGGAGAGTATTCCATCACACTCCTGACTTGTGCCTTGTAGATGGTGGAAAGACTTTGTGGAGTCAGGAGGTGAGACACTCGCCGCAGAATACCCAGCCTCTGACCTGCTCTTGTTGCCACAGTATTTATGTGGCTGGCCCAAAAGTTTCTGGTCAATGGTGACCCCCAGGATATTAATGATGGGGGATTCGACGATGGTAATGCCGTTGAATGTCAAGGGGCAGTGGTTAGACTCTCGCTTGTTGGAGATAGTCATTGCCTGGCACTTCTGTGGCGCGAATGTTACCTGCCACTTATCAGCCCAAGCCTGAATGTCATCCAGGTCTTGCTGCATTCGGGCATGGACTGCTTCATTATCTGAGGAGTTGTGAATGAAACTGAACACTGTGCAACCATCAGTGAGCATCCCCACTTCTGACCTTATGATGGAGGGAAGTTCATTGATGAAGCAGCTGAAGATGGTTGGGCCTAGGACACTACCCTGAGGAACTCCTGCAGCAATGTCCTGGGGCTGAGATGATTGACCTCCAACAACTACAACCATCTTCCTTTGTGCTAGGTCTGACTCCAGCCAGTGGAGAGTTTCCCCCCCTGGTTCCCATTGACTTTTACTAGGGCTCCTTGATGCTACACTTGGTCGTCCTTGATGCCACACAGGTACGCCCGATGCTGCTCCTGGCATGCTCTTCTACACTCCTCATTAAACCAGGGTTGCTCCCCTGGCTTGATGGTAATGGTAGAGTGAGGGATATGCCGGGCCATGAGGTTACAGATTGTGGTGCTGCTGATGGCCCACAGCGCCTTATAGATGCCCAGTTTTGAGCTGCTAGATCTGTTCTGAATCTAACCCATTTAGCATGCTGGTAGTGCCACACAACATGATGGAGGGTGGCCTCAGTCTGAAGACGGGATTTCGTCTCCACAAGGACTGTGTGGTGGTCACTGCTACCAATACTGTCATGGTCAGATGCATCTGCGACAGGTAGATTGGTGAGGACGAGGTCAAGTAGGTTTTTCCCCTCGTGTTGGTTCTCTCACCACCTGCCACAGTCTGGCAGCTATGTACTTCAGGACTTGGCCAGCTCGGTCAGTAGTGGTGCTACCGAGCCACTCTTGGTGATGGATCTTGAAGTCCCCCACCCAGAGTACATTCTGTGCCCTTACTTCCCTCAGTGCTTCCTCCAAGTGGTGTTCAACATGGAAGAGTGCTGATTCATCAGCTGAGGGAGGGCAGTAGGTGGTAATCAGTAAGAGGTTTCCTTGCCCATGCTTGACCTGAAGCCATGAGACTTCATGGGTTCCAGAGTCAATGTTGAGGACTCCCAGGGCCACTCCCTCCTGACTGTATACCACTGTGCCGGTGGGACAAGACATACCCAGGGTTGGTGATAGAGGAATCTGGGACATTGGCTGAAAGGTATGATTCTGTGAGTATGACTATGTCAGGCTGTTGCTTGACTTGTCTCTGGGACAGCTCTCCCAATTTTGGCACAAGTCCCCAGATGTTAGTGAGGAGGACTATTGCAGGGTTGACTGGGTTGGGCATGTTGTTGTCATATTTGAAGCCGGGTGGTCCATCTGGTTTTATTATTATTATTGTTGTTTTTCGTAGAGGTTGTGTACAACTGAATGGCTTGCTAGGCCATTTCAGAGGGCAGTTAAGAGTCAACCACATTGCTGTGGGTCACATATAGGCCAGATCAGGTAAGGATGTCAGATTTCCTACCCTAAAGGACATTAGTGAACCAGATGGGTTTTTACGACAATCCGATATTTTCATCGTCGCCATTACTGATAATAGCTTTTTATTCCAGATTTATTTAATTAACTGAATTTAAATTCCACGGTGGGATTTGAACTCACGTCTCCGGATTATTAGTCCAGGCTTCTGGATTACTAGTCCAGTAACAAAATCACTATGCTTCCGTTCCCTTAATAACTTCTATTAGTTGTAGGACATTATGTGCACCATCCAGGTGTTATGTTATGCACATAGGTGATAGTGTTTAAAATTCTTGTTTTCAAATCCCTCTATGGCCTCGTCCCTCCCTATCTTTGTCACCTCCTCCAGCCCTACAACCCTCCAAGACCTCTGTGCTCCTTCAATTCCAGCTGCTTGTGTATCCCCGATTTTAATCATTCTATCCTTGGCGTCCATGCCTTCAGCTGCCTGGTCCTAAGCTCTGGAATTCCCTCCCTAAACCTCTCCGCCTCTCTACCTCTCTCTCGTCCTTTAAGGCAATCCTTCAAACCTACCTCTTCACCTGTCCTAATATCTTCTTATGTGACTCGGTGTCAAATTTTGTTTGATAATTGTTACTGTGAAGCGCCTTGGGATGTTTTACTATGTTAAAGACTCAATATAATTGCAAGTTGTTGTTGTGAATATTTTCATTGGGGAGAATTACAGGAATGGCCACAGAACAATATTTCTTATTAAAGTGTAATCAGTCAGTGTTCTTACAGATATTAGGACTCCGGCCTTGTCAAATTCAATGTAAAATCAAATCATTTAGAAATTACAGATAGATCACATCTTTCATTAATGCCACCTTGATTCTGAAAGGTCGGTCAGCAAATTTAATTCACTGTGTTAATAATTTCAGTGATTGGCGTCAGCATCTGAGTAAATAATCCACACACATTTATTATTTGCACTTCCTGAGAAATAAAAACTTCATTAGAAAATATTAACACTCCAGAATAATGAACTGCACAGTTACTGTTGAAAGTTAATACTCTAGTTGATGTTTTTAAGAGAATCAGTGTAGCAATGAGTTTCACATTCGCAACCGTTACAGTCAACGAATTTATAACATTGATGAATGGCGAGCACTGTCATTCTCCATGTGGACAAGGTGTCTTCATGCTGCAGTACAGTGACATGAACAGTCAGTGTGGGAATCCACAGGGTGACTAATGTCCACAGACTTCTTACGGAAACTGAATATGGCAGTTGCATCCACTGGGTGATCTGTTAATATATTATTACATGCTTGAGTCATAGTAGAACTAGTTTAAAGGAAATACTTGCTTCCATGTGCGTATTTAATCTATATTATATTAAAAGTCTGCAGCACTTGACTTCTCATTGTCACTGTTTTCATAGAAAGAGGCCATTCAACCCATCGTGCCTGTGCCGGCTCTTTTGAAGAGCTATCCAGTTAGACCCTGCTCTGTCCATAATCCTGCAAATTTCCCCTTTTGCCACACTTTGTGTCAATTTTTTTCCATTATAAAACACGATGTCCACTTTTAAAATGAGTTTTGCGCATGCAAATTTGTCACACCAATTGTGGAATCACAACTTGACTTCGATGGGAGGTAAAATTGGGCGAGGTGTAAAATGGGAGGTCGATCCAATCCAGTTCATTTCCCACCGGGAGAGTTAGGTTAAAATTACCCCCGTGGATTTCCCGGTACAAGAGTACAACCTTCTCCTTAAGGTAGTCTTGCTTTAAAACATGCATGGTATTGTTATTTACTCAGCAAACAGAATCCGTTTAAACAGCGCACTACAGCAAACAGTCTACAGAGTCTATTTAAAAAGAGTCTCTATGAACTGCAGCAAATAGAACTCGTGACTACAGTGCCGTCTGCTGATAAAAACAGGGTGATTTCTTCAGCAACATGCAGTGAGTAGAGTTACATAGAAACATAGAATCTAGGAGCAGGAGTAGGCCATTCGGCCCGTCGAGCCTGCTCCACCATTCAATACGATCATGGCTGATCATCCAAATCCAGTACCCTGTCCCTGCTTTAATCCCCACAGTACACATATCCCACCCTACCCCCGTAACTCCATGTATTTAATTCCCCCTAACATATCCCATCCTATCCCCATGTTCTTATGCTCTTAAAAATTTATACAACAGGGGAATTTCTAATCTAATAATGAAATGCAATTTAAAATTAAACTTATGTAACTTACTATCTGTGAATGTTTAAGTAATTTGTGAGTCATTTGCTAATCACTGCTTTGATATAACCTTGCTTAATTTTGCTTCTGCATTGCCTATAAATGGGATTACTTGACCTCATCTGGGTTTGTGGGGACATTTTGATCTGTGCATTTGGTCAGATGCCAATCATTGTTGAAACAAGAGAATTTTACTCTGTACAACAATAAATAGAATTCTCTAACTGTGTAATGTCTCTTGTTCCTGTCATAATAAGTGCTGTTTTAATGTTATTTTGTTGGTGAAAGTAAATAGGTTAATACTGTGGACTTACTGGCTGATACACAGTGGAAATCGACTGGGCGAGCGTATGTTTCAATTGGTGAACATTCTGCTAGGCACCGCTGAACTGGTTCAACTGAGTAGCATTTGGATTCCTGCCCTTCAAAGTCGATGATCTTTCCTAGTTCCACAAATTCTCGTCTAATTTTGCAGTCTGAAATTCAACAAAGTACAGTTTATTGTTGCAGGAAAAATACAGATAAGATGATGGTTTTGGGACAGAACATGATTTAAAATGAGTTAAGATTCTCTAACCATCTTTGCAGGATTGTCCTGGACATGTCCATGATTGGAAAAGGCCCTCAACATCTTTGGCTTCCTCTTGATTTGGCATAATCATTTTTTTCTCACCGTTATTAAGTCCACAAATACCACAGGTCTTACTCATCATCTGGTCAAGTACAATCTTCACACAAAGGCAAAAAAAAATTAGTACACTTCAACTATAGTTCAACAAAGATATATTTGAAGCATTCATTTGTTAATAAGCATGAGGTACCTGCACTCTGTCTCCATCAAAGTACAATAGGTCAATATTGATTGACGGTGCTTCTATAGTGATTCCGGTGTCTTTCTGCCGAATAGTTACAACATCTAGAAGAAGACAGACATCATTTGTGTAACCAGTTATTTTGATCTTCTGACCCTTTATAGAGACAACTTGTTACTACTAAGTTAATATTGTAAAAAGCAAAGAGTTTTCAAGCCCCCTGCTGCAAGATGATTGTAACCTGGATAGTATGTGGACTGAACTGTACATTGAGTGAGGTGGGGAGGGAAAAGATCACGGATTGAAGTGATGTGTTAGTAGATGGTGGCAGACTATGTGGTCTAAGTTTATTTCCTCATCAAGAACTCCCATTATTAGAAAAGTGTGTTCCTTAATTTGGCATTGAGTTGAAGGAAGTTCAGTCAATGGAAGAATTTGGTTGGAAATGGGAAATGTTACTAGAGGCGTTTAGTTGTCACAGCTTTTCAAACACGGTTTACAAATTCTGAAATCTACTTATCCAACTGAATTGTTTAAATTAATTGAAGGATGTGTTTGGGTAGATAGAGAGAAACTATTTCCCCTGGTTGGGGAGTCCAGAAAAAGGGGACATTACCTTAAAATTAGAGCTAGGGCATTCAGGGGTGATGTGAGGAAGCACTTCTTCATAGAAAAGGTTAGTGGAAATCTGAAACTCTCTTCCTCCAAATAAACTGTTGAGCCTGCGGTGTGGGGGGTGGGGGGAGCGGAGGTGGGGGTGGGGAGTGGGAATTGAAAATTTCAAAACTGAGATTGATAGATTTTTGTTACACAGGGGTTTTAAGGGTTACGGAACAAGATGGGTGTTAAGATACAGATCAGCCATGATCTAATTGAATGGCGGAACAGGCTCTAGGGGCTGAATGGCCTCCTCCTGTTTCAATGTTCCTATGTTCTTATGTTCTTATGTTCCTGCAACTTTGAATGTGCATTCTGCACAGAGTTGCACAGTGTGTTGTTCAATGACGTCTGTCAGACAGAAGAACCCTTCACCAGCCAGTTATTCTCATTGCACAATGTCGTGAATTAAGAAGCAACATGGTCAATTAAATCTTTCAGCTGGTGAAAGTTGACTATTTCCACAGGCAACAGGCAGTATGATGCAAAGCAAACTTCTGAAGTAAGTAGTCAAGAGAATTACCTAATATGTCAAACCCATTTATTTTCAGTTGTCGAAAGGGAATGTAAAACTACTGTCCAATATTACTTAGAATTTACAGCACAGAAACATGCCATGAGGCCCAACTGGTCTATTCTGGTGTTTATTCTCCACACGAGCCTCCTCCTACCCCTCTTCATCTCACCCTACCAGCGTAACCTCTATTCTTTTCTCACTTATGTGTTTATCTAACTTCCCTTAAATGCATCTATACTATTCACTTCAACCACTCCCCGTGGTAGCGAGTTCCACATTCTCACCACTCTCTGGGTAAAGAGGTTTCTTCTGAATTCCCCATTGGATTTTTTTTTACCAAATTATACTTTCCCTTTTACAGTAAATTACTCTTTTATGTTCTGGCCTGATTTTTCTATTCTGGAATATTCCCACAATTTTTAAATTGGTGCCACTTTTTGAAATTGAATTTTGTACCAAAAGAAATCTCTGCATTACATGATTCTCATAGCCCAACTCTGTCTCGGATACTGACTGGAGGGATACCAGCTCATTCCCTTTGTAAAAGAGTTACTCACTTTGTATCACTTTTACTTGATTACTCAGAGTGGTTTCAGCATTGTTCACCAAGAGTTTTATTCCATCCTGTGTAGGATATGCTTCAATTACACTGTTAAAAATAAAACAGAAATCCTATTGAAACAGCATAGCACCATTAGGAAAGGTGGAGCAAAAGAAAAGTGGGTGTGGTAATGTATTGGTTATGTTACTAGACTAGTAATCTAGAGGCCTGGTCTAATAATACAGAAAATGCAAGTTCAAATCCCACCACGACATTTGAAGAATTTGAATTCAGTTTTAACAATCAAAAGCTGGCATCAGATTGTCATGGCTCAGTTGGTAGCACACTCGCCTCTGAGTCAGAAGGTTGTGGGTTCAAGTCCCACTCCATGAGACTTGAGCACAAAAGTCCAGGCTGACACTCCAGTGCAGTACTGAGGGAGTGCTGCACTGTCGGAGGTGCCGTCTTTTTGATGAGATGTTAAACCGAGGCTCCGTCTTCTTTCTCAGGTGGGCGTAAAAGATCCCATGGCACTATTTTGAAGAAAAGCAGGGGCGTTATCCCCGGTGTCCTGGCTAATATTTATCTCTCAATCAACATCACAAAAACAGATTATCTGCTCATTATCACATTGCTGTTTGTGGGAGCTTGCTGTGCGCAAATTGGCTACCGTGTTTCCTACATTACAACAGTGACTCCACTTCTAAAGTACTTCATTGGCTGTAAAATGCTTTGGGATGTCCTGAGGTCATGAAAGGTGCTATATAAATGCAAGTCTTTCTTTCTGTACAAACCAAACTGGTTCACTAATGCCCTTTAGAGAAGGAAATCTGCCATCTTTACCCAGTCTGGGCTTATATGTGACTCCAGTCCCACACCAATTTGGTTGAATCTTAACTGCCCTCTGAAGTGTCCTAGCAAAGCATTTTGTTGTATCAAACCCATTACAAAGGATAACATTAGAACCAGGCCGTTCTAGAGTGAAATCAGGAAGCACTTCTTTACACAAAGGGTAGTAGAAATCTGACACTCGAAAAGGCTGTGGATGCTGGAGGTCAATTGAACCTTTCAAGACTGAGATCGGTTGATTTTTGTTAGGTAGGGGTATCTCAGGGTATTGAGCAAAGACAGTTAAATGGGGTTTAGGCACAGATCAGACTTGATCTAATGGAATGGCGGAGCAGGCTCGAGGGGTCTACTCCTGTTCCTATCTTGCTATGCACTGCAGCCCCCACCCCCCCCCCCCCCACTCCCTTCCTGTACTATAAATCAATCTTACATTAAGGACATTTACGCCTGATTACTGCTTAAGGTAAAGATGATTTGTGATGGCTACTTACATATTGGGCACTGAGATAAGTAGCTTTATTGCCTTCTTTGTCTGCTGATTATGAGCACGTCTCATCATTAAAAAAAACTTTGGAGTAGGCGAACAATCTTTGGTCAGAATGTAATGGCAATCATTAGGTATTTTATATTTTAGTTCGTTGCTGTCAAATGTGACAACGCGCTCATTTTCTGCAGCACACTCCCCTGCGGAAAAAAAATAAAAGATTACAGAAATGTTGGTCTCCAGGAAGCGTTGCTCCTACTATGTTGACAGGTTCCGATCAACAATTCCATTGACTTCCTACTTAGCGAATACGTCATACACAGTTACTGTCAATATTTAGTATTGTTACCAGGGTTGGATTTACTTCTTGATATCTGTGCGTTGTCCAAAGTTTGCTTGTAGGACACAATAGCCTCAATTTTTCTCATCTGTTACCACAATTTTTGGGTGGTACTGCGGCAGGTGAATTTTTGTTCAAAGGATGTGGGCATTGCTGGCAAGGCCAGCATTTACTGCCCATCCCTAATTGCCCTCGAGAAGGTGGTGGTGAGCCTCCTTCTTGGACCGCTGCAGTCCGTGTGGTGATGGTACTCCCACAGTGCTGTTAGGGAGGGAGTTCCAGGATTCTGACCCAGTGACGATGAAGGAACGGCCGATATATTTCCAAATCAGGATGGTGCGTGACTTGGAGGGGAACTTGGAGGTGGTGGTGTTCCCATGCGCCTGCTGCCCTTGTCCTTCTAGGTGGACGAGGTCGCGGGTTTGGGAGGTGCTGCCGAAGAAGCCTTGGCAAGTTGTTGCATTGCATCTTGTAGATGGTACACACTGCAGCCACGGTACGCCGGTGGTGGAGGGAGTGAATGTTTAAGGTGGTGGATGGGGTGCCAACCAAGCGGGCTGCTTTGACCTGGATGGTGAATTTAGAAAATGGGCACAAGTCCCACCCTGCCGGTTTGTATTCCAACACATTTCAGTGGACGGGATCTGCGGGAGCTTCATTATAATATCTATTTGGGGGCACTTCAACAATGCAGGTCATTTCCCACCATTCTGGTGGGCAGGACGCCCGACATAAAGAATGTCCATTTGAAATGGACACCAGGGTGTCTTAGACAGCAGTAGGTATCCTGGAGATCAGTGGAAAGGACACCGCAATCTAAGGCCCCTCTGTTGGCATTTGGGCTCTCATAAGTTTACCAATTGATGTAAATTATTCATTCTTTTCTGCAGCAATATTACTGGCATTAATGTGTATCCCAATGGGAATTCGCCTGCCTGATAGAAAAGAAGGGTTTACGCAGAGATCCAGGCAAGTTAGGCCCTCTAACGCCATATTATCTCCATTATAAAGACTGCCTACTTCTACCTCCAAAACATCTCCTGTCTCCGGCCCCTACCTGAGCCTATCTGCTGTTGAAAACTATTCCAATGCTCTCCTGGCTGGCCCCCACCCTCCATACACCACCTCATCCACTCTGCTGCCTGTATCCTATTCAGCACCAAGTCCCATTCATCCATCACCTCCGTGCTCACTGACCTGTATTGGCTCTTGGTCCCCAACGCCTCCAATTTAAAATTCTCCTCCTTGTGTTCAAATCCCTTTTTGGCCGGCCTATGACTGTAACTTCCTCAAGCCCTACAACCAACCGAGAACTCTGCATTCCTCCAACTCTAGCCTCTTGTATATTCCTCACTCCCTCCGCCCCATTACTGGTGGCCGTGCCTTCAGCTATCTAAGCTCTGAAATTCTCCCCATAAATCTCTCTGCCTCTCTACCTCTCTCTCTGGCTTTAAATTCCTCCTTAAAATCTAGTTTTGACAAGATTTTGGCTCGGTGTAAATTTTTGTTTAATGACATAGAATTACATGGATTTTACAGCTCAGAAACAGGCCAGTCAGCTCAACTGGTCTGTGCCGGTGTTTATGCTCCACATGAGCCTCCTCCCACCTCACTTCATCTCACCCTATCAGAATATCCTTCTATTCCTTTCTTCCTCACTATCTAGCTTCCCCTTAAATGCATCTATGCTATTCACCTCAATTACTGCCAGTGGTTCCCCATTCTCACCACTCTCTCTGGGTAAAGAAGTTTCTCCTGAATTTCTTGCTGGATTTATTGGTGACTATCTTATATTTACGGCCCCAATTTTTGGACTGTCCAACAAGTGGAAACATCTCTAAATCTACCCTATCAGGACCCTTCATAATTTTAAAGATCTCTATTAGGTCACCTCTCAGCCTTCTCTTTTTTTTAGAGAAAAGAGCCCCAGCCAGTTCAGTCTTTCCTGATAGTTACAACCTCTCAGCTCTGGTGCCATCCTTGTAAGTCTTTTTTGCACCAGTGCGTCTTGTAATATGGAGACCAGAGCTGTGCACAGTACTCTAAGTGTGGTCTAACCAAGATCAACCTTATGAATCTTTTTTGCACCTTCTCCAGTGCCTCTATATTCTTTTTGTAATATAGAGACCAAAACTGTGCACTTAGTGTGGTGTAACCAGGATTCTATACAAGCTTAATGTAACTTCTCTGCCTTTTAATTCTATCCTTCTGTGAAGCACCTTGGGATGTTTATCTATGCTAACGGTGCTATATAAATGCAAATTGTTGCTGTAACTAACCACGATGAGAAAAATCTAGCCTTGCACTTCTCCAAACCAACTGTCACGATCCATACTTCAGAAAAATAGACTTTCTAAAGAGGAAAAGAGCAGTTAATGGCCTAGAAATTCCGTTCCCTACGGGTGTGTACGCACTGTGTACTCACCCGTAGGGCCAACGGAAGTGTCGGTTTTACGCTTGCACTGCGCATGTGCTGGAAACCGGAACTTCCGTTCTCTGCAGAAAGGGCTTCACAGGTCAAACGCCTGCGCCGGATAGGCAGCGCGTACGGCAGAAACTTCCGTTATTTTCACAGTTGCTTTAGTCCAGGTAAGTTGGGAACAGCTGCGCCTAGAAAAGCAGGCGCAAGGCCTGCTTTTACCAGGCTAATAGTTTAAGAAAGTAAACTAAAAAAAAATGTTTCCACTGATTTATCATTTTAAAATACTTTAAAGAAAGGTAAGTTTATTTTTAGCCCCGTTAAAAACTTTAATTATTTTTTTCAAAAATTTAAATTTTTGTTTAAAATAGTTAATTTATGTAATTTATAGTCATTTTAAAAATGTGATTTAAAAAAAAAAATGTATTTGAAGTTTTACTTTTGTTTTGGGGCCGATCTCTATTCATAGATTTGACAGGTCTTCCTGTCAAATCTATGAATGGAGATTCCCTGCTCTGATTGGCTCCCCATGGCCCACGTGATCCCAGGGACGCTGCGAACTAACTGTGCCCTGGGATACGCGTGCCCTGCACACCGGCAGCTGGAGGAGGCCCAGCAACGGAATTCTGCGCCTCCCTGGAGCCCTCCGGGCCAGACGCAGATTTTTCCAAATCGCAGCCCTCCTTCAGCAGGAGGGCTGTGAACCGGAATTTCTGGGCCAATATTCAACAATCCCTCACTCCCAGTGGAGAAGACATGCTCAGATACAACATAGGTCAGAGATGGGGGCTACAGCATTGTACCCAACCCCTGGTTCTCTGGCCTGTACTCCGTCGGAAGAATTCTCTTTACTTGGGCTCATGGGATGATTGAGCTTACTCTTTGATGTACCAGTTCAACACCAAGCGTCTTTTCCTTGGCTAACTATCACAGTAGGAACAGTTCAGGATAGCAATGCTTTCCTATGCGGCTTTTCCGATTTAAAACAAGAATAGGCTGTCAGGTGAAATCACACGCGGAAAAGTTTGGAGGGAAGACGAGGAAATAATAATTACGTTGGTTCATAGTCAGAAGCAGTTTTGGAATTTCAGCGATGCTTTTGAATCCTTGTGCCTGTACTATTGGGGCGATCGCATGAATGTGCACTGGCAAAGGGAGCTCAAAGCCTTGATAATAGATTGTAAACTGGAACAGAAACAAAGAGGTTCAGGATTATACAGGTAAAGAAATACCAGCTCTATAATTTAAAAAATGTGACTTGGAGCACAGTTAAATGAAAGTGAAAAAAGATAGCAGTACCCTGGGTAGTTTAACGACTGCATCGATGGTCCGTGGTGATGTTAGAGCTATCAGTGTTGTAATCTGATGAGAAGGATTACTTTTAAATCTGTTGGAAAATCCTAATAGATAGGCAACTCCTGACTCAATCCTGGTTAAAAAGAGCATTGTCTTAGTGTTGTGTATAGGCTACCAGGAAAACAGCAGAGTAAGATAATTGTATGGCACAATGCTTACATCCTTCCACCAGTTATCATCAGATCAGGAATCAGCGACCACTCAGTCTTAACTTTCATAGCCGGGTGATTTGCTAGATATCCCATCGATGCCTTAAAAGAAATCTTATATCTCTGACAGTTTTCACCCCATCTGTACATTATCTAGGAAATTTAAAAAGACACCGTTTTTCACACTCAATAAGACATTTTTAGGGTAAAATTTCCAGAGCTTGTGGTTTGCAACAAGGGCCACCCACCCGTCCAAGAGTGGGCTCTACAGGCCAGTCAGGTCATCCGCCAGGTGCCTCACTGAGTCTGCCATGCTGCTAAGTTTCCACCCTGGACTAATTACTCCTCAATCACCCTTGGCCTTGCTTGCAGTGAGCCAGCTGACAATACACCTGGTGGGGCTCACCTGGACATGTCAAACTGCTGTCAGGCCTGTGGGGAGGGGGCTGGGGTGGGGTGGTGAAGACGGAAGAAGCTCACAATTTCCCCAAGTTCGCTGAGTTCTGCTCCAATTCCTGGTTCCTCCGCCAAGCCTGCGCCAGAACTTCACCCCACGGAGGAGTAGAATTTCTGCCTGAATATCTGTGCTTCAGAATGTGTACAGAAGACATTAACATTGCAATAGAATGTAAGGGGTTTTGACAAGAGTAAATGAGGAGAAATTGCCTCTACTGGCAGGAAGGCCGATAACTAGAGGACACACATTTAAGATACATACAAACATATGAACAATGACGGACAGGTAAAGACACTCTGGTCCATCCAGCCTGTCCCACACAATTGTGATACCTTGTGTGTCACAATATATACACTGCACCCCACTCAAAACCATGTGATCTCCTGGGAGAGGCAAAAATTGGCAAAAGAACCAGGGAGGAGATGAGGAGAATGTTTTTTGACTCAGCGAGTTGTCCTGATCTGGAATGCGCTGCCTGAAAGGGCGGTGGAAGCAGATTCAATAGTAACTTTCAAAAGGGAATTGGATAAATATTTGAAAAGTAAACATTTGCAGGGCTCTGGGGAAAGAGCAGGGGGAGTGGGATTAATTGGAGAGCTCTTTCAAAGAGCTGGCACAGGCACGATGGGCGGAATGGCCTCCTTCTGTGCCGTATGATTCTATGATTTATACATTACCATTGCTTTGTGTGCTTTAGGGATGGCAGCATCGACACACATTTTCCACCTGCTGTCTTCCGCCAGCTCGACAATACGGAGGTGCATTTTAGGCTTGCCATCTGAAATTTGCACAGACCCAGTGACCTGATAGCCTTGCTGTTTGCCGTCAGTCCTTCTAGCTCGAGCAAGGATGATGAGTGTTGGAGCACCCATGTCTCCAATGAGATAACGCTAGAATTGCAAACAAACATTGACATAAAATGAATAAGCAGGTAACAAAACAAGCATCATAAAACTAGGAACAGGAGTAGGCCATTCAGCCCCTCAAATCTGTCTCACCATTCAATTAATTCACGGCTGAGCTGTACCTTAACTCCATCTACCCACCTTGGTTCCGTATCCCTTAATACCCTTGCCGAATAAAAATCTATTAATCTCCATTTTGAAATTTTCAACTGACCCTTAGGGGGCGGTTTTGCCGCCACTCAGGGGTCGGGTTTGGAGGCGGGACTGCTGGCAAAATCAAAAAGATTTGCAGCAGGTCCCGAACCCGTTTCCAACCCGCCTCCAATCAATCTTCCCGGGAGTCGGGTCCCCGATTTGCGCAGGGACCCGACTCCTAGCGGCGGGAGGAGGATTATAGCCACTTAACTGCTTGTTAACAGGTAGTTAACAGGCAGTTAACAGGCCTTTTCCAATTTTGACACTTCTACTGCGGGCTTCCCGATGTCGGGAAACCCCGCCAGGGTATGTGTGGCGTGCTGTGGGTCTACTGTAATGTTTGTGTATAGATGACAGCTGCAGAAGTGGTGTGAAGGATCCAATGTGACACTGGTGAATTGCAGAGGTAAGAAAATGTTGGGAAAGTCATTTTTAATGTGTTTAGCATTTTTGGTAAGTGACAAGCTTTGAAGTGTTTGTGTAGTCCCACCTCATTGGGAGAACCTCTCTCACCAGTGACAGATCGCTTCTGTAACCTCACCTGCAGCTGTCATCTGTTTTAGCCTAAGGAGAGAGTCACTGGACAGCCTGGGAGCAAGGGCTCACCTTTGTACAGTGATTGTCAGTGTTTGCAGCACCTCAATGCTGTCAAACACTGAAAAAATCATCTGTCAAAAAGAAATGGTGGTGGCCCCTTTAAGAAAACCGGCAGATGACACGTCATCAACTGACGTCATCTGACACTGGCTTTCTCTTAATTGGCCAGCAAGCCCGCAGGGCGGGCTTAACAAGGCAAATTGACGTCGCCGGGGGCGGCACTAGAACCCGAAAGGCAGCAGTCCCGCTCCCAACGCGCCTCTTCAGGTAAGATCCTGGCCTTAATCTCAATAGCTTTTGGGGGGAGAGAGTTCCAGATTTCCACTACTCCTTGTGTGAAGAAGTGCTTCCTGACATCACCCCAAACTGCCTAGCTCTAATTTTAAGAGCATTCTGATGAATCTGCGCTGCACCTCCTCCAAGGCAAATACAGTGAAAACTGTATAAACGGACACTGCCAAGAAACGGACACCTGCAAAAAACAGACTCTTATCGAGAGACCCAAATAACTTACATGGTAAAATATAGAAGAGGCACTCTGAAACTACGGACACTGGCAAATTACGAACTACAGATAGCCTGCAATGCACCAGGCCCTTTCACCGAGTTGGGATCACTGGTGCTTCCCTTGCAATTTGTTTCCCTTCTGCTCCCAAATCCTCGTGAGCTCAGCGCGAGGCGGCAACAGGTTTTGTGAAAGTAACAGCTTCAGTAGAACGGGGAGCTCTTTTCCCAGCATGCATAGCAGCAGAGAAACCGCTCTTTCTGTGGGATTGAATACTTGCACGGCTCTGTCCCAGGGGTAGAGCAGTTTCTCAGCCGCTATGGATGCTGGGTAAAGAACTCGCCATTCTACTGAAAATTTTTACAGTGCATTCAATGACCATTTTGAAAATAAGGACACCGGCAAAGAAAAGACAGCTGATGCCAGTCCCTAAGGTGCCTGTAATTTACAGGTTATCCTTCCTAAGGTGCAGTAACCAGAACTGAACGCAGTAACCAGTGGTGTTCCCCAGGGGCCGGTACCAGGACCACTGCTTTTCTTGATATATATTAATGACTTAGACTTGGGTGTAAAGGGCACAATTTCAAAATTTGCCGATGACACAAAACTTCAAAGTATAGTGAACAGTGAGGAGGATAGTGAGGACATAGACAGGCTGGTGGAATGGGCGGACACGTGGCAGATGAAATTTAACGCAGAAAAGTGTGAAGTGATACATTTTGGTAGGAAGAACAAGGAGTGGCAATATAAACTAAAGGGTACAATTCTAAAGGGGGTGCATGAACAGAAAGACCTTGGGGTATATGTGCACAAATCGTTGAAGCTGGCAGGGCAGGTTGAGAAAGCGGTTAAAAAAGCATACGGGATCCTGGGCTTCATAAATAGAGGCATAGAGTACAAAAGCAAGGAAGTTATGATGAACTTTTATAACACACTAGTTTGGCCTCAACTGGAGTATTGTGTCCAATTCTGGGCACTGCACTTTAGGAAGGATGTGAAGGCTTTAGAGAGGGTGGAGAAAAGATATACAAGAATGGTTCCAGGGATGAGGGACTTCAGTTACGTGGATAGACTGGAGAAGCTGGGGTTGTTCTCCTTAGAGCAGAAAAGGTTGAGAGGAGATTTGATAGAGGTGTTCAGAATTATGAGGGGTCTAGACAGAGTAGATAGAGAGAAACTGTTCCCATTGGCGGAAGGGTCGAGAACCAGAGGACACAGATTTAAGGTGATTGGCAGAAGAACCAAAGGTGACATGAGGAAAAACTTTTTTACGCAGCGAGTGGTTAGGATCTGGAATGCACTGTCTGAAAGGGTGGTGGAGGCAGACTCAATCGTGGCTTTCAAAAGAGAATTGGATAAGTATCTGAAGGAAAAAAATTTGCAGGGCTACGGGGAAAGGGCGGGGGAGTGGGACTAGCTGAAGTGCTCTTGCAGAGAGCTGGCATGGGCTCGACGGGCCGAATGGCCTCCTTTTGTGTTGTAACCATTCTATGATTCTATGACTCGATGAACCAGATTGTGGTCTAACGAGAGCTTTATACAACTGTAGCATAACTTCCAACCCTTTGCATTCCAGCCCGCTAGAGATAAAGGCTGTTGAGTGCAAGACAAACCTGCTCAGAAGATCGTCTGGTGCTACTGCTGCTCTGTCTGTGTCTTAGCCTGGAGCTTGGCCTTGTCCCAGTGGATAGTCTTCTGCTTGTGCCCTGAATTCACAAGTTTAAAAATGACAAATTTGAGTTCTGAAGAACAGATTATGAATCAGAGAATAACAGCTTCACATCTTTTATTGCTATGTTAATTATGCAGCATTTTGTTTCTCTTGAATGTTTTGACAGTGAAGGAATGGCCCCGATTTTACCTCCAGGTGGATTCACCGCTCAGGCCCGAGTTAAAATTACAGGCGTGTCTCAATGATGTCATTGGGCCGCAACATGCATATGTAAAGAAGGACCCTGTTGGCTCCAGGCGCGTGTCCTTGCTGCCTGCTCAGGAGAGCAGGTTAAAATTGCAGATGTTGTGAGCATGGCAGCTCTCGGACAGGTAAGAACCAGGGCAATTTTAACAGCTCAACCACCAGGTTTCTGCTGAGCGAGTAGGGTGTAAATTCAGTATCTTCCTGCTTCCTGAAAAAGTTGATGGTGTGCGATAAATTTATTAATGCTACCTGGTTTTCCATTTTCTATTCCCATTTTTTGATTGGTCACTTCTATAAATGCTGGTCCAAATATGCTAGAAACCATGGTGCCCATAAAATTTTGCACATTAACTCACCATCATATTTTATATGAAAATAAATTATTAAAACAGGTTTAAAAGATGTGGAGGGAAAAATTCGGTTGCTTTGCGCCTCCCGTTAGCGCCCTAAGAGAGCGCTAACGGGGCGCAAAGCAACTAGTGCCCGGGCGCGACGCCGCCAACGACTCCCGCAAAATTCAGTGGGTGGTTAGCGGCGGCGGTAACCGTTAGCGCCCCGTGGCGCTACACCGCCGGCGATGACATCATCACCATGCGCAGTGCCCCGCTTGCGCCCCGGCCGCGATCTTCAGTAGCACCACCTGACTTACCGCCGGACGCTATGTCCGACGGGGTCAGGGGGACCTACCTGCGGCCGGGGCGGCGCTATTTAAAGGCGAGGTGTCGGGCAGCCATTTTTGTTGCTGGCCACCTGCCAGCACCTGCCTCCGCTGTCGTCCCTGGCCTCCTGAGCAACCCCCCCCACAGAGTGCCGGCTGTGCTCCATGAGCCCGGCACTTCTCTTGAGTGATGGGCTCTTTTGTCGGCACTCCGATCCCGGTGGCCCTGCTTGGCCCCGGGTTGCGCTGTGCAAGGCCCCTCCCCTTTAAGAAGGGGAGGAAGGCCTGCAGTACCGCGGTGCGATGTGCCACAGCGCCCCAAGAGGGAGGCTGGGCGCTTCCAGTAGCGCCCCGCTTCCCTCTTGGGGTGCTACCACTCAATTTCGGCTGCGGGGGCGCTAATTTTTAGCACCCTGGCGAAGTTAGTGCCCCAAAGGGGGCGCGACTCAATTCTGCCCCCGTGGAGTTAAAAATTGGGTAGTGCCCTTGGGGCGCCACCGTCGCCGGGGCGCTAATAGCGCCACGAAAAAGTTAGCGCACCCGCGGCCGATTTTCCCATGTAGCGTCCCGAGAGGGAGGAGTGGCGCTATTGGAGGCGCCCCACGTCCCTCTTGGGGCGCTGTGAGCCAATATCGCGGTGCTACGTGCTGCGGTACTGCAGGCCTTCCTCCCCTTATTAAAGGGGAGGGGCCTGGCGCAGCGCTCCCGGTGCCCAGCTGGGCCACCAGGGATCGGGAGTGCCGTCAAACGAGCCCGGCACTCAAGAGGAATGCCGGGCTCATGGAGAGCAGCCGGCACCCCGCGGCAGGGCTTCACGGGGGCCGGGGACAGCAGCGGGGGCAGGTGCTGGCAGGCGGCCAAAAACAAAAATGGCCGCCCACCACCTCACCTTTAACTAGCGCCGCCCCGGCCGCAGGTAGGCCCCCCTGACCCCGTCGGACATAGCGTCCAGCGGTAAGTCAGGGGGCGCCACCCAATATTACAGCCAGGGCGCGAGCGGGGTGCTGCGCACGGCGATGACGTCATCGCCGGCGGCGCTAACGGTTAGCGCCGCCGCTAACCTCCCGCTGAATTTCGTGGGAGGCGTTAGTGGCGCCGCGCCCAGGCGCTAGTTGATTTGCGCCCCGTTAGCACCCTCTTAGGGCGCAAATCAACCGAATTTAGCCCCCGTGGGTTTTTAATTAATACATAAATGAAGAAAAGGAGCTTGCACAAGATGCTACGACCGAGGGTTTGAGCAATTATTTGTTATGCTACTCAGAAATTAAACGAGCTGTGCAAACAGGTAGCGGTGGAATAAAATGATGAAAGAGGGACCATGCTTTAGAGGGCTCTTTCTACATTAGCCACAGGAGTACACAGCAACTGATTCAAACAGTAGCATTGGAGAAAAGTTGCATGCAGTCTGAAAAGGTTTGCGAGTCAGTGAGATGAGGTTAATTCAGAGGAACTGCAGTTAGGCTACAGCGTTTCAATTTTTGAAAATTTACAGAAATTTCCAATAAAAAGAAAAAGACTTGCATTTCTACAGCGCATTTCACAACCTCAGGACGTCCCAAAGTGCTTTACAGCCAATGAAGTACTTTTAAAGAGCAGCCACTGTTGTAATGAAGGGAAACGCGGCAGCCAATTTGCACACAGCAAGCTCCCACAAACAGCAATGTGATAATGACCAAATTATCTGCTTTTTTAGTGATGTTGTTTGAGGTATAAATATTGGCCAAGACACTGGGGAGAACTCCCTTGGTCTTCTTCGAAATAGTACCGTGGGATCTTTTACGTCCACCTGAGAGGGCAGACGGGGCCTCGGTTTAACGTCTCATCCGAAAGACGGCACCTCCGACAGTGCAGCACTCCCTCAGTACTGCACTGGGAGTGTCAGCCTAGATTTTGTGCTCCATTTTCTGAAGTGGGAATGCACAAGGAAAAAAATGTAAATTTGAAATATCATGGCAGAATATTCTCTTACCTCGCTGTTTCGGGCTGATCTGAACTCAAGTTCCAAGAGCTCCCGGTTAGTTCTCTGTGAAAATGTATTTGAAATAAAATCAAATGCTCATTCTTTTCTGCAGAATCCATCAAATGCTACTCACATGGTAATCATCAACACTTTGGTACATATATACTTATGGAAAAAACTAGGACTTCCTCAGAAACCAAGGCCTGGATTTTCCTAATCCTGTCCCGAGAGTTGGGGCAGGACTTCCGACTGTTATTCCGACTGCACCGTGACCCTGGCTCAGTTTCTTGAGTTGGGGCTTATTATCTCTGTAGGATGGGCTCCTAGTGGGACAACCACCACCAGTAGGGACCCCAGTGCTGCACAAGAAGAGGAAGGATGGGAATAGCTTTAACGAGGGCATAGCACATCGAAGGCTGCAGCAACTTTTTTACTGTACTCCCCCTTGGACTGGATCGAGGCCTTCAACAAGTATGTATTTGTGGCCTATGTGGGAAATGGGAGTGGAAGCCGCTACTGGGCCTTCTCCCTCCCTCCAGTCACCTAGAGGGGGAGGTAGCCTCCACTTACCTTCTCCTGGCAGTCACCTAGGGCTGGCAGAGACAGCAGCAACGACAAAGGAAATCAGGCAGGAAATCTAGGTCCCAGCTCGCTGCCAGAATTTAAATTGCTGTGTGTGGGGAACCTGGATGGCCATTAGCCTTCCTGGAAGTGGGGGCGGGGGCTGAGGAAAATTAAGGTCGGGGTGGAGAAGTGGCAATAGACCTCACTGGCCCATTTTCCCGCTGTCTCCGTTACTAAACACGCCCGATTTGGGGGTGGAAGCAGAGGAAAATTCAGGCTTAAATATCCGATCTTAAATAAGCCATTCGACTTCTGGTTCAAGAAGTGCGTGTTTTTTGAAACGCTGAAACCAGGATGAAGATACATTGATATGTCACAACCAACAGCCTTGGCCAAATAATAGAGGTACGTTAATTCAGTGATTCCCCCGCTCCCAGCTGTAGGTTGGAGTCAGGACGTTCTTCCACTCTAGCTGCAATTCTCCGACCTGCTCTCCCTTGGAGCATAGTTCCTCCCGCCCCCCCCGCACCCCCCCAACACCCCCACCCCCAACCTCACTGGGAGCCTGGATTGTTAAATTTCCCCGGTAATTCCTACAATTTCAATTCATTCAGGCAGATTAATGAGGTGCCATAAATTCCACAAAAGTGAATATCAACCTAGATAAATGAATATTTCTGTTATGTGGCTGACAACTCAAAATTCCAATTCAGTGCCTAACAACCTAAACAATCTATAAAACTGCATGGAAACTTAATCTTATGCTTCCACACACAAACCTTTCACAACATTTACAGACCTATTTACATATGGTACCTGCTCTATAGTACGGTGCAGATCTTTCCACATATACATTGATTTGGCCGGATTCGTTTCCATTAAGCACAGTTACCTCCTTGCAGTTAACAATAAGATCTATGCTAGCCTGAATGCTGCAGCAAGTGGGTAGTGGTGGAATAGGAGGACCATGACTGACTTCCCAATCTCTGGAGACATAGCCCGTGCTTGCTGAGCCTACTTATAGTCACCATAAGTAGGCATGGGCTAGATGGGCTGGATCATTCTTGGTCTTTTTGACCTCCTA
The DNA here is from genome assembly GCA_030390025.1 of Squalus acanthias. Taxonomy (NCBI): domain Eukaryota; kingdom Metazoa; phylum Chordata; class Chondrichthyes; order Squaliformes; family Squalidae; genus Squalus; species Squalus acanthias. The sequence continues at coordinate 3,078,426 of CM059439.1, read as the reverse complement.
GACTGCTGCTCAGCATAGTTGGATGTAGGACATGACTAGAATGTGTGCATTCGTCACAGACACGATGGGCCGAATGGCCTCCTTCAGTGCTGTATCATTCTATGAGAGTATGCAATCACCCAGGATGGAATTTAAGGTGTTTAAATAGTAAGAAGGTGCATCCTCATTACGGTGATCAGAGAACGTGATGTTCAGGCTTTGGCTGCAATAAAATCTCATGGTTTTGACGTTTTCCTATTGGCATAAATAGCACAACCACGTCTGTTCCTTGTCCAACCCCAGAACAAACATTAAACCATATCCCAGTAGGAGGGGAAGTTAAGCCAGTAGCAGCTTTGAATGTGCAGGCAAGCAAGGGGAGCATCCTCAGCTAGCATGGTCACAGGTTAAAGCATCAGACTTTCCCACCCCTTACCCAATCAATCCCTGGAGATAAAGATGGAATAATCTGTCTCAAACATTGAATATTGCTCCCAGTGCACAGACAAGTTAACAACCCAATCCTCCCCTACAAGTGTGCACCCGTTTCAATGTTTCAATTGAAAACTGATAAGAAAAAGAATCTGCACCCATGGAGTGTTGCTAGAGCTTGAATGATGACTTGTGCTGTTGTTTCTCTTTCTGGATACCCAACCCTGTTGGTTGTCTTTCTCGTAAACTTTGTGGTGCCGACTGAGTGATTGGTCACTTGACGATGAAGAGCTTTGAGAGGTGGCCTTGCTTCCTGAGGAGCTTCTGGAATATGAACTGGACGAGGAACTTTTGGTCCAAGAGTGGTTTTGCATTCTAGCCTGTAAACAAGACACCATTATAGGTAATAGGACAGATGTACGTGTCCCACGGCGGAGACGAAAGCAGCAGAAACTAAAAATGTTTGGAGGACATATGAATTCCTTCAAGAGATCTATTATACAAGCACCATTGACGAGGGTGTGAAACGTAACATGAGCTTCATTTCTCTAATCTGAAATTGAATTAGGTCCAAGCTGTCCTCAGTTCATTTTGTAGGAAGTCTATAATGGTGAGGTGGAAACTAGTCCACTTGCCCACCACAACCCCCCTCCCCCCATACTTCCCCCTTAATACTTAGGGCTGGATTTTACCAACCTCGGCGGGTCCGGGGCGGGTGACGTCCTTGGTGAGTCCAGACTCCGCAGCTGTGTCGATCCGGGCCTCTGACATGATTTTATGATGAATGGGCTTGTTAAGCCCGTCCTGCGAGGTTCCCGGCCAATTAAAAGGAAGCGGGTCTGATGATGTCATCTGATGACGCGTCATCAACCGGTTTCCTTAAAGGGGCCATGCCTACATTCATTTTGCGGAGATGCCGGTGTTGGACTGGGGTGGACAAAATTGAGAGGTCGCACAACACCAGGTTATAGTCCAACAGTTTTATTTGAAATCACAAGCTTTCGGAGCTATCGATTGCTCCTTCCTCAGGTGAAGTAAATTAGATACAGAATCGCCAAAGCATATATAGATAGAGAACAAAGCATGTGTACCTTACAATTGCAGACCACTAAATTAAATCATCCTGACTATCTGCCGAGGTGTGATAAAGTTAATCAAGTCAGCCAGGAAGGTACCACATCAAAGACATAGCAAGATACAACTGAGACAATGAGGTGTAGTCGCAGGGGTTCTAACGTGTCAAAAGCTGCCGTCTGTATGTAAAACGAAAAGCTTTAAAAATTTTTACTTTTTTACTGGGAAAATTTTTACTTTTTTACTGGGAATCACATCTGTGAACAAGCCAACGACGACTCGAGTCCGGATCACGTCATGTATCGTGACATAAACCCAAGATCCCGGTTGAGACCGTCTTCATGAGTGCGGAACTTGGCTATCAGTTTCTGCTCGATGATTTTGCGTTGTCGTGTGTTTCTAAGGTTGCCTTGGAGAACGCTTACCCGCAGACTCGAGTCGTCGTTGGCTTGTTCACAGATGTGATTCCCAGTAAAAAAGTAAAAATTTTCCCAGTAAAAAAGTAAAAATTTTTAAAGCTTTTCGTTTTACATACAGACGGCAGCTTTTGACACGTTAGAACCCCTGCGACTACACCTCATTGTCTCAGTTGTATCTTGCTATGTCTTTGATGTGGTACCTTCCTGGCTGACTTGATTAACTTTATCACACCTCGGCAGATAGTCAGGATGATTTAATTTAGTGGTCTGCAATTGTAAGGTACACATGCTTTGTTCTCTATCTATATATGCTTTGGCGATTCTGTATCTAATTTACTTCACCTGAGGAAGGAGCAATCGATAGCTCCGAAAGCTTGTGATTTCAAATAAAACTGTTGGACTATAACCTGGTGTTGTGCGACCTCTCAATTACATTCATTTTGACAGTTCTGCTGTCAGTGTTCTACAGCATTGAGGTGCTGCAAACACTGACAAGCACTGCACGACTGCACCCAGGCTCTCCCATGACTCCCTCCATATGCTTATAGAGGTAGTCACAGCACGCAGGGAGGTTCTCTTCCCTTCCAATGGGTGGAAGAGGCCTCCCCAGGAGACCATCGCAGCCTGGTTGCACATTGCACAGGAGGGCACAAGCAGGGATGTCATCTGGAGGGCCTGGCTGCAGTGGCGCAAACCTTTCAATTATCTCAGTAGATCACAAAACGTTACTGCAAAGCCACAATCAGCCTCATCCTGCTGTGCCACTCAACACATCCCCATCACTCTGCCTTCCCTACCCTACTCCTGCACATCCTTACTCACACCAACTTCCCTTCCACCTCCACCCATCCCTATCTACATTATCACTTCCCCATCTCACTAGCCACCCCTCACCACACTCACCCTCATCCTTGTCCAATCATACCAACTAACAACACACAAGGGTAGGCAGTTGGGTGTTATCGCCAATGATCATGTAAAGTTCCTGTTAATGTGTTGTCAAACATGGAAATCTTTATTTTCCACACATTGCCTTCTTGGACAGATCTGTGTGCACCTTTGGAAGTGGCTTAGTGAGACATAACGGTACGCCCCCAATGGTGATGATTGTGAAAGGAATGGCTTGGACATTGTAGGGATGCTTTATGGCGTTGGTGTGGGGTGGTGCCAACCTGGCGCATCATGTGGCAGCCAGGGTGTACAGCGTCAAGTGAAGTAAATCTGGCCATGGTGAGGCCATCCCTGGCCTCCCGGGCAGCAATGTGCTCGGGTGCTGAAACCCTGTGTCCTGTGCAGCATCAGGTGATTGCGGAGAAGGTTGATGTTGTTGTTGGTGGTGCTGGTGTGCCTGGTGATGCTGGTGTGCCTGGTGGTGTTGGCATTGGGGCTGATCGTGGTGGGATTCTGTGGACCAAAGTGAGATTTTTTCAAGGGCACCGATGCTGATGGAATAGATGGCAGCTGAAGTTGAGATGACAGAAGCGATCTACAATGCTGAGAGAGGTTGCTCCCAAGAGGTGACACTGGATAGAGAGTTTGCTCCAAACACTTCAAACCTCCATAAAGCTGAAAAGTGTATTCCAAATCCTGAAGGCTCCAGCCTCTAAGATTGGAAATTGAACAGCTGTGAAATGGCAACACGGTGGCATAGTGGTTAGCACTGGTGCCTCACAGCGACAGAGACCCGGGTTCGAATCTGACCTCGGGTGACTGTCTGTGTGGAGTTTGCACATTCTCCCCGTGTCTGCGTGGGTTTCCTCCGGGTGCTCCGGTTTCCTCCCACAGTCCAAAAAAAATGTGTGGGTTAGGTTGATTTGGCTATGATAAATTGACCCTTAGTGTTAGGGGGGGATTAAATATGTGGGGTTATGGGGATAGGATGGGATATGTTAGGGGGAATTAAATACGTGGGGTTACAGGGGTAGGGTGGGATATATGTGTACTGTGGGGATTAAGCAGGGACAGGGTACTGGATTTGGATGATCAGCCATGATCGTATTGAATGGTGGAGCAGGCTCGACGGGCCGAATGGCCTACTCCTGCTCCTAGATTCTATGTTTCTATACCACTTTTGCAGCTGTCAACTAGTCACAGCAATGGAGAGTCATTGAGAACCCGACACACTTATTGACGTGATCCCTGAGCGCTGGGAACCTCGTAAAAAACATGGGAAAGTCATTAGGACCTGATAAATTGCTGCTTAAATACCTTTAAGCAGCTTCTTAAGTATCTCAGTTGCCTGACCCGCCGCTTAGTGCCGGGTCTGCAAACCGCAGGCGGAGTCGGCACTTGGGAAATGAACAAGGAGGCGGGTTCAAAGCGGACTTCCGCCCCGCTGTCAATCACTGCCATTTTGACAGCAGACCCGCCTCCAAATTCACACTCGCAGCCCCAGTAACATTACTGCCTTAGACTATGCTATAGTCCTGTGATCCGGAAAGGGACGAAAAATCAATTTTCCTCAACCCAAACCTTTTTTTTTTAATCCACAAAGGAGGGACGTTGTAAAGAAAAACCAATGACTCACTCCTTCCCCTCTCCCATTCTCACCTCCAGTGCCTAAACTACAAAAAGCACTTCCTTGGCTGTAAAGCACTTTGGGATGTCCTGAGGTCATGAAAGGCGCTAGGGAAATGCAATTCTTTCTATTTTTTTGTTAATTTGGAAGTGTTATTTAAAGCTGCACTAAATGTGTTAAATACACGATAGGTCGACATGGTACCTGTGAGCCGGTTTCTTTTATCAGAACCGTAGGTCTGTGAATTCTTTCAGGTAGAAGTTCCTCTTTCTCCAGCTGGCGAATCATTTTTGAACCGGCTCTGGGGCCTGTCTGTATTTCTAGCACCAGCCTCTCAATTTCTGTCTCGGAATGGACTGGAAAACAAGAAAGGTTTTGTTATAAATTGCGAGATGTGTGCAATGAGAGTAGCTCTGATCACAGCAGAATATCTTTTTTGACACGTCTTTACCTGGTCTGATTAATACTTTGGCAGCGTGAACTCCGATCAGCCGGTACAGTGGACTATGTCGAACGTAAACAGCATTTGCCGTTTTTGCATCCAGACACACCTCAAAGCCAAATTTAGTCATTTCCATACAAGTGTTGTACGTTGAAGGCCTTGCTGCCGGCCGCTGCACTTCTTGAGGCCATTCTGCTCCCTCTGCTTCTATTCCTGAATAAAGCAGTGGCTGTAGGCAAGCAAGCAAAAAACAATTCAATCGTGAGAGTGGCATGAGTTTTATTTTGCTGTCACATGATTTCATATCACAACTGGTTTAGGCATATGCAAAAAAATGCATGTAATTACAATAGTGACTACTTTTCAAAAGTACTTAATTGGCTGTGAAACCACTTGGGACGTCCTGAGGTCATGAAAGACGTTGTATAAATGCAAGTTGTTTCTTTCTTTCTAAACATCAACTAATACACAAAAACATTAGCAACAGGAGTAGGGCATTCAGCCCCTCGAGCCGACTCTGCAGTTCAATTAGATCATGGCTGACCTGCACCTCTACTCTATTTTCCCACCTTTGCTCCATATCCCTTGATGCTGTAAAATACTCGAGTCATGTATACGATATATGTAGGATTAGGATTTGGTTTAATCTCATATGATTAGGGTTTTGCTTTCTTTTTACTTATAAATGACTTGTGGATTTGTACATTAGCAAGAAATAATGAAATGGTTAAGTGTTGTTCATTCCCAGGGTGCTTTAGGGTTTGATGTGTCAGGGTACAATTTAGCTGACCGCGCTGTTCAGCTTCTACTGAAAGTGCAAGATGTATGTTTCATGCCTGTTGGCTTATTTTTGTAGCCACATTGTGAAACGAGATATCCAAGATAGTCTTGAGATAGGAAGTGAGACAAAAAGCCAGCACGATAAACAAGTTTGCATCTGGTGTTTTTACACAGGATATATGGCACAGAAAAAGGCCATTTGGTCCAACCAGTCCATGCCGGCATTTATGCTCCACTCGAGCCTCCTCCCATCCTTCCTCGTCTAACTCTATCAGCATAACCCTCTATTCCCTTCTCTCTCATATGCTTATCTAGATTTCCCTTTAATCCATCTATACTGTTCACCTCAACTACACCCTGTCTTGTTCACAATAACACTTGTCATGCCATAGAGAATCAGCATGGACAGTGTGCGTGACTAGGGGCCTATAAACTTTTCTTAACAATTTGTAGAGGCAGGATCGAAAGGATCCATGAATGTTATCTCTCTACCCAGGGAAAAATGGGATAATTGCGTTAATTTCTCTGTAGGTCTACTGCTTGAAGATAATTGCGTGTGTCTGAACTTGGTCAAACACAATAAATGGATTAGGTTGCAACCATATTTGGTTTGTCAGATTCGAATTGTCTTACAGTGCTCTTACCAAGCAGAAATGTAATGGCCTCAGGCTTAAGAGCTCCAATTGTTCCCCAGCATTCATGGCCTTTTGAGGGGAGAGAGTTCCAGATTTCTACTAACTTTTGTGTGATAGACACAGCATAAGTCCGCAGCAATAGACACCTACAGTTAAGGCTTAGTTCATGCTATTTAATGTAAAACAAAACTTACATTTGCCTGGTTATGCCATGAAGACTTGAATTTTTGCCTTGTAATGCTCGCTTCTTTTGTTTCAGGTAAAATTGGCGTCAATTTTGCTGCAGCCAAATTGTCAATATTTCTTGAAACAGCAAACACTGCTGATCTGTAGGTCAAATGTTACATTGGTCATCAATAATAGAATCATAGAATCTTACAGCACAGAAGGAAGACATTCGGCCCATCGTGCCTGTGCCGGCTCTTTGAAAGAGCTGTCCAATTAGTCCCATTCCCTCGCTCTTTACCCTTTACCCCTTCACGTATTTATCCAATTCCTTTTTGAACATTACAATTGAATCTGCTTCCACCACCCTTTCAGGCAGGGCATTCCAGATCACAACAACTCACTACATAAAAAATGTTTCCTCACATTGCCTCTGGGTCTTTTGCCAATCACCTTAAACCTGTGTCTTTGGGTTGTCGATCCGTCTGCCACTGGAAACAATTTCTCCTTATTTACTCTATAAAACGCTTCATGACTTTGAACACCTCTATCAAATTGCCTCTTAATCTTCTCTGCTCTTAGGAGAACAACCACAATTTTTCCAGTCACTCCACATAACTGAAGTCCCTCATCCCTGGTACCATTCTAGTAAATCCCCTCTTCCTAAAGTGTGGCACCCAGAATTGGTACAATACTCCAGCTGGGGCCGAACCAGTGTTTTATAAAGGTTTAGAATAACTTCCTTGCTTTTGTACTCTATGCTACGGCCAAGGAAAGTTTCCTCTAGATCTTTATCTAGGATGAGTCATTGCTTTCAGATTGGAAGGGGAAAGGAAAGCAAGTAGAGAAAAATAAATTTAGCATCGATTACCTCAAAGATATTATCCGATTCTCCTGCTGAGAAGGTGCACTCTCAATCTTCAAATGCATTTCTTTTACATTTATCCTTGCAGATACATCTACCGGCAAAGCTGAATGGATTTTTGCCTCCAGTTCCAGACCGGACTGGATGAAGGGCGTATTTATTCCCATGACGGCTCTACTATATACAGCCACACTGAAAAAAAGAGAAACATTAAACTGGACCAGGCAGTGGAAACTTGGGGAGGCTGTTGAAACTATCAGACTGCTTCGGTGAATAATAATTCCGAAGGTAATTTGGATTATATAACATCTAGTCTTTGGAACTTACGATACTTAAAAAAAAATAGTTTGAAATAAATACCTTGGGTTGATCTGAGCCTTCAGCTGAATGTTGGCATTGAGCAACTGAGAAAGAGTAGAGATGGAAGAAGAGACATTTGGTTCAACTATTTGAAAAAAAGGGAGTGAGAAGTGTCAGTCACAATTGCATTATTTATTTCCTGACATACAATCACACGCTTCTCTAACAACAACAACTTGCATTTATATAGCGCCTTTAACATAGTAAAACGTCCCAAAGCACATCACAGGAGTGTAATCAGACAAAATTTGACACTGAACCACATAGGGAGATATTAGGACAGGTGACCAAAAGCTTGGTCAAAGATGTGGTTTTAAGGAGCGTCTTAAAGGAGGAGAGAGAGATCGAGAGGTGGAGAGGAGGAGAGGTTTAGGAAGGGAATTCTAGCGCTTGGGACCCAGGCAGCTGAAGGCACGGCCGCCAATGGTGGAGCGATGAAAATTGGGGATGCACAAGAGGCCAGAATTCGAGTGTAGAGATCTCGGAGAGTTGTAGGGTTGGCGGAGGTTTACAGAGATAGGGAGGAGCAAGGTCATGGAGGGATTTGAAGAATGAGAATTTTAAAATTGAGGCATTGCCAGACCGGAAGCCAATGTAGGTCAGCACGCACAGGGGTGATGGGTGAACAGAACTTGGTGAAAGTTAGGACACGGGTAGCAGAGTTTTGGATGACCTCAAGTTTATGGAGGGTGTAAGGAGGAAGACCGGCCAGGAGAGCTACTGTAATTGGTCAACATCCTTAGTCATGATTATGGCACTAGCAGTCGGAAGTCAAGAGTTCAAATGCCACAAATTGCAAATTGTGAAACTGAATTCAATAACTCTGCTAATTTATAGGTTGGCACCAGAAAGAAAGACCATCAAAGTTGATGGATTGTTATGAAAAGCCAACTGGTTCACTAATGTCCTTCGGGGAAAGCAACCTGCCAGTGCTATCTGGTCTGGCCCACGCATGACTCTAATCCATACCACGTGGTTGGTTATTAATGTTTTCAGAAGTGACCTAGCGAGCCATTCAGATATCGGGGGCGGCATCGGGGAATGGCCAATAAATATGGCCATGCCGACCTCCCGAGGACAACGCTGTGGTCAGAACACGCATGGCATTCAACTCAAAACATGAAGTCGTCTCCTACTGGCAGAGTGCAGAGGGGTAGTGGCAATAAGTAGACGTTATTGGGAGTTTGGTGTCTTGTCCACCTGCTCTGCAAGCTAAAAGAGAATGTGAAGAGTTAAAAAGCTTTTCAAGGAAAGAAAAGAAAAATGTAACAAAAGTCCTTACTAATGAGTGTAGCTTTTGCTACAGCAGCTGAATGCAAGGACAGTTCCATGGACAGACCCAGACACGTCGGTACAAAACGTCGTAGCTCAGCTGTCAGTAATGAGGCGGCAGGCCGTAATTCAATCGTTTTTTGGAGCCGGTCTACAAGTTTTCTCAATGTACTGTGTTTTTCAGGTACACCAGTGGCTGACTATGAAGAAAAAGTGCAGCAATTCATATGTGACCACAATATGCCAGGCACAATTTCCCTCAGACCAGCTCAGTCAAATGCATTTTTTTTTACAAATCATGCATTTGCTATAGTTCACTCTTACTTGAATGGCTTTGTGAATTTCATCCTTTCTGAATTCAACAAAAGCTATCTCTTGACCAAATAGTTTCATGTATGCTGAAGCTAGAGGTATTTTTTCTGGCAAGGATTTCCAATCTGGAAACTGAAGAAGAAAAATGTATTTTGTATGAATACACGGTATTAACAGTTCACAAGACATCAGTATAACATGGCATAGCTGGCACCTGCCAACGAGTGCCAATGTTGTTGCCATTTATGCCTCCCCTGGACCCATCTTTTGCTTCTTTACTTGTCCCCTTACCACCCACTTTTGCCTTGCACTATCATCCCTTTTGTCATTTAATCACTGCTGCCTTCCAGCCTATTACAGACCTTCCCTTTCGTTCTTTCCTTCCCTTCCCCCCTTTCCCTGCCTCTGTACTTGCTTAAAACCTGTTACATCTCAAACTTTTTCCAGTTCTGATGAAAGGTCATCGACCTGAAACGTTAACTTTGTTTCTCTCTCCACAGATGCTGCCTGACCCGCTGGCGTGCTTTCCAGCATTTTTCTGTTTTTATATTAGTGCCGGTGCTAACTTGGTCTTACCCTATTTAAAATGCGTTGAATTTGTTTCATATCAGGAGGTCCCCTGGCTGATGCACGACTTTTCGTTATGACCTCCTGGAGACCTTCCATTCGCAAACCAACCTTTGTAGATTAAAAAAAAAATGTATTTAAAGAAAACTATTTGGGGCAAACCACACGTACAAGATAAACCCATGGAGAAGACAGAGTTTCACAACAGGTAGAATTTCACCAGCTGAGTGGTGCATTACCTCTACAAGATCAGCAAAAGATCCCAAAATGTGACCTGTGAGCTTAGCTGCTGCTACTGTTGGGATGGGGCTGCCAGCATTATTCATCAGAATGACTTTAGCAAATGCTCCTGCCATCAGCTTATCTACATCGTAAAGATAAAGAATGAGTCAACCGGTTGCTCTAAAGCATAAGAAAGAAGAAATGATGATTACAACAACAACAACTTGCATTTATCTAACGCCTTTAACGTAGTAAAATGTCCCAAGGCGCTTCACAGGAGCATAAGCAGACAAAATTTGGCACCGAGTCACAGAAGGAGACAGGCAACCAAAAACTTGGCCAAAGTGGTAGTTCTGAAGGAGCGACTTAAAGGAGGAGAGAGAGATAGAGAGGTGGAGAAGTTTAGGGGGGGAATTCCAGCGCTTAGGGCCCAGGCAGCTGAAGGCACGGCCACCAGAATTAGAGGAGCGCAGAGATCTTGGTGGATTGTAGGGCTGGAGGAGATTACAGAGATAGGGAGGGGAGAGGCCATGGAGAGATTTAAAAACAAGAATGAGAATTTTAAAATTAGTGACATTATAATGTTTTAGGCAGGCAAAGATCATTGGTCCATCTACGCTACCATTCCAAACCATCCATCAACCTCCTTACCATGTTTCTAGAACCAATAGCCCTGCAGCCCCTTTCCCGGTAGGAATTCACTCAATTTCTTTGTAAAAACTTGTCATGGTTTTCTATTTTACCATCCCTACTGGTAATCTATTGCACAGTTCTATTAATCTCTTACTAAAAAGAAATTGGCCAAATTTCCTTTTTACTTTTGACATCCTTAATTTGAGAATGTGTCCATTAATCCTGCACTCAAAAGAAGAATTTTCCTGGATCCAACTCGTCCATACCCATGAAAATCTTAGAAGTCCCTCCTCTTTCTCCAGAAACCAAAGTCCCAGGGTGGACAATCTTTTTCCATAACTCACCAGTGCAAGTTCAGGCCTCAGCCTCAGTCCTCTGGAACCCTTCTAATAATTCTGCATCTTCCACAATATGGAGATCAAAGAGGAACACTGTACTCAGTAAGGCCAGATACACCTCCAAGCATCATCTCCTTAGACTTCTAACTCCCATCCCGAATTATACATCCCAAACATTTCATTTCTGTTCTTCACTGTCTGCAAACACTGAACCAATGGTTTTAATGATCTATCCTCCAAAACTAGGGTCTCTTTCCCACTTTGTTACCTCTACCTTTAGAATCTATATCAACTTTCTATGTAAAACATTGATGGACTTCTTTTTTTATACTCAGGATGGTTGAGGATTTAAAATGTGTATTAAAAAGGAGAACAATGAAAACATACAGCAAGTCAGACAGTGCCTAAAAGAGAAAGATGGATGAACATTTCAGATCCGACTTGCACAAAAAGTGAAGCATTTTGCCTATTTTTAGCTTGGTTTTGGCTCCTTTGGTTCGGTCACAGTACATAAGAACATAAGAAGAACATAAGAAATAGGAGCAGGAGTAGACCAATTGGCCCTTCGAGCCTGCTCCGCCATTCAATGAGATCATGGCTGATCTTCTGCCTCAACACCATTCACCAGTTAAAAACCTGCTGCCTTCACAGAAACCAACCCCAGTCTAAATGATGCAATGTTGAGATTGCCATTTGGCTCTGGCCAAACTTGCTTGATGGAGGAACCAATCCACGCAGTTCAGACATAAACTTGTTGTGTGATTGATTGAGATATCGGGCTGATTGGCATCTCCTTTTGAATTTCGGAGTCACTTCTTCAAATTCCAGTGGGCACCAGTAACCCTTTTGGGTGTATTTATTAGCCCTGAGCCATTCAGAAATATCTGGAAGCTACAAAGAGAAATTTTTCAAAGAGAACCACTGATAAGAAAAGTTAACCAGATTCTTCTGTAGTTGGTGAGATAATAAAAGATAATAACTACATAAATATAAAGTTATTTGACCATTTAACTTAATATAGGTATTGGAAACAATTAGTTTCAGCATTTAAACAAAATCTTTGTTAGCGTTAAACTGTCATTGTCAAAGATGAGAAGGAATCCTGTGGAGATATGGGATAAATCTTATAGCTAAAGTAAAAGATTCTCTGTTCATTATCCAGGGCATGCTCTCAAAACCTCTCAGCATATCAGGGTCAGTGTAGATCCTCTCGAGGTGATTGGAAGTTCAGTCTCACCTATGAGAGTAATTAAGACTCACCTCTGATAGCAATCTGATTATGATAGAAGTGTTCAAAATGATGAAAGGATGGGACCATGTCGATAGAAGCAGACTGTTTCCAGTAGTTGAGGGGTCAAAGGGCAAGTGGCTATAGATAGAATATTTAATGTAAGCGATTTAGAACAAAAAACAGGGGAAATGTCTTTACACAGAGAATCGTGAGGCTGTGGGATTCACTTCCAGTCTTAGTGATTGATGCAGGAACCAAGTCAACATTAAGATGAGATTGGATAGGTGGAGGAAGGAAAAGGGGTTGAAGGAATATGGGAGCGGGTGGGGAGGTAAATATGAGTAGAACTATTTGCTTGTGTGGAGGGTAAGTGCCAACATGGACTGGTTGGGCTGAATGTCGTGTTTCAGTGTTGTGACTTCTATGTATTTCTATGTAATCTAAAATATGGAAGCTGAAATATCTAGAGTAACAAGACCCTTGATTAGAACTTTTTGGGCCCCAGTATTCTGTTTGTTATTCTTTGTACTATTTTCTCTTCCTATTAGAGCTTTCCTTTAAAGAGGCCGTTCTATTAAACTAGTAACAGTTTCAATGGGAGAGATAAACCTTTCCGTTAGCAGTTTGGAAGCACACTTACAGTTGAATAGGTCAGGATGAAAAACCTGGCTGAATCGGAAACCAAGTCGGTCAAATTTGGGACGCAAGAGTTTTGCAGCTACATTGCAGCCTGCAGCCCTGTTAAAAAGAACAGCAGTTGCATTACAACCATAAAAATATCACGTTCAGTAATCTGTGAATGACTTGAAATTCCTGCACTGGTGGGAAGTCTGTGTACTTACAGGGAATTGAATGATGGGAGTGAACTTCTCGCGAGAGATCTGAACTGCGAATAGGCAAAACTTGCCACTTGCAAACTGGTCTCCTTCAACAGTGAACTTGCTAGGACTAACAATGAATTCAAAGGTGGCTTGGTGCACAGAAATATTGCACAAGCAGACATTCGTAATTCAGGATGATTCCTTCGATTCATGAATAATTGTATAGTGATGGCTTGCACCTGTGTCAAAAGAAAGAAACAGCCATTAAACCACCACAGTGTTCTCATGGCAGAATATGTCTGGTGCTATCATTTTTTTTGTTGCATTTTGCGAAACTGATGTATGATATTAACTTTAACCAATTTACTATGGATAGTAAACAAAACATAAATCAAATAAAATAAGTGTAAAAAAAACCTGGAAATCTGAAATTAAACACGACGGGGGAAAAATCCCCTCGCGCCCGAGCGCGGCGCTAGCACCTTCTGCAAAATTCAGCGGGAGGTTAGCGGCGGCGGTAGCAAGTAGCGCCCCGTGGCGCTGCGCCACTGGCAGTGACGTCATCGCCGTGCGCAGCGCCCCGCTTGTGCCCCGGCCGCAAACTTCCCTTGCACCCCCTGACCTATCGGCGGACGATATGTCCGACAGGATCGGGGCGTTTTTGCAGTGGCGGCGGCACTACTTAAAGGGCAGGTGTCGGGCAGGCATTTTTATCTTGAGTGCCGGGCTGTTTTCACGACCCCCCGCTCCCCGGTGGTCCAGCAGGGCCCCGGTGCGCGCAGCGCTAGGCCCCACCCCTTTAATCAGAGGAGGAGGCCTAAAATGACGCAGCACTACGTGCCGACGCGCGTGGCGCTGTTGCACATAGCACTGCGAACTTCAGTAGTAGCGCCCCAAGAAGGAGGTGGAGTGCTTCCAGTAGCGCCCCATCTCCTGCTTCGGGCGCTACTACTGAATTTACAGCGGAAGGGCACTAACTTTTTTGGGGGGCTAATTAGTACCCAAAAGGGACGCCACCCAATTTTTCCTCCTGTTCCTGTGTTCCTTGATGAAAAAAGACAATGGAATGCAAATAGTGGAGGATGGAAAGACAAACAAAATAGGTGAGAAAATGGAGAAGGAGAAAAAATGGCAAACTTCAAACACATACAGGTCTGAACTTGAAACGGAAATGCTGCCAAAATACAGCAGATGCATCAGTGCTGAGAAGATAAAGAAAAAACAGGTGACCACCACAAACTCCAACCCCATTATTGTTAGTTCTTGATTTGTGTAGAACGGCTTAACTTTTTGCTTTACCTTTCCTGGGACTTTCCTTGCAATGTTGCGCAGCGCCATGATAGCATCAACTCGGACTTTCAGTGGGAGACTCGCAGCCGCTGTTCCGAATCCAGGTAAAAGTTTCACGATACTCTTGATGCTCGCTGGCTGCCCCGCATTGCCGATCGCTTTGAGGCCGAGAACGATGTCCTCCTCATTGGTCCGAATAATAGCTTCAGCGAGCAAGTCATGGAGCGGCTGGAAGAAGAGAGCTTCGGTAAGAAATACGTAAAAGTGGCGTCAAGACAATACAGTAATGGGCGGTCAATGAGTCACAGCAGCTCACCTTAAGTATATTGTCGGGGCACGTTAACTGCTCTGTACAGTATCGGAAAATCATAGAGCCGTATCCAAGGTAAACAATCTGACGAAGAATAGTGGACTGTTGCACTTGAACAATACCGAATAGTTCCTGCAAAGGAAACAATCGAGTTAACCGTTACTTTTTAGGGCAAAGCTGAGCACCAAAACATTTTTTTTGCCACCTGTTTTCTGAAAGATGCACAAATGGGACCAGGGGTGAGGGACTTCAATTATCTGGAGAGAAGCTGCCATTTTTCTCCTTAGAGCAGAGAAGGTTAAGAAGAGATTTAATGGAGGTGTTCAAATTCATGAAGGGTTTTGGTAGAGTAAATAAGGAGAAACTGTTTCCAGTGGCAAGAGGGTCGGTAACCAGAGGACACAGATTTAAGGTGATTGGCAAAAGAACCAGAGGCGAGACAAGGAGACTTTCTTTTTATGCAGCGAGTTGTTGTGATCTGGAATGCGCTGCCTGAAAGGGCGGTGGAAGCAGATTCAATAGTAACTTTCAAAAGGGAATTGGATAAATACTTCAAGAGGAAACATTTGCAGGGCTATGGGGAATAGCTCTGCACATAATAGGCTTGCCAGCAAAGTTGAAGCCCATGGAATAAAAGGGACAGTGGCAGCATGGATACGAAATTGGCTAAGTGATAGGAAACAGAGAGTAGTGGTGAACGGTTGTTTTTCGGACTGGAGGAAGGTATACAGTGGTGTTCCCCAGGGGTCGGTTCTAGCACCACTGCTTTTCTTGATATATATTAATGACGTGGACGTGGGTGTACAGGGCACAATTTCAAAATTTGCAGATGACACAAAACTTGGAAGTATAGTGAACGGTGAGGAGGAGAGTGATAGACTTCAGGAAGACATAGACAGGCTGGTGAAATGGGCAGATGAAATTTAACGCAGAAAAGTGTGAAGTGATACATTTTGGTAGAAAGAATGAGGAGAGGACATATAAACTAAATGGTACAATCCTGAAGTGGGTGCATGAACAGAGAGATCTGGGGATATGTGTGCACAAATCGTTGAAGGTGGCAGGGCAGGTTGAGAAAGCAGTTAAAAAGGCTTACAGGATCCTGGGCTTCATAAATAGAGGTATAGAGTACAAAAGTGTGGAAATTATGATGAACCTGTATAAAACACTGGTTCGGCCCCAACTGGAGTACTGTGTCCAATTCTGGGCACCACACTTTAGGAAGAATGTGAAGGCCTTAGAGAGGGTGCCGAAAAGATTTACGAGAATGTTTCTAGGAATGATGGACTTCAGTTACGTTGATAGACTGGAGAAGCTGGGGTTGTTCTCCTTGGAGCAGAGAAGATTGAGAGGAGATTTGATAGAGGTGTTCAAAATCATGAGGGGTCTGGACAGAGTAGATAGAGAGAAACAGTTCCCATTGGTGGAAGGGTCGAGAACCATAGGACACAGATTTAAGGCGATTGGCAAAAGAACCAAATGCGATGTAAGAAAAAACTTTTTTACGCAGCGAGTGGTTAAGATCTGGAATGCACTGAAAGGGTGGTGGAGGCAAACTCAATCACGGCTTTCAAAAGGGAGTTGGATAAGTATTTGAAGGAAAGAAATTTGCAGGGCTACGGGGAAAGGGCGGGGGAGTGGGACAGATGAAGTGCTCTTGCAAAGAGCCGGCACGGGCTCGACGGGCCGAATGGCCTCCTTCTGTGCTGTAACCATTCTATGATTCTATGATTCTTTGAAAGGGCAGGGGAATGGGACTAATTGGATAGCTCTTTCAAAGATGGGCCGAATGGCCTCCTTCTGTGCTGTGTCATTCTATGATAAAATAGGTTCATACTCACTCTGACTACCGATAGGCTTTGAAGGTTAGCTGAGATTTGATGCATTGCGACAACTAAAGCCTGAGCTGCCTCAGCCTTTGTGACTTCAACCCGCTGAATTTTGGTTTTGAGAAATCTCAGTGCACCGGTTGTTCCGACAGCAGGAAGTGCAAACATAATCCAGCGCCTAGTGTCACGAAACAAAATGAGAACATTTTCTTGCTTTATCAGTATACTTGGTTTCATTTCCTCCTATCACATTCACATACAGAGCAGCCATGATCTTAATTCAATGGCAGAACAGGTTCGAGGGACTGAATGGCCTCCTCCTGTTCCTCTGTTCCTACATCAGCAATCATTTGTTCAACTGTCTGTGTGGGCAAATAGGCCACTTCTAAGTTGTTGAAAATGTTGCAGTGATCAAGCGGCGGGATGACCACACTGAAGATTCAGTAAAATTCCCTCTAAACATAATACCTGTAGAAACAAATACCCCAGCACACATGTAGAACCACAGACATTTACATCATAAACAGAGACTACTTGCCCCCATTGTGTCTGTGTTGGCTCTTTGCTCAAGTAAGTTAAAAGTAATCCACTCTCTCCCCCATTGACCACTATCTTCCTCTGCTTGTTACAGTTGTGTAAAGCTCTGGTTAGACACCATTTAGAGTACTGTGTCCAGTTTTCAGCACCGCACCTCAAGAAGAATATATTGGCCTTGGAGGTGTACAGCTCAGATTCACCAGAATGATACCGGGCTAAAGGGGTTAAATTGACAGTTTCCATAGACTAGGCTTGTATTCCCTTGAGTATAGAAGATTAAGGGGTGATCTAATTGAGGTATTTAAAATGATTAGAATGATTGGGACGTTATGCTAGATATGTGTAAAACACTAGTTAGGCCACAGCTAGAGTACTGCCTACAGTTCTGGTCACCACATTACAGGGAAGATGTGATTGCACTAGAGAGGACATAGAGGAGATTTACAAGAATGTTACCAGGACTGGAGAATTTTAGCTATGAGGAAAGATTGGATTGGCTGGGGTTGTTTTCTTTGGAACAGAGGAGGCTGAGGGGAGACTTAATTGAGGTGTATAAAATTAAGAGCGGCCTAGATAGAGTGGATAGGAAGGACCTATTTCTCATAGCAGAGAGGTCAATAACCAGGGGTCATAATTTAAAGTAATTGGTAGAAGGATTAGAGGGAGTTGAGGAGAAATATTTTCACCCAGAGGGTGGTGGGGGTCTGGAACTCACTGCCTGAAAGGGTGGTAGAGGCAGAAACCCCCATCACATTTAAAAAGTACTTGTATATGCACTTGAAGTGACGTAACCTACAGGGCTAAGGACCAAGAGTTGGAAAGTGGGATTAGGCTGGATAGCTCTTTTTCGGCCGGCACAGACATGATGGGCCAAATGGCCTCCTTCTGTGCCGTAAATTTCTATGATTCTATGATTTGATAGGGTAGATAGAGAATAACTACTTCCTCTGGCGGGGGAGTCAAGATAAAGAGCTGGGCCGTTCAGGGGTGATGTCAGGAAGCACTTCTTCAGACAAAGGGTAGTGGAAATCTGGAACTCCCTCCCCCAAAAATCTGTTGTGTGGTCAATTGAAAATTTCAAAACTGAGATTGATCAATTTTTGTTAGGCAGGGATGTTAAGTGTTACAGGTATATGGAATTTAGATACAGATCAGCCATAATCTAATTGACTGTCAGAACAGACTGTCAGTGCCTCTGAATGAATGTTTCCGTTTTCTGTTTAAACTAGTAAATTAACAACACGAGTCATTTACCGGAACTGGTTGCTGTTGTACTTTCCCCACATGGCTGCAATAGTTTCTTCTGGTGCGGAACGAAGAAGATGTACAAGCTGCAGAAATTTAGCTGGGGTGTCGGAATGGACTTTCTCCAGGTTGTGCAGTTCCAAGTTTTTCAGGGTTTCAAGTATCTATAAAAGGAGGGAAGTTACATAAAATTACACAGGATTCTACAGCACAGAAACAGGCCATTCGGCCCAACTGGTCCGTGCCGGTGTTTATGATCCACACGAGCCTCCTCCCACCCTTTTTCATCTAATCCTATCGGCATATTCCCTTCTCCCTCATGTGCTTATCTAGCTTCCCCCTAAATGCGTCTATATTATTTGCCTCAACCACTCCCTGTGGTAGCGAGTTCCACATTCTCACCACTCTCTGAGTAAAGAGGTTTCTCCTGAATTCCCGATTGGATTTATGACTCCTAATTTTGGTCTCCCCCCACAAGTGGAAACATCTGCTCTAGGTCTACCCTATTGAATTGCTTTATAATTTTAAAGACCTCTATTAGGTCACCCGTCAGCCTCTTACAGGTGGTGCGTGTCAGAAGTCATGTGATATTAAGGTCATTTAAGGAAAGTAAGCTATGAGGAGGTCGCAAAGAGGCTGCAAAGGGATATAGACCGGTTAAGTGATTGGCCAAGAAGGTGGCAGATGGAGTATAATGTGGGGAAGTGTGAAATTATGCACTTTGGTAGGAAGAATAGAAAAGCAGAATATTTTTTAAAAGGTGAGAGACTAGTAAAGGCTAGTGTTCAGAGGGACCTGGGTATCCTTGCACATGAAGCACAGAAAGTTAACATGCAGGTACAGCAAACAATTAGGAAAGCAAATAAGGTATGTTAGCCTTTATTGCAAGAGGTTTAGAATGTAAGAATAAGGAAGTTTTGCTGCAATTATAGGGCCCTGGTGAGACCACTGCTGGGGTATTGTGTACAGTTTTAGTCTCCTTACCTAAGGAAGGATATACTTGCCATAGAGGGAGTGCAACAAAGGTTCACCAGACTGGTTCCTAGGATGGGGGGATTATCTTATGAGGAGAGATTGAGTAGACTAGTCCTATATTCTCTAGAGTTTAGAAGAATGAGAGGTGATCTCATTGAAACATACAAAATTCTTACAGGGCTTGACAGGGTAGATGCAGGGAGGATGTTTCCCCTGGCTGGGGAGTCTAGAACCAGGGGTCACAGTCTCAGAATAAGGGGTCGGCCATTTAGGACTGAGATAAGGAGAAATTTCTTCACTCAGAGGGTGAATCTTTGGAATTCTCTACCCCAGAGGGTTGTGGAGGCTCAGTCATTGAGTATATTCAAGACAGAGATCGATAGATTTTTGAATATTAAGGGAATCAAGAGATATGGGGATAGTTCAGGAAAGTGGAGATGATGTAGAAGATCAGCCATGATCTTATTGAATGGCAGAGCAGGCTCAAAGGACCAAATGGCCTACTCCTGCTCTTATTTCTTATGTTCTTATGTTTTTATTTAGGGCTTTGGTGAGACCACACCTGGAGTACTGTGTACAGTTTTGGTCTCCTTACTTAAGGAAGGATATACTTGCCTTACAGGGGGTGCAACAAAGCCTCACTAGATTGATTCCTGGGATGAGAGGGCTGTCCAATTAGGAGAGATTGAGTACAATGGGCCTATATTCTCTGGAGTTTAGAAGAATGAGAGGTGCTATCACTGAAATGTATAAAATTCTTATAGGGATTGACAGGGTAGATGCTGAAAGGTTGTTTCCCCTGGTTGGAGAGTTTAGAACAAGGGGTCACAGTCTCAGGATAAGGGGTCGGCCATTTAAGACTGAGATGAGGAGAAATTTCTTCACTCAGAGGATTGTGAATCTTTGGAATTCCCTACTCCAGAGGGCTGTGGCTGCTCAGACGTTGAGTATATTCAAGACAGAGATCGATAGAGTTTTGGACTCTAGGGGAATCAAGGGATATGGGGATCGGGCGGGAAAGTGGAGTTGATGTAAAAGTTCAGCCATGATCTTATTGAATGGCGGAGCAGGCTCAAGGGGCCGTATGGCCTACTCCTGCTCCTATTTCTTATGTTTTTATGTTTTTTATAGCTTTACCAGAGGGAATAAGACGCAAATAGTATTTTGGTGATATTTACCGCATTTTCCACATTTTGGAGTTTCATTAATTGCATTGGTTTCCGAAGTACACCCTCGTCAAAGCGATATTTCAAGGTGCCTCGTTCCACAAACTGAACTTGCGGCAGATGTATTACTGCAGCCTTGATATTAACCAGCATGAGGCTCTGTCTGTAAATCGAATGGTACGTAAGAAAAGTTATAGGCACTGTGGCAATAGGAGAAATTCAAACAGCATTCTACAGGGAAAATCAGGAGTAGATTATTAGAAATGGGGAAAACCAATAAGATTTTGTTTAGTGGCAAACCATTCTGAGCTTCGGGTACAACTTACAATCAGACTTAATCCCAAAACAGAAGGAAGCATACTTAGTTACAGATATCATGAGAAATTAAAACATTAAGTGAAGTAATGAAAATGAATGGTACAATGGGACTAACCTTGCCTCCATTATAGCAGCTCCGTCAAGTTCATGGAATGGTGTGAACTGATGCACTTCTCGAACCTTGGCTTCCTGAAGGATTGCACCAGCTGCTGTAGGTTTTAGGATGTGGGTGGAAGTAGAAGACGCACGTATATTCCTGCCTCCCTGAAGATAGGAAAACAGCATCATGGTTACCATTCTGTGTACTTCCATTAATAGGCTCAAAAAGCAGGGTCAGGCCTCTAACTCCCCCAACCCACCTCAGAGATGAAACAGTGGAGTTTTCACTAGGGAAATGGATCAGAATATAGAATGATCTTGGGATTGAGTTTCTGCTTGTTTACTCCAGCAATATCAGCACAATCTGGGTGGAATCGGCCGAACCAGCGCAAAAAATCAGAGAATTTTAAACGTGAGTGAGTTACACCCAAAACCACTTGCGTTCGTGTTTTCCCGCGATCTTTTACACTGGTTCTAGGTTCAATTCGCCCGGATCAGGCTCCGCCCATAAAACTGGCCACGGCCCAGGTTGAAATTGCGAGATTCCGCCGACTGCGACGGTTTGGGAAGGCTCTTCAAATTGCGCTCAATTTCTGAGGCGCACGGGCACAAGTTGGCACGTTTTAAACTTTTTTTCTTATCAAAATATATTTAATTTACTAAGAAACTGACTAGTGTACACCAATAAAACTATTAAATGGTTCAGTATAGTTTTTTAAAGTCATTTTCAGTGATTTTAAATCCGGTTACTCGCAGGTGGAGGACTGGACGCCCTGATTAAAAATGCTTCTTTTTGCTGATAAACCCATTCTCAGCTCTATTAATACAAATGCACTGGGTTACCGCTCAGGTTACATCAAGGAATACTTCTTCATGGAAAAAAGAAACGATTACATTCTATTCCACTGCCCGATTGTACTGGTTCATGGAAGAATTTACGTTTCTGATTATGCAAACGATTCTAGTGGAAACTTGAAGCTTAACCTAACCAGTGCAATTTCGAGCACATTTTGGGTGCAATTTCCACCTTGTCTTTATTATGAGCTTTGTAGATAACATTTGGAGTTGCCAGGAAGGGGAAAAAAATCTTAATTGATGAGGTTTACCTCTTGACAAATAGGGCAGAGTTCTGCGTAGGCCACACCAGTGTACATCATAACCCTCTCCTGGCAGTTGTTCAAGTCTTTCGACTTGGTGACAGTAATTCGGTGAGCTTTCTTGTTTTCTTGGATGACGTAATTTGTGAGGCAAACACCTTCAATTCCAGCCTATAGGTAGGAAAGCAAATGTAGTTTATTGTGAAATATTTGAAATAGTACCAGGGCAAGGGATACTGATGTAGGGGGAAAAGGTACCTCTTGCAACTCGTAGAAATTTTGTGCCTTCTTCATGGTGATTTGAAAAATGTTGAGGATTCCTCTGTGGATGTTCAGGACATCTTCAAGCAAGTTCGCAGGGGCGTAGATATTTCCCACCCGACCGTTGTTGTACTCAAACCTCACGGGCTTGATTAGCTCTGGAGCCAGTTTCTGCGTCAGTTTACGTGCTGAGGTGAAGGGGTCCCTCGGCCAAATGCCATTGTACTCCAGAATTATAACGTCTGTGATCTGAGAAAAAATTTAAGAAACTGCATGTTTAATACAGATGCTGAAAGCTGTGGGGCGCTGACAGACTCAAAGGTTGTCCACGTGTTAGTAAAGAACTTACGCAGAACCTTTTAATGTTGTGAAACCTCCCAAAGCACGTCGCAAAGGTGAAGAGAAATGGACACCGAGCAGAAATTAGGGGAGATAATCAAAGGTGTATTCAGAGATGAGTTTTAAGGAGACTTTTGAAGATGTGGATGGATTTTAGAAGGGAATTTCAAAATGGAGGGACATATTGGCTGAAACCACAATATATTTCAACATTTAGATGTTTCTTTTACAACTTGGGCCATTTCCCAATACTTTTTAATTGTGCTCTCTACCAAAGTTAACTTCCATAGGCAAGCCTGCACTTCCCATGAATTTAAACTTGATCATAAACACAAAATATATGGACTGGGGCGTTACAGGATGAACAATAAGCAATAGCATTGCTTGTGTTGGGAGTTAACAATGGATGTTTTGGACAAATTTTACTCTCATATTCAACCTATCAGCAATCTTCTTGAAAAGTTAGAGTGCAACGAGTTATGGATGTGGGCAAAATGCAGTAACTGTCCTCAGACACTCCTGTTTGTTGGCAATGGAAATATGGGCCAGTGCCACAGCCAGACTAACTTGTGTCTATAAAAGACTGATCTCTTTGGGTTAAGTTCTTCCTTCCTTCAATCTTCGGGGTCCTATAAACCCTAATACCTTCCCTGATACCATCTGTGAAACGTCTGTGAAAGGGCTGTTGTGGATGCTCAGTCATTGAGTATATTCAACAACAACAACAACTTATATTTATATAGCACCTTCAACGTAATAAAACATCCCAAGGTGCTTCACAGGAGTGTTATCAAAAAAGAAATTCAAGAGAGAGAGAGAGCAATATATTTTTGGATACTGAGGGAATCAAGAGATATGGGGATAGTGCAGGAAGGTGGAGTTAAGGTAAAAGATCAGCCATGATCTTATTGAATGGCAGAGCAGGCTCGAGGGGCCGAATGGCCTACTCCTGCTCCTATTTCTTATGTTCTTATGTCCATACACATTTCTTTAATGATATGACAGTTACAAGCATATTCCTATATTTACCTTAAGGAGGTAGATGCTATGCCCCAGTGGAATAATGTCCAGTCCACAATTTATTCTCACACCAGCTCTGTTTAAACCACTTTCTGGAAGTCCAGTCAGAATAATACCTTCATACCTGTAAACGTGCATCATGCCTTCGGTGAAACTGGGCTCTGCAGACAAGTTAAAGTAGCAGTAAGATATTGGTAGCAAAATCTATTATGAAACTTGTGCTCAAAACATTCCTCTGTTTAACTAAGAAAAGTGGCACTTACCATACTTTAACTTTTGACTACCTAGAAGAACAAACGAAAAAAAGTGAGCATAATTTGATATTGAATATTCAAAATCTACCTTTTAAAATGAGGATAAAAATACATTGGATATGTGTAACACAAACAATTTTATGAACTCACCCACAAGGGATACAATCAACATGAAAATGATGGCCCTCATGTTGACCACCGAATGAGACTCGGTGGCTCCTGTCCAGTGATATATAGCAGTTAATACAGTGCCACATGACTACGCACTTTTGTTGAATAATTGACTACTTATGGATCCCAAAGTCAAATTCTTTTTGGAATAGTATGATTTGGTATAAAGGACCATTGACTTGACAGAGATTAAGTATAATTGCAGAGGTTATAGTGACCTAGATGGAGTTAAAGCCAAACTTGTTTTTGTTGGGACAACACATATGTGGCACATGTTTTGTTTAATCAGGTTTCTCTGTTGACTGAGCACTTGGACAAGTAGGAACGGATCAAAGAACATCAGCATGGATTTGTGAAGGGCACGTCATATCTGACTAATTTAGTTGAATTTTTTTAGGTCACTGGCATGGTGGATAGGGGAGCGTCTATGAATGTTATGCATCTGGATTTCAGAAGACATTTACTGAGGTTCCACACGAGATTATTAGGAAAAATGAAAACACATGGGGGGAAAAATTGAGTCGCGCCCCCTTTGGGGCGCTAACTTCGCCGGGGTGCTACTTTTAGAGCCCCGAAAAAATTAACACCCCCGCGGCCGAAATTCATCAGTAGCGCCCCAAGAGGAAAGCGGGGCACTACTGAAAGCGCCCCGACTCCCTCTTGGGGCGCTGCGAGGGAATATCGCGTCGCTATGTGCCGCGGTACTGCAGGCCTTCCTCCCCTTCTTAAAGGGGAGGGGCCTTGCGCAGCGCGACCCAGGGCCCAGCTGGGCCACCAGGGATCGGAGTGCTGGCAAAAGAGCCCGGCACTCAAGATAAAGTGCCGGGCTCACGGAGCGCAGCCGGCACTCCGTGGGGGGGGGGCTGGTCAGGAGGCCGGGGACGGCAACGAGGGCAGGTGCTGGCAGGCGGCCAGCAACAAAAATGGCCACCCGGCACCTTCACTTTAATTAGCGCCCCCCCCGGCAGCAGGTAGGCCCCCCTGACCCCGTCAGACATAGCGTCCGGCGGTAAGTCAGAGGGCGCTACCGAAGATCACGGCCGGGGTGCGAGCGGGGCGCTGCGTACGGCGATGATGTCATCGCCGGCAACGCAACGCTGTGGGGCACTAATGGTTACCGCCGCCGCTATCCTCCTGCTGAATTTCGTGGGAGGTGTTTGCGGCGCCGCGCCCAGGCGCTAGTTGCTTTGCGCCCCATTAGCACCCTCTTAGGCATCAGCTTTCCTTCATCGTCGCTGGTTCAAAATCCTGGAACTTCCTACCTAACAGCATTATGGGAGCACCTTCACCATATGGACTGTAGTCTTTGGTAGTTAGCATGTTCAGATACTTGAGCACAAAATCTAGGCTGGCACTCACCATGCATTTACTGAGGGAATGCCGCACTGTCGGAGGTGTCGTCTTTCAGATGAGACATTAAATCGAGGCCCCGTTTGCCCTCTTATGTGGATGTGAAAGATCCTACGGCACTGTTTAAAGAAGATCAGGGGTCTTCTCCCCGGTGTCCTGGCTGATATTTATCCCTCAATCATCACTAAAAGCATTTCACTTTCCCCTCCCCTACAAATTTTTTTTAAATTCATTTGTGGGATGTGGGCGTCACTGGCAGGGCCAGCATTTATTGCCCATCCCTAATTGTCCTTGAGAAGGTGGTGGTGAGCCTCCTTCTTGAACCGCTGCAGTCCGTGTGGTGAAGGTACTCCCACAGTGCTGTTAGGTAGGGAGTTCCAGGATTTTGACCCAGCGACGATGAAGGATCGGCGATATATACTTCTAAGTCAGGATGGTGTGTGACTTGGAGGGGAACTTGGAGGTGGTGGTGTTCCCATGCGCCTGCTGCCCTTGTCCTAGGTGGAAGAGGTCGCGGGTTTGGGAGGTGCTGCCGAAGAAGCCTTGGCGAGTTGCTGCAGTGCATCTTGTAGATGGTACACACTGCAGCCACGGTACGCCGGTGGTGGAGGGAGTGAATGTTTAAGGTAGCGGATGGGGTGCCAATCAAGCAGGCTGCTTTGTCCTAGATGGTGTCGAGCTTCTTGAGTGTTGTTGGAGCTGCACTCATCCAGGCAAGTGGACAGTATTCCATCACACTCCTGACTTGTGCCTTCTAGATGGTGGAAAGGCTTTGGGGAGTCAGGAGGTGAGACACTCGCCGCAGAATACCCAGCCTCTGACCTGCTCTTGTTGCCACAGTATTTATGTGGCTGGTCCAGTTAAGTTTCTGGTCAATGGTGACCCCCAGGATGTTGATGGTGGGGGATTTGGTGATGGTAATGCCGTTGAATGTCAAGGGGCAGTTGTTAGACTCGCACTTGTTGGAGATAGTCAGTGCCTGGCACTTGTGTGGCGCGAATGTTACCTGTCACTTATCAGCCCAAGCCTGAACATCGTCCAGGTCTTGTTGCATGCGGGCATGGACTGCTGCATTATCTGAGGAGTTGTGAATGGCGCTGAACTCTGTGCAGTCATCAGCGAACATTCCCATTTCTAACCTTATGTTGGAGGGAAGGTCATTGATAAAGCAGCTGAAGATGGTTGGGCCTAGGACACTGCCCTGAGGAACTCCTGCAGCGATGTCCTGGGGCTGTGATGATTGACCTTCAACCACCACAACCATCTTCCTTTGTGCTAGGTATGACTCCAGCCAGTGGAGAGTTTTTCCCCCCGATTCCCATTTGCTTCAGTTTTACTAGGGCTCCTTGATGCCACACTCGGTCAAATGCTGCCTTGATGTCAAGGGCAGTCATTCTCACCTCACCTATTTCTCCTATCTCCTCCTGAAAATTATTACTATTGCTGAGGTACAGCTCTATGGGCACCAGCAGATCTTTAGTATCTCATCCAAGTGGCCATTCTTCCCATGTGAGCATAAGAAAAGAAAGACTTGCATGTCTATAGCACCTTTCACAACCTTAGGCTGTCTCATTGCTTTACAGCCAAATGAAGTACTTTTTGAAGTGTAGTCATTGTTGCAATGTAGGAAACCCGGCAGCCAATTTGTGCACAGTAAGGTCCCTCAATCAGCAAGGATAAATGACTGGATAATCTGTTTTACCGAAGTTAGCTGAGGGATTAATATTGGCCAGGACACATAAGACACAGGGGAGAACTCCCCTGCTCTTCTTCGAATAGTGCCACGGGAACTTTCACATCTGCCCAAGAGGGAAGACGGAGCTTCGGTTTAACGCCTCATCCGAAAGACAGCACTCCCTCAGTACTGCATTGGGAGTGTCAGCCTGGATTACGTGCTCAAGTCTCCGGAGGGCGGATTGAACCCACAACTTTCTGACTTAGAAGTGAGAGTGCTGCCCACTGAGCAGAGCAGAGAACAGGAATCAGGATGCCTCAGATGTTGGTGCAGAATCTTGCTCGATCCGTGTGTGGGAAGGAGATAGGGCCACACTGTTGTAGGCCTGATTCCTCCCCGTGTCCAGCGAGACTCCTGAAAGTGAAGCTTTGGAATTTCTGTCATTTAGTGTTGAGGCGTCACGGCTCATTCCTATCCTGACGTGATGTCCTTTGCACATCATACTTGCCAGCAGGATGAGTGGGCACCTCCCCCACCCCACTGTACCCACTCCCTATATTTCAGAAGTATATGGGTTGCAAAATGCAGGGAAAGAAGTTGAGAACCTAAAATGAACCAGACTGTAAAATGGGAGACAGCAATAAATAAAAATCAATACATTCATTTTTGTAGGCCATTGTGCTGTGTTTACCCTTGGGTAGGAATCCAATGCAAACAGAGTCAGATTTAACTTGCGTTATCTTGTATAAACAAATACAATTAAAGTTTAGAAATAAGTGAATAATACACACACACAGCAGAGTGAAAGTCTGGAAAGAATAGTTTCTTGTGTTGCTGTGATTTACATGGCTTTTTATAAAGCTACTGTTGGTTTCTTTTTATTCTTGTTTGTAAAGCCAATTTTCTCCACTCCTCTCCTGGACGTGGTGACAATTTTATCCCGCAAGTTTTATCCATGGTCTTACTCTGAATTCCTGACTTTTTGACACAAGATATGACCAGGAGTTTATTACAGATGTCGCAACAAAGGCATATGAGGCAGAACTCCTCACACAGATGAACCAGGTCCATCATCCAATGCAAAAGACACGGTCCGTATCTTTGAGTTATAATCACACTAACCTTGGATGAAACATATATTTTCCAATGCCTACGGGTGTATACGAGCTGTGTACACATCCGTAGGCACATCGGAAATGCTAGTTTCAGGCATGCGAAGCGCATGCGCTGAAAACCGGCATTTTCGATCTGTCAAGAATCCTCTTGACAGATCGGACGCCTGCCCTGGAGAAGGGCTCTGCGGGTGGAGAGTTCCGCTTTCTGCAGAACCTCCGCCTGCTGAAATCACTTAAAAATCTTACGCCTGCTTTTACCAGCATAAGAGTTTAAAAAAGTAAAAAATAAATTATTTTTCACTCATTTATAATTTAAAAATACTTTTAAAAAAGTTAAGTTTATTTTTAGCCCTGTAAAAAACTTTAATTATTTCTTTCAAAAAATTAATTTTGTTTAAAATATTTAATTTAATGTAATTTTAACTCATTTTTAAAAAGTGATTTAAAAAAAAAGTATTTACTGTTTTAGTGTCTTTTTTCAATGATTCCCATTCATACTTTTGACACGTCTATACGGTAACTTGTCTGTTTCTCTCTCCACAGATGCTGCCTGACCAGCTGAGTGTTTCCAACATTTTCTATTTGGATTTCAGATTTCCAGCATCCGCAGTATTTTGCTCCTGCTTTAAACAGTGCTGGGGAGGGGAGGGGCGATCCCTTGGAGGGTATAGGCCCTCCTTCCCACACTCTCAATGTCAGCAGGACTGCGCTGTCTAGACCAGTCAAATTTTGTTTGATAACGCACGCTCCTGTGAAGCACCTTGGGGCGCAGAGCTGTACTGTTGGAGGTGCTGCCTTTCAGATGAGACATTAAACCGAGGCCCTCACAGGTGGACATAAAAATCCCATATATATTTTGCCCATATTGAGAAGGGCAAATATCTCTGATGGTCACCATGAATATCAAGCAACCCAATAAATGCATTGGTGAAAATTACTTCTATCTGCTATTCTTAATGAGATGAGAATTGTTTCAGTTTTTCTTTCTTTAGGATGCCAGTAACATTTGGCCGGAGGTAAGAAGGATCCTGTTAAAGAATGGTAGGATTTAATGAGTGCAGAAACATGCCATTCAGCCCATCTAGTCTGGCCATTAAAGTTCACCCTCATCTCCAATAAATAGGCAGAGGAATCAGAGGAAATCTCAGTGTCTGTACATCAACCCCAAAGTTAATCTCACACCCTTAGGCATGGAGTTTGGTGAATTCCTATCTGGATAAATCTAAGTTATTTGCTTCCTTACAATTCCCACAGATTATTTTTTCAAAGATTTTCCACTATGCGCTAAGTGTGTCTGTGGGTGGGTGTGGGGGAGGGGAGAGTGGTGGGACCTGTGGGCTCAGTGCATCTCACCGCGTAGATTGGAAGCCAATGTGGCCACCGGTGCCGCCCTCCAGTCCAGGGTCAGGTGACTCGATCTCCCAGAGTGCAGCGTGGCCTGAGCTGACCATCGATGGGGCCTTTTTTCTGCCGTGCTGCATTTTGGGAAGGTGGGCACCTTTGCTGCCTCTGTTCAACTGGCTCCTGGAATCGGCAAATCTGCCGCCCTTTGTGTCGTTGGCTAACTTGGATATGAGGCTCTCTATCCCGTCATCTAAGTTGTTAATAAATACAGTGAATAGTTGAGGCCTCAACATAGAACCTTATGGGACGCCACTAGACACATCCACCTGCTGCTTATCCCTACTCTCTGGCTCCTTCCGCTCAGTCAATCTCCTAACCAAGTCAATATTTTGCCTGCAATTCCATGAGCTTCAACTTAAGCTAACAGTCTCTTCTAGAATCATAGAAATTTACAGCACCGAAGGAGGCCATTCGACCCATCGTGTCTGTGCCAGGCGAAAAAGAGCAACCCAGCCTAATCCCACTTTCCAGCATTTGGTCAGTAGCCTTGTAGGTTACGGCACTTCAAGTGCATATCCAAGTACTTTTTAAATGTGATGAGCGTTTCTGCCTCTACCACCCTTTCAGGCAGTGAGTTCCAGACTCCCACCACCCTATGGGTGATAAAATTCTCCTCAACTACCCTCTAATGCCTCTATGAATTACGTTGAACCTGTGCACCCTGGTTATTGACCTCTCTGCTGGGGGAAGTAGAGTGGATAGGAAGGACCTATCTATGCCACTCACAATTTTATACACCTCAATGAAGTCTCCCCTCAGCCTCCTCTGTTCCAAAGAAAATAAACCCAGCCTATCCAATCTTTCCTCATAACTAATATTCTCCAGTCTTGGCAACATCCTCATAAATCTCCTCTCTACCCTCGCTAGTGCAATCACATCTTTCCTGTACTCTACTCTAGCTGTGGCCTAACTAGTGTTTTATACAGTTCAAGCATAACCTCCCTGCTCTTAGATTCTATGCCTTGGCTAGTAAAGGTAAGTATCCCTTATGCCTTCTTAACCACCTTATCTACCTGTCCTGCTACCTTCAGGGATCTTTGGACATGCACTCCAAGTTCCTTCTGTTCCTCTACACCTCAGTATCTTACCATTTATTGTGTATTCCCTTGCCTTGTTAGCCCTCCCCAAATGCATTACCTCACACTTCTCCAGATTAAATTCCATTTGCCACTTTTCTGTCCACCTGACCAGTCCATTGATATCTTCCTGCAGTCTACAACCTTCTTCCTCACCATCAATCACACAGCCAATTTTTGTATCCTGCAAACTTCTTAATCATGCCCCTACATTGAAGTCTAAATCATTGATATATACCACAAAAAGCAAGGGACCTGGTACTGAGCCCTGATAAACTCCACTGGAAACATCTTTCCAGTCACAAAATCATCCGTCAATCATTACGCTTTGCCTCCTGCCAGAGCCAATTTTGGATCCAACTTGCCACTTTCCTATGGATCCCACAGGCTTCTACTTTTCTGACCAGTCTGCTAGGCAGGACCTTGTCAAGAGCCTTGCTAAAATCCATGTAGACTACATCAAACGCACTACCCTCATCAACCCTCCTGTTACCTCCTCAAAATATTCAATCAAGTTAGTCAGACACGACCTTCCCTAAACAAATCTATGCTGACTGTCCTTGATTAATCCATGCCTTTCTAAATGACGATTAATACTGTCCCTCAGAATTTTTTCCAATAATTTTCCCACCACCGAGGTTAGGCTGACTGGCCTGTAATTACTCAGTCTATTCCTTTCTCCCTTTTTAAACAACGGTACGTTAGCAGTCCTCCAGTACCACACCTGAAACCAGAGAGGATTGAAAAATGATGGTCAGAGCCTCTGCTATTCCCTCCCTTGCTTCTCTTAACAGCCTGGGATACATTTCATCCGGGCCTGGTGATTTATCTACTTTCAAAGATGCTAAACCCCTTAATACTTCCTCTCTCACTGGGTTTATTGCATCCAATATTTCACGCATTAACTACAGTGTCAGCATCGTCCCTCTCTTTTGTGAAGAGATGAAGAGAGGGATGATGCAGGGACTTTATCAAATGCTTTCTGGAAGTCCATATAAATAACATCCATAGACATTCCTGTCCACTACTTTAGTCACCGCTTCAAAAAATTCAATCAGTTTCATCAGTTTACAAGTCCATGGTGGCTCTCTCTGATCAGTTGATTTTTTTTTTAAAAAAGGTGTTCACTCTATCCTTGTTAGGCTAACCGGTCTATAATTCCCTGGATTCCCTGTCACCTTTCTTAAATAGTGGAGTGACATGTGCAATTTTCCAATCTATAGGAACGGCTCGTAAATCGAGAGAATTTTGGAAGATCATAGTTGGGACAGCTGCAATGTTCTTTAATACCTTGGGATGAAAATTATCTGGTCCTGGGGATTTGTCACTCTTTAATGCCATTATTTTCTTCCTTACTGTTAATTTGTTTACATTAATTATGGCGAGTCCCTGGCCCCGATTCAAATTTAGTTTCCTTGGGGTGTCCAGCATACTATCCTCTTCCGCTACTGTAAATACAGACAGCAGTTATTATTTAACATGTCTGACATTTCCTTATCATCTTTGTCTCCCTCTGTTGGTTTCTCTCTAGATCACTTTCAGGGCATCTTTCTAACAAATCCCTCTATGAAAGCCACACAATAACAAGACATGTGCACCAACTCATGAAAACAAATCTTAAAAATACTACAAAGCTTGGCAGGAAGAATCAGATCTTTTTAATCACATGCATCGATAGCAACAATAAAAATTCTGGGGGATGAAGTAGGGCAAGTGGAGTGTGTTGCAGTGGGAGAACATCGGGGTAATAGTGATCATAATATAATTAGGTTTAAACTAGTTATGGAAAAGGACAAAGAAAAAATCAAAGGTAAAAATACCCAACTGGAAGAGAGCCAATTTCAGTGATTTGAGAAGGTGGACTGGAAACAAAGATTGGCCAGGGGGGATGGGATACGGAGTGGAGCTATAGTAGGGGGTGATGCACAGCCAAATATAGAGGAAAAAACAAGTCAGCCTGGAAGGCAGAGCAAATATGTAACGGCACAAGGGAGTATGGCAAGGCTGGATGGCATTTATTTTAATGCAAGGAGTCTTGCGAGTAAGGCAGATGAATTGAAGGTGTTGATGAACACATGGGAGTATGATATTGTTGCTATCACAGAGGCATAGTTGAGGGAGGGGCAGGACTGGCAGCTCAATATTCCGGGGTATGGAATCTTCAGGCGAGACAGAGGTGGGTGTAAAAGAGGAGGGGGCGTCGCAATATTAATCAAGGAATCAATTACTGCTGTAAGGAGGGATATCATCTTAGTAGGTTCCTCTAATGAGGCCATATGGGTAGAACTTAAAAACAAAAAGGGGGCAAGCACTTTGCTGGGAGTGTACTATAGGCCCCCAAACAGTCAGGGGGAGATAGAGGAACAGAGAAAAGTGTAGAAATAATAGGGTAATAGTAGTAGGGGATTTCAACTTCCCCAATATTAACTGGGATAGTCAGAGTGTGAAAGGCTTAGAGGGTGCGGAATTCTTAAAGTGCATCCAGGAGAGCTTTTTGAGCCAGCATGTAGAAAGTCCTACAAGAGAGGGGGCGGTACTGGACCTAATTCTAGGGAATGTAGCCGGGCAAGTGGTAGAAGTGTTAGTAGGAGAGCGTTTTGGTGACAGTGACCATAATTCGGTGAGATTTAAGGGAGTCATGGAAAAGGACAAAGATGGACCGGAAATAAAGGTTCTAAATTGGGGGAAGGCCGATTTTAATATGATAAGGCAGGATCTGGCCAAAGTGGACTGGGATCAGCTACTTGTAGGAAAATCCACATCAGAGCAGTGGGAGTCTTTCAGAAAGGAAAGAGAGTACAACGGCAACATGTTTCCGTAAAGGTCAAGGGTGGGACCAACAAGCCCAGGGAACCCTGGCTGTCAAGGGATATACGAGAATGGATTAGGAAAAAAAGGGAGGCTTTTGGCAGATACAAAGGACTAAAAACAGTGGAAGCCCTAGAGGAGTATAGAAAGTGCAGGGGGGTACTTAAAGAAATTAGGACAGCGAAGAGGGGGCATGAAATAACACTGGTGGGCAAAATAAAGGAAAATCCCAAGGTGTTTTATAAGTATATTAAGGGCAAGAGGATAATCAGGGAAAGAGTAGGGCCCATTAGGGACCAAAGTGGCAATCTGTGTGTAGAGCCAGAAGATGTAGGTGAGGTTTTAAATTAATATTTTGCATCTGTGTTCACTATGGAGAAGGACGATGTCGGCATAGAAATCAGGCAGGGGGATTGTGATATACTTGAACAAATTAGTATTGAGAGGGAGGAGGTACTAGCGGTTTTAGCGGGCTTAAAAGTGGATAAATCTCCAGGCCCAGACGAGATGTATCCCAGGCTGCTGTGTGAGGCAAGGGAGGAGATTGCAGGGGCTCTGACACAAATTTTCAGAACCTCTCTGGAGAACAGCTAACGTAGTACCATTATTCAAGAAGGGTAGTAGGGATAAACCAGGGAATTACAGGCCAGTGAGCCTAACATCAGTGGTAGGGAAATTATTGGAAAAAATTCTGAGGGACAGAATTAGTCTCCACTTGGAGGCAAGGATTAATCAAGGATAGTCAGCATGGCTTTGTCAGGAGGAGATCATGTCTGACCAATTTGATTGAATTTTGAGAGGGGGTGACTAGGTGTGTGGATGAGGGTAGTGCAGTTGATGTGGTCTACATGGACTTCAGTAAGGCTTTTGACAAAGTCCCGCATGGGAGACTGGTCAA
This sequence comes from Squalus acanthias, assembly GCA_030390025.1. Lineage (NCBI taxonomy): Eukaryota > Metazoa > Chordata > Chondrichthyes > Squaliformes > Squalidae > Squalus > Squalus acanthias. Next base: position 3,044,124 of record CM059439.1, on the reverse strand, counting down.
GAAGGTAAGAGCCTATGGGATCCAGGGCAACTTGGCACATTGGATCCAAAATTGGCTTAGTGGCAGGAGGCAGAGGGTGATGGTCGAAGGTTGTTTCTGTGACTGGAAGCCTGTGTCCAGTGGTGTACCGCAGGGATCGGTGCTGGGTCCTTTGCTGTTTGTAGTGTACATTAATGATTGAGATATGAATGTAGGAGGTATGATCAGTAAGTTCGCAGATGACACGAAAATTGGTGGGGTGGTAAATAGCAAGGAGGGAAGCCTCAGGCTACAGGGCGATATAGACGGGTTGGTCAGATGGGCAGAACAGTGGCAAATGGAATTTAACCCTGAAAAGTGTGAGGTGATGCATTTTGGGAGGACTAACAAGGCAAGGGAATACACAATGAATGGTAGGACCCTAGGAAGGACAGAGGATCAGAGGGATCTTGGTGTGCATGTACATAGATCCCTGAAGGCAGCAGGACAGGTAGATAAGGTGGTTAAAAAGGCATATGGGATACTTGCCTTCATTAGCCGAGGCATAGAATAGAAGAGCAGGGAGGTTATGATGGAGCTGTACAAAACGGTAGTTAGGCCACAGCTGGAATACTGTGTGCAGTTCTGGCCGCCACACTATAGGAAGGATGTGATTGCATTGGAAAGGGTGCAGAGGAGACTCACCAGGATGTTACCTGGGCTGCAGCGCTTCAGCTATGAAGAGAGACTGGACAGGCTGGGGCTGTTTTCCTTAGAGCAGAGAAGGCTGAGGGGAGACCTGATTGAGGTGTACAAAATTATGAGGGGCGTAGATAGAAAGGAACTTTTCCCCTTAGTAGAGGGGTCAATAACCAGGGGGCATAGTTTCAAGGTAAGGGGCAGGAGGTTTAATGGGGATTTGAGGAAAAACTTTTTCACTCAGAGGGTGGTTGGAATCTGGAACTCACTGCCTGAAAGGGTGGTCGAGGCAGGAACCCTCACAACATTCAAGAAGCATTTAGATGAGCACTTGAAACGCCATAGCATACAAGGCTACGGACCAAGTGCTGGAAAATGGGATTAGAATAGACAGGGCTTGATGGCCGGTGCGGACACGATGGGCCGAAGGGCCTCTTTCTGTGCTGTATAACTCTATGACAGTAAATGAGCAAAGGCAGGCCTTCAAGGCTGAGATAGTTCAGATACAAACCAAGCATATTCCCATTAGGAGGAAAGATGAGGTATTGAAAACTCGACCTCCCTGGATGGCAAAGGAAATAAAGGTTAAAAAAAAAAACAGAAAAAGGTTTGACAAATATCAGGTACAGAATATATTAAAAAACCAGGCAGCATACAGAAAGTGGAGGGCGAAATTGAAAAAGAATACAAGGGCAGAAAGAGAGCTTGAGAAAAGATTAGGGGGTTAACATAAAAGAGAACACAAAAATCTTTTATAAAACATATAAAAAGTAAAAGGATAGTTAAAAGAATGGTGGGGCCAATTAGGGACAAAAAAGAAAATCTTCTTGTGGAGTCAGTACGCATGACTGAGGTACTCAATGAGTACTTTGCATCTGTCTTCACAAAAGAAGAGGATGAAGTTAATGTTGCAGTAGAGGAGGGGGGAGGGGAGTAGAGGTATTGGATAAGATAAAAAAAAATAGAAGAGGTGCTAAATAGGTTGGCATCACTCAGTTAACAAGTCACCAAGTCCAGATGGGATGCATCCTAGGTTGCTGAAGGAAGCTAAGGTGAAGATCAAAGCCCTAACCACAATCTTTCAATCCTCCTTAGACATGGAAGTGGTGCCAGAGGACTGGAGGATTGCAAATGTTACATCCTTGTTCAAAAAAAACAGGAGATAAACCTGTTAATTACAGGCCAATCAGTTTAATGTCAGTGGTGGGAAAACTAGTAAACTAGTGACCATTATCAAGGACAAAATTAATTCTCACTTGGAGAAGCATGGGTTAATAAGGGACAGCCAGCATGGATTTGTTAAAGGCAAATCATGTCTTACTAACCTGATTGAGTTCTCTGATGAAGTAACAGAGAGGGTCGATGAAGGTAGTGCAGCAGATGTATATATGGACTTTAAAAAGGCATCGATAAAGTACCTTATAATACTTATTTGGAAAATAGAAGCACATGGTATAAAGGGCGGTGGTAACTTGGGTATGTAATTGGCTAAGGGATAGGAGGCAGAGAGTAGTGGTGAATTGATGTTTTTCCTGACTGGAGGGAAGTGTGCAGTGGGGTCCCCCAGGGATCAGTATTAGGACCATTGCTTTTCTTGTTATATATAAATGACCTGGACTCAGGTATAGGGTGTAGAATTTTGAAGTTTGCAGATGATCCAAAACTTGGCAATGTAGTAAATAGTGAGCAGGTTAGTAGCAGACTTCAGGAGGACATAGACAGACTGGTGAAATGGGCAGACACATGGCAGATGCAATTAAATGCAGATAAGTGTGAAGTGATGCACTTTGGGAGAAACAACATGGAGAGGCAGTATAATCTAAATGGTGCTATTTTGAGGAGAGTGTAAGAGCAGAGGGAACTGGGGGTGCATATTTACAACTTCCTGAAGGAGGCAGTTGATAAGGCAGTTAAGAAAGCATATGGGATACTTGGCTTTGAAAGTAGAGGCATTGAATACCAAAACAAGGAAGTTATGCTAAACCTTTACAAATCACTGATTAGGCCTCAGCTGGGGTAGTGTGTGCAATTCTGGGCACCACACTTTAGGAAGGATGTCAAGGCCTTGGAGCGGGTACAGAGGAAGTTTATCAGGATGATACTAGGGATGAGGGACTTCAGTTATGTGGAGAGATTTGAGGAGCTGGGATTGTTCTCCTTGGAGTAGAGAAGGTTAAGGGGAAACCTAATAAAGGTAGTCAAAATTAGGAGGGGTTTTGATAGAGCAAGTAGGGAGAAACTGTTTCCTCTGGCAAGTGGGTCAATAACCAGAGGACATAGATTTAAAGTACGATAGCAAAATAGATTTAAAGTAATTGGCAAAAGAACTAGAGGGGAAATGAGGCAAAATTATTTCACACAAGAGGGATGTTATGATCTGGAATGCACTACCTGAAAGGGTGGTGGAATCAGATTCCATAGGAACTTACAAAAGGCAATTGGACATGTATTTAAAGAGAACTCATTTGCAGGGTGATGGAGAGGAAGCTGAGGTCTGGGACTAAATTGGACAGCTCTTTCAAAGAGCCAGCACAGGCACGATGGGCCGAATGGCCCCTTCTGTGCCGTAAGATTCTATGATTCTACTCTGGTTCTAAAGATGTTTAAGAGTCTCAAATCCTTGAATAAAGTTATTGCAGCAGATCTACTGTGAACACATTTTATTACGATCCCATCTTTCAGGGACAAAAAAATTCATGTGTTACATTTAAAGCAGCACCTAGATTTTAAAAGAAAATTAAAATTAAAATTCTATCAGAACACTTCAAGGACTTGATTTAAGTTGAGCAACTGCTGCCTGTAGTGATGGTTTGACACGTGCAAGACTTTTTCCATATAGCCAGTTTTGTCAAAAGGTTTAAAAACTATTCCCCCTCCCCACCCCCAGATGCTGTAGTGGCTCGCATTACCTACATAAAGATTTAAAAAAATCATAGAAACATTTAATATTTTTTAAAAATTAAAAAAGTTTGCACCTACTCCTTAAATAATCAATAGCGAAAGAGACAAAAAACAAATCATATTTAAAATGAGATTCTTCAGACCCATTTACACGTAAACATAGTGCACCCACGGAAAACCAAAAATCACACAGGCTTCATAGTCACAACTCTCAACAGTTTCCACTCAACATACAAAGTGCTGCCTGAAGTGATCTTCAGTTTAAATGTCACCATGACATGTTTAAATGCAAGTGCATTATTTAAATAGAACACTCCATTCTGAGGACCCTGGACAGTTTTACAGAATCTGGAGTTGTAGTTTCTGCCTTCTGCACAAGTCATTTGAGATTAGGCTCATTTGCAGATTCTAGGGAATTTTCAGCCAAGTCCTCTTCCTCCTCCTCCTCCTGCGAATGGTTCCAAAGCGTCGAACACCCGTTATAATATCTGTGATCAGGGCTTGGCATTGAGGTGCTCCTCCATTTCTCATGAGCTGTTCCATTACTGTTTCTTTTCACATCATAACTGCCTGCATTTCCTCTTTTTGGTAGAGGTCTCGAGCTGCAACGAAAATAAAATCATTACACGTCAATCTGGATTGCATTCACTTATATTTAGCCCAAAGATCTCCTATCTGGTTAAAGAAAACACAACTGACCCATATCAGATCACTGCATTTCTACATTGCAAGAGTGATTACACTTCAAATACTTCATAAAGCGCTTTGGGATGTCCTGAGGTGATGAAAGGCACTATACTGTGCATAGTTTCAGCAACACTCATCATCCCAAAAAGTTCATCAAATGTCAGTTCCCTGCCTCCCCCCCAGATTGTTGCTACTGGGATACTTTAAGTAGACCCATACCATTTATGGAGATTAGCTATCTGGAGCTAATTGGCATATCACCCTTATATTCAGCCCTAAATCATTCTTTCATTCTTCAAAAATAGAGGTGGAACTCATAGTATCGAAAACATGATTCATCAACTAGAGGTGCTCGGTACCAACAAACGTGAACAATGCCCCCAAAACACTGACTGTCCACATCAAACGTGAGGGTTGCTATGTACAGTCCAATCCAACCAGGGAGGGACAGGATATTGTATTTAAACACTGACCTACAGAGTTCTTCTTTCCCTCCCTTTCCTGTCGCCCAAAAAACAGTAGTTATTTTTTCACTTTCAACTCGCCCACCCAATAAGTCACAGATGTGGAGGTAGAGCTGCAAAAATTGTAATAGGATACTGGTCTGACTGAAGCTTCAAGATTCTTGCTGTTGGTTTGCAATTTACTATAACTTAACTACTTTTCCTACTCCACTCCAGTCCCAAAACTCATGTTCCTACCATCGCCAGGCCTATTAAAAGACCAGACACAATGCATACACAGGGTTGTTACACACCTAGTTCCTGGAGCGAGGCGCCCTGTTCGTCCAGAGTCTGTGGACGTGGCACAATTTATTGAAGGAAATTTGATATTTGTTGAAGGTTCGGGTGTAGCTATTGGAGCTGTATTTGGTCGGAGGTAAGCAGACATATTTGGCTGTGACTGTATCTTGTGCTTCTCTTGCACTGGACCTAGAAGATATTTATGGTATGTAAAAGGTTAAGCTAATCAAATAAATAGAAGTGTTTAAGTAGTTGATATACGCCTGAAAGTTAAAGCAACCACAGTGGGAGCAAGAAATAAAGAAATATGCTATGTTCACACTTGATGAAGGAACAGTATTTGAAGTTGCCGTGCTCATTTGTAAATGTTTGACAAGTTATTGAATGTTGGCAGGATGTTCAATCATGGGCATCATAACCTCACCCAGTTATTGGTGAGGACCAATGGATGGGAATAAGGAGTAGGAAACCTGGCCGATTTTAACTTCCTGTCTAGCCCAAGGTACTGAAATCAACCAGAGCTGAAATCAGCTAATTCAGCATAGAGAGGGTCCAATCTGTGGTCTTTCTGCACTAGGTCTGACTGAATACTGGACCATATGATTTATTTAACTGATGAGCAATTGGGGAGCTCAAAACTTTTCCAGGTTTACTGATGTGACATTTTAATGCTTCCCCCATCCCTAGTACTAGAGAAATAATGAGAGCCACTGCTTATTTCATTTTTAATATGGATCTCACACAATCAGGAAACCTCAATAAATCTTTATAACAAGTCCATTCAACACAAACCATCATATTTTGCTTCTCATCTCAGAGGAAGTGGAACCAAATAACAGTGTCAAAATACTATGCAAGTCATGTTTGCCCAACTGAATAGCACAATAAATTCTAGATTCATTTAATGGGTTGCCATCAGACACTGTTCATCTTACAAGTTGATTTAATATATGACACGAGAGCACTCTATTCTAGCCTGGACTGTGAATTGAAAGGGCACCTTAATAGCTCCCATGTGAATCTCATTCATCGGACTTGAAAATCCCAGCATGTTGTCCTTCCATTCCACTCAGTTCCCAATGCCCGTTCTATGCAGTTGGTTTTGCTAAGAACCCATGCTCCCCAGGGGTGAAAGACTGAATAGGATTTCCTGCTGGATCACACTTTTCCTTGGATATAATGGTGGTGGAGGAGGTGGGGCGGGGCAGGGTGGGAGAAAGGGCAGAACGAGCACGAAAGAGAAAAAAAGTTACCTAAAAGTTGTGTTATAAAGGTGAGGCTGCACCTATCTATAAATGTTAATAGCCCATCATGGAAATAGTCTACATTTCGTGTTCCTTGACTTTTTAAATCTCATAATACTAAAGCAGCAAATATTAGTGTCAAATGTTAGCTTCCAACAACAGGACCACCACCACAAGAGTTCTTTCCCAAACTGCCTATTTAAAATTATGGTGCAAAAGTAATTGGACTGGAGTGCTTACTAAGTATTGGTATTTGTGAATTTTGGAGAATTGACTCAAGGTTGGTCAGGGAAACAGCCTGGCGTAGAAAGTTAGCCCTGGGCAGCATACTATGGAAAAAAAACTAAGCCAACAAGAAAACACGAGTAATAAAAATGTATGAATCTAAACATTCTCTAGTTGAAGGGCATCAGCGGACAGAAACACAAGTGGGCAAGGCATCACATTCCATCAAGTGTTCAATTGTTTGTACATTTGGTTATAAAACTTACTAATAGACAAGGCACTTTGTGGCTTCATTATTTTTGGCCTTTTGTTCTCCACAAAAGGAGTCATGTTCAAAAACTGCTGCTTCAACCACGTCGCACGATCTTCCTCAAAAACCTTCCTCTGCAGATAGAAATGCAAAAAGTCACAAAATGTCCCTTCTGCATCCATCAATGCATTCCTCCCACAACTGTAACATCAGAATGTTCAATAGCTTGATAAAATATATGTAAATTCTACATTTATGTACTAGCTTTATAAATGTGAAATACATTTTCTTGAGAATCAAGATACATAATCATCAAAAACAATATACTTCCAAAACTAGAAAAGAAAAACCTCATGCCAACTTTATATCATGGACTAGTTTCAAGTAGAAAAATTCTATAATATCTGGGCGTGCCAGTGCTGTGGACTCTGTCCCATTTATAATAGTGAATTGCACAGCTCTGCAGAAACACACACAGCTGCTTACAAGTTGCAATTTATAATTTTCATACCCACCATTGCGCGATGGCTAGAAATCACGTTACTAGAAATCCATGCCGTCTACACAATCTTTCTGCATGTCACAAAACAACTAATCTCATACTGTATTGACTTTTGGTGCTTCAAGGTCAGATGTTCTATACAAAATGATTTTGGAACAAGATAAATGCTTACCATTTCATGGTAACAAGTCAGTACTCTCAATCAACTGTGAAAAGCATGACCATTTCACAGCAATTCCAAATTTAGTGTTAAGGGACAGAATCCTCTGTAGTTGGTCTATAAAATGACTGAGCTAACTCTATTTTATGTGGAGACTAACAAACATAAAATAACCAAAAGAGCTACCTCATGCCCCAGTCTAATAGCTGCTTCTGTAAAGTTCCTTCTCTCTCTTTCAAAGTTTTTCTTCTGGTCATTAAATAGTCTCCACTCTTCTTTCAATCGTTCTTTCTCTTCTAGTAAGTAGCAATCTCGCAGTAGTACGGCTGTTTCATCATCACACTGGGCATTAAGCTGTTGCTTTGGAAAAGAAAAAGCAAGACTAACCTTCACATTTGAAAAAAGATGACCGGTTAAAAGTAGGCATTTTTTCCTCTTTTTAAAAATTCAATACCCAACATCTTAAAATAAAAGGATCAAAATGGATCAGCTGCATTCGCAATTCCTCAGATAATGAGGCAGTCCATGTCCACATGCAATAGATTTGCAAAATCAATCTAGTAAAACAGAAGTCCAGCCACTCTCCATGCTGGTGTGCAACATAAATACTGGCATAGACTGCTTGGGCCGAATGGCCTGTTTCTGTGCTGAACATTAGATGCAACTATAAATGCTAATGGAGTCCAAGTGTTAAATTTATAGCAGCAAGAAAATAAAAGCACAGCTGCTGTTGCTGCCACTCTGTTCCATCGCAACCGTTTGGCCAACACTTACAAATTAGACTTCAAATAAAGTGAAGAACTCTTTCATATGTACCAGTAAACTTGTGTACCGAACTTTCCCCCTTCACTGATGCATGCAAGTACTACAAAAACCACTGTTGATCTGAACATAAGTGGGGTTGCAGCTCGTCAGCGCCCCCAATTCCATTTAGCTTATCTCCGTATTGTCCGATAGAAATTACTGACCAGCCACCAGGTGTGGCTATGGAGACACCATTTCAGCCACTTCATTAATTTTAGTAGAAAGAAACAGCTTACATACAATCACATAATGCAGGTCATTGTACTTCACGTGTATATTTACTTAAATATCTACCGCCATTCAGTAACCAAGGAAGTAAAGCACTCACAAATGATCAAAAATACTCAGTCTGTTTTTCATCTTACTATTTTACGGACAAATGTGTAAAAGTGTTACGGTACACAAGCATGCGCTGTGCAAATGAGTATTGAGATCACATGCCCAAAAACAGTGTCTATTACTCACTTTTTATTTACTAGTCGGAAATGCAATTAGCCACATCTGAATTCCCAATTAGCCCCATGTGACTAGTGACTAATCTTTTGGACAACACGGACTTATTTGATTATGGAGGACAGATGCATCTCCTTAATTTCACCAACACATTGATGTTACAGATTGAGGCTTCATATGGTCAGCCACATTGAAACACTGTTCCCTCCCACTCATTTTACATGACTTCAAAATTGCATTTGGTTAGATCTTTAAAAGATTCAGATTTCTAAATCACAAGTAATTTAAAAAAGAAATGCCCATATGATGTAGTTGCCTGTGCATGTGTTATATCACATAACCCAACCAGAAGGAAAGAATTTGTATTTACATAGCACTTTTAATGTCGTCAGGATGTCTGAATTACTTTTGTTTTTGAAGTGCATGAGATTTTACCCCAGCAAGAGAGTCAACCTTGGGGTGGGCGAGTAGGGTGGGGAATGAATAAATAGAACTCCTTTAAGGTTGCAAATAAAGCCAGCAACTTCTCCAACACATCCTATGTCTTCCCATACATTACAACAGTGACTACAATTCAAAAGTACTTCATTTGCTGTAAAGCGCTTTAAGACATCCTGAAGTTGTGAAAGGCGCTATATAAATGCAAGTCTTTCTTTCTTTCATACTCTATACTGCACTAATTGGCCATTCGCTGCTCAAATCAGCAGCTCGCTTTATAGCTACAAAGTGCGATGTTGCTTTCACAGAACAGACTTGACACATGAGACATTTATTTTAAAATCTAAACCATACCTGCAACAACTGTTGCTGGGCTTTGACAACATCCCTGCACTGCTGAATTTCTACTTTCAGTTTCTCGATTTCTTGCTCATGATCTTCTCTGCTGATTATTTCATCATCTTCCAGAAAACCAGACTTCACCAAGGATGCTGCAATAAGTGAAACTTAGCCCATCAACACAGCAAGAATCTGAGGTGTTTAAAATAAACCACCATATACCTGCAAGTATTTTTAAATAATTACAGTAAAGCTTTACATTTCCCACCTACATTTTAATAAAATCAATACTTCAAAATTTTAGAAAGACTCATACTTTCCATTTAACATTTCAACAAGACTTTCCCCATATATTATGCAAGTCACAGTAAACTGTAAGCAGAATGTACAATGGCTTCATAAAATACAAGGCTTCACCTACATTTTCTGAAATAGCATATAAAGAAAATCCTTACAGGTTACTTACTAAAGGAAGCAGCACATAACAATTCAAAAGGCGGCCCAGCACAAAATGTAGACAGCCCAGCCTTCCAGTCCATCTCATCAGAAAACTGCAATGTTAAACTGACTAAGTGAGGAGCTTTTTATAGGGGAAGGAGACACCTACCTTATAATCAGACCCGAATGCAAGTTTTTAGGGATTTTTGAATGCCAATTACATGGGGATAAATCTCCTTTGGAAAATAGGAGGCATAAATAATTTTATATAGCGTCACCTTTCACTATCCAAGGATTTCTCTTGGTAATAGTAGAGTTATGGTTTTCTGAACAGACACACTTTGGAGACAATTAGTAAACGCCTTTGCCTGTATTTGTTTTTTTTAATATTTCCCAGTTTAAGTCATTAAGATTTAATCCACAATCCTCAAACTACTAAAGAAATGAAAACCCCAATATAATGCAATGCAATTTCTTATTTTCTACTCTCCACTATTGTAAAGCCAGGGATGTCCAAACGTGGCCCATGGGCCACACATGAACCACGAGCTCTGGCATTCCGGCACACAAAGTTCAGGCAACTCAGTTCCATTTGCACTTTTATTTCTTGCTCTTTGGTTTGTTGCATTTGAATTTTGTGGGCCTGTTGGTTTAGAATCAGCTGTTATTAGCGCTTTCTTTATGGCCAATGAAATTCCATGGCATTTACCCAAGTGACCCTCAAAAGACAAAGATTGGACACCGCTGCCCTAAACTATTCAATTATACACAAGCCAATCATACCTTGAGAGTCTAGTTTCTCAACGTGGTTTTTCAGTATTCTCCACTGTTGCCGAATGCTGTTGGTGAGCTGCTCTCGGACTGCATCACATGAAAGCTCCAAGCTATTTTCTTTGTTGTATTCACGAGAATCCTCTTCATTGTCCGACCCAGCCTGTGAAATCAAAAACTGATGAAAACTTCTTCCTGGGTGATAGAAAAAAAAAGCTCAGGAGAATGCTGAGCCTGCTTCATTTAAAAAAAAACCTAATTCCTCAACAATTCCACTTTCCAACAAAAACAGAAATCATATTTTGTCACCTTGCGTAAGACCCTTACAAAAGAAAATGAGACACCAGGGTTATTTAGAGATGTTTTACTGGACTCTTCCCACTATGTGTGGTAAGACTTTCTAATGTCCTCTTGCAGTCAAATAATTCTTGTGAGATTGAATAAACTTAATGATTTGAGGAATTGTGGTGCGCGCCTAGTCAGCCCTGAAGACCACAATCTGTCCGATTCAATAGCTGGGAAGTCAGTATTGGGTGACCTGGGCTACATATCAGAATGGTGCCTGCTCTTATGACAAAGGGGCCTGCTTTTCCAGCATGGGAAAAGGATGCATCACCTGGAGAGTGAGGAGCTCAGAATACTAAGGTTTCTGAAGCTAGTTTTGTTTTATCTGCAACGCTTAGGTCCTAATTTTCAGTGGAAAATCTGGGAATCAGAGGGGAAAGTAGAAACTCCAAACTCAGAATCTGTTGCATCTTCTTCCTGGAGTCAGACACATTCACCTGTGGACACCTCTACCGCTAGAACATCTTCGAGGTTACTCCTTCCTGTTCACTAGAGGTTGGATCATACTTCTGCTGATTGTGGCACAAATGCCAGACCCTCGCCATAACTGAGACCGTCTGTCCCCGCACTGATATTATCTCTAGCGCATCTTCAGACTCATCCTAGAACATTCCTATTGTCGTGACAGCTATGAAACTGAATTGCTGTATAGTTTTAAAATGGCAAAAAGCAGAACTAGTTGTGTGCTAGAAATTTAAATATTCTTAATTTTAGATCAGAGTAGTACCAAGAGTTAAGGCATAGCCCAAAATCATTAAAATAATTTGAAAATCACTTCACTGTGCAGGTTGATAGAAATCTATGGTGTTCCTGAACCACGGAAGGGAGAGTGAAGATAAGGGATGGAACAAAAAAAATGATTATGCATTGTGATGCCGCTTATGTTTTGCAACAAGAGGACTTGTGCATTATCCAGTCAAGTTCGAAGGTGTATAAACATCAGATCCTCATCGAGAAAGAAATGTCAGCGCTTGTATTTAGCTTAGTTATTCACAGAAGTGGAAGCAGAGGCACTCAACACGTGTTATTCATTGCTATGGTACACTGAAAAGATGAACTGTGGCAGACGTGAGACGCCAGATCACAGAGGCAATACTACTTGAAACAGTATAAAGTACAATTATCTGAACAAATGTATGCAATTCAGTATCTTGTATTTTATGATAAAGATCCATCAACAATTACATTTTACACATGGGGATGGGGTTAAATTTATAAGAATGCAGCAAACTATCCAGATGTTATGATTCTTGGTACCACAGCATTCTGTAAAGATGATAGTACAATGGAATAAAATGTTATGGTTTCATAATAAAAACTTAAACACATTAACAGAAACAGTATTGTGAAACTCACTATACCACTGCTATCTTCCAAATGTTCTTTTGGCCTCTGCTTTCTACCACTAAGTATAGACATCATATCTTTCTTCATCTGCTGTAGCACTTGTTTCAGTTCAATATTTTCCACCATTAGTTCTTTATGATGCCTTTCATAGTTGTTTATAAGGGCTTTGTACATTTCCCCTTCGTTCCTGCAGTTTGGGAGAAAAATAGAAAAAAAATGATATTGTGCCATGATGTTGCAGCTTTCTGGCTGCCTGTAATGTGACACAAGGGACGTGCAAGATCTTTATATAATTAGACTGTACCTGGCTTCTGTTTTGCCAGTCCTCCACGCACTCCGTCGCCCATCAGACCGACCCACATAATTAAGAATGTCAATACCTTTTAAATAAAACAGAAGGAAAGTGGTTCAAATGCATCGAGAGAATAATTTGCAAAGAGTACCATTTTTTTTTCCTGCTACTTTAACAGAAAATATGAGTGATGCGCAGGACTAGTGGATTTAACCACTGAAATATCTGCTTACTCTTTTCAATAACTAGCCTCTTGGAGGGCTGGTACTCATGGACCATGGCTTGCTGCATTTTGGGTCAATATCTCTCCGTCTGGTAATAAGAGAGAGATGCAGATCGGGAGATGAGTATATTGGGTGGCTGATCCCATATCACCTGTTTTACACGATGGCTTTACATTAAAATTACCCCATTAATCCCACAGAACTAGATGTTTTAAACTCTAAATTCCTTCTGCATGCATTACCTTAGAATGCCAGTAGGTGGCAGTAAGTGCCAACATGATAACTTGGATTAGAATACTTTTATCACACCATTGATAGGAGAGCGGTGACAAGAATATACTGATCGACTGAAAGAATCAATCTAAGTAGAAGATTGAACAAGACTTCAATTATACTTTTATTTAAATGTCGGTCTATTGAAACAGGCACAAATTTCACATTCTTCACATACCCATCCCTTCAATTGTAGTTTTCTCCTGGCGATCCCTATGCCACAAATCACTCCTCACCTAAAGAGGCAGAGAACTTGAGATCACCTGTCTAACAACACTAGGGGGTACAAAAGTGGCTTTCAAGTCTTCAGTCTTGTTTTTCCTACACTGGCCAACCAAGACCAATAATGTGATGTCCAGTAAAACATAGGAACATGAGTAGGCCATTTAGTCCCTCGAGCCTGTTGCGCCATTCAATGAGATCATGGCTGATCTGTGACCTAACTCCATATACCTGCCTTTGCCCCATTATCCCTTAATACCTTTGCTAAACAAAAATCTATCAATCTCAGATTTAAAATTAAAACATTGTTTTCTCTCTCTCTCCCCCAAAGGACTGAACACATCGTTTACTAGGTCTCCTGGTTTTAAAAGTGTCAAATTAGCTGTGCACAATCCAGGTTAGAGTACTGCAACTACACTCGATTCTAGCACTATTATATACTAGTTGAAGAGAATATTTTGTGGTTATTATAGTGACACTTCTTAAAAATAAAGTAACTTGCCATCTCTCAAGTCAAAGATGTCCCAGGACCACTGCACAGAAATCCATGGAGTTGATCCATTTGGCGAAAAACTAAAGCGTTGGGCCCAATTGCCCCCAACTGAAGCTACCATTTTATTCAAGTTAAAAAAAAAATGCCCCCCTCCCCTTAATGACTGCGTGATCCCAGGAATACTTACACAGCTTTTTATCTTTCTTATCCATTACGAGCTGGTGTAAGCGTTCTTTCAGTTTATTGTATTCTCGCTCCTTCCTCTTCAGGTCATGGTTGTACTGAGTAGCGCGACTTGCTATTATATTTTGCAATTTTTGTATCTAAAGAGAAATAAAATCAGAGCAATTTAAAACAGTAATCAGAAACAAAAAAAGAATTGTTAGACAGGGTCCCATAAAATATGTTGTGATAAATAATCAGAACAGCACAACATCCAGTTTCTGTACAACCACTGAGCTTTAACCTTTGGGGAGCCAAACAAAATCCACAAACAAAGTACTTGAGAGATTAAAATATGGCATGTAACTTAAGGGAATTTTAGTATGGAATGTGATATTTTACCCCACTCATTCCTCAATCAGATTAAAAAACACAGGGTCCAATCCAAACTCTAACCAGGGCAATACATTTTTCAAATTGCATTTTTGTTCCATAGAGTCTTTGAAGTCAGGGCACTTGATAAGTTTCACACAAATAACTTACATAAATTTTAAGGACACTACTACAAAATTCATTCTATATTCTCCATGGAAATCCAGCACTCCAGTGAAAACTTTCTAACTAAGGTGGAGTTGCAAGTCAGCTGGCTAAGTCTTAAAAGAATTGTACTGTGCATGGTGTGGGAAGGGCCTCAAAAGAAAGGTAATCAAGACCCTGATATCAGTTCAAAATTTGCAAGTGCCCTGGTTGAGTTTTAGGTTTACAGAATTAATATTGAAATATGTAATATTCATTTTATAGGGTAAAGTTAGTCATCAAGACAAGAAATGCTGTCAGTAAGTGGGATTTTATCACCTCCTTATTTACAAGTGCATGTGCAGGAGAGAGAAAGAGAGTTAGCGTGAGAAAGAGAGCGAGCGGAACACAAAGGCAGAGCAAGAAACCTCCGAGAAAGAGGAAAGGAAGAAACTGCATTTTTTTAGCATTTCATTATATCCTCAAGTGTTTCAAAACCAATGGATTATTTATTTATTTAATTAATTTTAAATAGTGCCGTCATTGTTGTATAGGCAAAAACACAGCAGCAAGTTTGTGCACAGTAAGATCCCACAAACAGCAAATGATAAAATGACCAGATAATCTGTTTGATAGACAATGTTGGCCAGGAGACTGGGAGAATTCCTTGTTGTTCTTCAAATAGCGACATGGGATCTTTGACATCCACCTCAGCAGGCAGATAGGGCCTCAATTTATCTCCTCACCTGAAAGACGGCACCTCAGTACTACAATGCACTTAAGTGTCTGTTAAATCAAGGAAATCTAAACTATTAAAACAGACAAGAAATAAAAAAGGTACCATCTGAAAATGGACTTTTACCACTCAAGTCAATTTCACAGCAATGTTCACATCTAGTGCGGTATTCCATTTTACCCATTCACTAAAATAAAATGTAAAATTCTTCCTTGTTAGAAATATTTGTGAATTTAAAAAAGTGAGCCAGCTGAGTTGTTAAGGATTGATTTTCTCTACTTGAATTGAGGAATTCTTTCGGCTTGCTTTAAGATTGATACAAGATTAGTTAAGAATTCTTAACAGAATTTGACAAAAGTAAAAACATAATGCAAAAACAAAATGATTAGGGATTGAAGGTACTTAGTTTTACTTGGAAACAGACATTCTAGAGTCATTACCTCCTCCTTTTCGTTCTTCAGTAAACTGTGCAAAGTTCTGTTCTTCAATTGCAGCTGTCTGTCCTTTTCTTGAAGGGATACAACTTCCCTACGAGATAACTCTAGTTGATCCTAAAAAGATTCGATCATATTACTCAAAGCCAGACAATCATCTCCATCGTTAAAAAAAGTCATACTGATGGCATAGCGTGTTGATGTTCCAACCATGTGTGCACCACAAAGTGCACCATGGCTTTTGCACCTGAAAATTCCCACGCAATACTTCCACAGATAACCTGCTCAAGTGGAGGGCAAGTACTTCCCCCTATAGGAGGAAGAAAGGGGAAAGTGAAAATCATCAGAGAAGGCCACCCTTGCTTACATCTTGCTTGGAAGCCAGAAGAAGAATAGCACTGGCCCAAGACCATGCAAGGGAATCTTATAATGATACAGCACAGGAAGCTGCTATTTGGCCATCGTGCCTGTGCCAGCTCTTTGAAAGAGCTCTCCAATTAGTCCCACTCCCCTGCTCTTTCCCCATAACCCTGCAAATATTTCCCCTTCAAGTATTTATCCAATTCTCTTTTGAAAGTTATTAAATCTGCGTCCACCATGCTTTCAGGTAGTGCATGCCAGATCATCATAACTCGCTGCGCTAAAAATTCCTCCTCATCTGGTTCTTTTGCCAATTACCTTAAATCTGCGTCCTCTGGTTACCGATCCTCCTGCCATGAGCATTCTTGACAGATCGGAAATGCCGGTTTTCAGCGCATGCCTGAAACTGACATTTCCCATGTCCCTACGGGTGTGTACCCAGCTTGTACACACCCATAGGGATCGGAATATACGGCCCATTATAGTACCACATGACCAATATTCCTTCTAAGCTACGCAGTAATAGGAAAGGTCCTGCGCAGGCTGCTCGCCAGCTTTTCCATTGTACCGCACATGCGCAGAAATTTAAAGGGACCTGGCAATAAAAGAAACAGGCCGCACAGAACAAAGCGCAGCTTACAGGGAACATTGCACATGACCACTCTTGAACAGCTTAGAGGATAGCACTGCCATATGACCCATCTGCAGCTCTTTGCAACTCTAGGGCCTGAAGGACTTAAGTTTAGAAGTTTGAATGCGATGCATTGATTAAGTTAGTGGTTGTTATTCACTACTATATTGAATGCCACTCTTAGAAATGCTGCAACAGAGTTATGAATACTGGTCAGCACCTGAAATTCTCTACAATGCGAGTTCCTGATTTTAGTCATGTGACTAACTACAGGTCAAGCACTTCCTTGGAGAAGAGGGTAAACGAAAAATAAACACAAGTTCCATTTTAATAGATTTCTTTCACTTGTTCTGCAGAAGCTTGAATAGCTGTGCCTCTAAATGGCATTCTTTTGCCTTTTTTGGGGAAAAATTAATACCAGAAATCCAACTTGGTCAATGTTCCACAGACAGGCAAGCCCAGAGGTAACTCTCCTGAGGATCTCTCATTAATAGTACAGTATAGGAGATCTAAACACGAGAACTAATCTGAACAAATCCAATGTCCAGATGGAATACTAGGACAGGTGATATGTTGATGCATAGAATTCATGTTGGAGAAGCCAAATTTAAATTTAAACAGCTGTAGCAATACCCCTCAGAATTAATAACCACCTTCAATATTCCCTGCAGAGTGCGTATGGCCTCTTGCGCATTCCCGATTTCCATCGCTCCACCATTGGCGGTCGTGCCTTCAACTGCCAAGGCTCTAAGCTCTGGAATTTGTACCCTAAACTCTCCGGCTCGCTACCTCTCTCACCCCTGCTTACACCCTACCTCTTTGACCAAGCTTTTTTACTTTTCCCAATATCTTTGTGGCTCGGTGTCGAATTTTGTATGATAATCGCACCTTGGCACTTTTACTACGTTAAGGGCGGTATATAAATGCACGTTGTTGTTACACAACGGAAGTAATGTAAAATCCAAAAGAACCTCAACTAGCAAAAACATCTCGAGTTGCTTCACAAGGTGAAATGGAAAATGGCAGGAGTTAGGGCAGGTGATCAAAAGCATGTTTAATAGGGTTTAAAAAAAAAAGTTGAAGAGAGATGGAATAAGGGAGAGGGGCTCAGGAAGTAACTTCCAGTTTGACGAATCATGGACTGAGGGCTCTGCCACTGATGGGTGGGGAGTTTCGGCCAGCATAGGAAAGAGTAGTGTCCAAGTACTCAAGTTTTAAAAGAAAACACACTTAGTGGGACGTACATATGGGAGGATACTCTTAAGTTTATTGAATAAAGATCATACTCAAAGCAAACGTTTCAGTTTTCCGTCTCATTTTTTCTTCTGCCACCTGCAATAAAATGACTGTAGCAGCACCAAAACAAAGATGAAGGTGGGTTACTTGTGTTCTGCTCTTTACCTTTAGTTTAACTTGGCTGTGGTACAAATGGTCCATATCACTACTGGACTTCAGATGTTGAGTTTCCATATCGTCTAGTGCACGGAGGCCTTTGCGATGAAGCTGAAGCAGATCGTACATGCAATTTAGAATGGCCTCCACATTCAGTACACTCTGTGCCTCCTCAGTATAAAAAGATGGAAAACCCAATGTAGTGAGCTCCTAAAACAATGAAGATATTTAAAAAAAAGTTACAGTACAGTAAATTTAGGAAAAGGTACATTTTAAGACTACGTATGTCTATGATAGAAAAGAAACATTGTAAATCAAGTTAAACAGGAAATGCACAGATCAGTCAATCAACCATATTCCAGACAAGTCTACATAATGCACCAATCTATACAAAATTCTCAACTCTAGCAACTTCTAAAATAGAAGCACATAATAGGACAACCTATGGTAAGTTTGAGAAAAAACTCAACCACTCTACTTTTCCCTCCTCTTTTAAAAAAGGCAACAAAACTGTTGAGACGCAAAACTAGATTCAACTTTGCTTTTCACATTTCAGCACCCCCTCCCCCATAAGTTCTCAAATGTCTATGAAATGCCTCTGCAACATACACCCTTATTCAAAGTGAAAATCACTAGATATACTCTCTCTTTAAATAAGATACAGATTTTTGAACTCCAGGGGAATTAAGGGATATGGAGATTGGGTGGGAAAGTGGAGTTGAGGTCGATGATCAGCCATGATCTTACTGAATGGCGGAGCAGGCTCGAGGGGCCGTATGGTCTACTCCTGCTCTTATTTCTTATGTTAAGATACAAAATGGGAGTTAGCCCAATACCACTTCTAGGCTGAGAGAGAGAGAGAGAGAGAGAGAGAGAGAGAGAGAGAGAGAGAGAGCGCGCTAATGCACCAAAAAGTTTACGTCTCCTCTGCTGTTCACCTTTTGTCCCCAACAGCAACATTTCCCCAGAAGGGCTGTTGCTTTGATTTTGATTTCTCCAACTTACAAATAATGGGGATGTTTGCACCTGTGGGATCTGGCTCTCAGGAGCTGTGCCAAGAATAGCTCTGTTGATGTTGAGATATCCCTGGCTCTTACTGTTGCGAGGTCGCACAACACCAGGTTATAGTCCAACAGTTTTATTTGAAATCACAAGCTTTCGGAGCTATCGATCGCCCCTTCCTCAGGTGAAGTAGAGAAATACAGACTCGACAAAGCATATATAGATAGAGAACAATGCATGTGTACCTTACAATTGCAGACAACTAAATTAAATCATCCTGACTATCTGCCGAGGTGTGATAAAGTTAATCAGGTCAGCCAGGAAGGTACCACATCAAAGACATAGCAAGATACAACTGAGACAATGAGGTGGAGTCGCAGGGGGTCTAACGTGTCAAAAGCTGCCAATGGAACCCTGTGTGAGAACCTCTCTAGATACGTCGAGGGCAATCTGAAACCCATCGTACAGGGAACCCCCAGCTTCTGTCGCGACACTACAGACTTCTTACAGAAACTCAGCACCCACGGACCAGTTGAACCAGGAACACTCCTCGCCACGATGGACGTATCGGCACTCTACACCTGTATCCCCCACGATGACGGCATCGCTGCAACAGCCTCAGTACTCAACACCAACAACAGCCAATCTCCAGACGCCATCCTACAACTCATCCGCGGACCTGGGTGGAGCAACAGCGGCGAGGCGGCGGCGGTAAAAGGCGGCAGCGACCAGGTAGGCCCACAGAGGTGGCGGACCTGGGTGGAGCAACAGCGGCGAGGCAGCAGCGGTAAAAGGCGGCAGCGACCAGGTAGGCTTTCACCAATCCGAGAGCAGGAGAGAGGTAAAAAATAATCGAAGTGTGACGTCACCAGAAAGCAGGTAAGTGATTGGTTGGTGAGTATTTCTCTTTTTTTTATACAAAACTTCAATTCCATAGTTTATAGTTTCTCGGGTATCTGTGGTGTAGCGGAGACTGCTGGCATAAATTAACTGAAGGGAAAATAATAAATTTTTAATTAATTACATAGAATGGGAGAGCAGGTGATGTGTTACTGCTGCAATATGTGGGAGCTGGTGGACACCATTGATGTTCACGGTGAACACATTTGCAGTAAGTGTTGGCTGCTCGAGGAACTCTGGCTCCGTGTTGATGAGCTGGAGTCCGAGCTTCAAACACTGCGACACATCAGGGAGGGGGAGAGTTACCTGGACTCCGTGTTTCAGGAGGTAGTCACACCAATTAGAGTAACTAATTCAGAAGTAGCCCGTGGTCAGGGACAGGAAGGTGTGACTACGAGTGAGGCAGGTACAGGGATCCAGGAGGTAGTGTTGGAGGAGCCGCAGCCCTTGCTCTTGTCCAACAGGTTCGAGGCTCTTACTCCCTGTGTGGATAGGAGCGGGGACTGCAGGGAGGATGAGCAACCTGGCCACAGCACCGTGGTAAGGGGGGCCATTCAAGTGGGGGGAGTAAAAAGAAATGTTGTAGTGGTAGGGGATAGTATCATTAGGGGGATAGATAGGGTTCTTTGCAGCCAAGAGCGAGAGTCCCGAAGGCTGTGTTGCCTGCCCGGTGCCAGGGTTAAGGACATCTCCTCTGGGCTGGAGAGAAACTTGGAGTGGGAGGGGGAGGATCCAGTTGTCGTGGTCCATGTTGGTACCAATGACATAGATAGGACAAGGAAAGAGGTTCTGCTGAGGGAGTTTGAGCAGCTAGGGGCCAAATTAAAAAGCAGAACCTCGAGGGTAATAATCTCTGGATTACTACCTGAGCCACGAGCAAATTTGGCTAGGGTAAATAAAATCAGGGAGTTGAATGCGTGGCTCAAAGACTGGTGTGGGAAAAATGGGTTTTGCTTCTTGGGACACTGGCACCAGTACTGGGGCAGGAGAGAGCTGTTCCGTTGGGACGGACTTCACTTGGCCAGTGCTGGGACTAATGTCCTGGCGAATCGAATAACTAGGGCTGTGGAGAGGGCTTTAAACTAATTAGTGGGGGGGAGGTTTCAAGAGAGCAAAAAATAAAAATGACAACAGAGAGGGTCATAGACATAGGTAGCAGTAGGGGAATCACAAATCAGAGCGTGGCAGGAAGGGACAGAGTGTGTGGAGTAAAAGGTAAAGTGGTAAAAAGTGAAAAAGCAGGAACTAAGTGCCACAAAGCATATTTGAAAGTTCTCTATCTGAATGCACGTAGCAGTCGTAACAAAATAGACGAGTTAATGGCACAAATAACTACATATGGTTATGATATTGTGGCCATTACAGAAACATGGCTGCAGGGTGACAATGCCTGGGAATTAAACATACCAGGTTATTTAACGATCAGGAAGGACAGGCAGGAAGGAAGGGGAGGTGGGGTGGCTATGTTAATAAAGGAAGGAATCACTGTAATACAGAGTAATGATATTGGGTCAAAAAATCATGATAATGAAACAGTTTGGGTGGAGATAAGGAATAATAAGGGGAAAAAAACACTAGTGGGCGTAGTCTATAGGCCTCCGAACAGTTGCAACTCTGTTGGACGGAGTATCAATCAGGAAATAGTTGAGGCATGTAATAAGGGAACATCTATAATTATGGGGGATTTTAACTATCATATTAATTGGACAAATCAAATGGGGCAGGGCTGCCTTGAGGATGAGTTCATTGAGTGTATTAGGGATGGGTTTCTTGAGCAGTATGTAACTGAACCGACCAGGGGGCAAGCAACCTTAGATCTGGTCCTGTGTAACGAGACAGGATTAATGAAAAATGTCCTAGTAAAGGATCCCCTTGGAATGAGTGACCATAACATGGTTGAATTCCATATTCAATTAGAGGGTGAGAAGGTTGGATCTCAAACAAGCGTGCTAAGCTTGAATAAAGGAGACTATGAAGGTATGCGAGCAGAATTGAGTAGAGTGGATTGGGAAAATAGATTAAAGGGTAAGACGACACATGATCAGTGGTGTACATTCAAGGAGTTATTTTACAACTTCCAAAAAAAATATATTCCACTGAAAAGAAAAGGGTGTAAAAGAAAGGACAGTCATCCGTGGCTAAGTAAAGAAATTAAGGATAGTATTCGACTAAAAACAAGGGCATATAAGGTAGCGAAATCTAGTGGGAGGACAGAGGATTGGGAAAACTTTAAAAGGCAGCAAAAAATAACAAAAAGATTGATTAAGAAAGGGAAGATAGATTATGAAAGTAAATTAGCAAAAAATATAAAAACAGATAGTAAGAGTTTTTATAGTTATATAAAAAGAAAAAGGGTGGCTAAAGTAAATGTTGGTCCCTTAGAGGATGAGACCGGGAAATTAATGGTGGGAAATATGGAGATGGCAAAAACACTGAATGAATATTTTGTATCAGTCTTTACAGTAGAGGACACGAAGAATATCCCAACACTGGACAAACAGGGGGCTATAGGGGGAGAGGAGCTAAACACGATCAAAATCACTAAGGAAGTGGTACTCGGTAAAATAATGGGACTCAAGGCGGATAAATCACCTGGACCTGATGGCTTACATCCTAGAGTCTTGAAGGAAGTGGCGGTAGGGATTGTAGATGCATTGGTAATAAGATGGGAGGGAAAGTAGTGAGTGAGGAGGACATAAAAAACCTGCAAGGGGACATAGACAGGCTAAGTAAGTGGGCAGAGATTTGGCAGATGGAATACAACACTGGAAAGTGTGAGGTGATGCACTTTGGCAGGAAAAATCCTAGAGCAATTTA
This sequence comes from Squalus acanthias, assembly GCA_030390025.1. NCBI lineage: Eukaryota > Metazoa > Chordata > Chondrichthyes > Squaliformes > Squalidae > Squalus > Squalus acanthias. The sequence goes on along the minus strand of CM059439.1, from coordinate 3,021,366 downwards.
TTATCTTAATGGCAAGAAACTGGAGAGTACTGAAGTGCAAAGGGATCTGGGGGTCCTGGTGCACGAAACTCAAAAGGTTAGTATGCAGGTGCAGCAAGTGATTAAGAAGGCAAATGGAATGTTGGCTTTCATTGCTAGGGGGATAGAATATAAAAATAGGGAGGTATTGCTTCAGTTGTACAAGGTATTGGTGAGACCGCACCTGGAATACTGCATACAGTTTTGGTGTCCTTACTTAAGGAAAGACATCCTTGCTCTCGAGGCAGTGCAAAAAAGGTTCACTCGGTTAATCCCGGGGATGAGGGGGTGGTCATATGAGGAGAGGTTGTGTAGATTGGGACTCTACTCATTGGAGTTCAGAAGAATGAGAGGCGATCTTATTGAAACATATAAGATTGTGAAGGGGTTGGATCGGGTGGATGCGGGGAGGATGTTCCCGATGACGGGTGAGACTAGAACTAGGGGACATAGTCTTAGAATAAGGGGCTGCTCTTTCAAAACTGAGATGAGGAGGAACTACTTCACTCAGAGGGTGGTAGGTCCATGGAATATGCTGCCACAAAAAGCTGTAGAAGCTACATCATTAAATAAATTTAAAACAGAAATAGACAGTTTCCTAGAAGTAAAGGGCATTAAGGGTTACGGGGAGCGGGCAGGAATTTGGACATGAGTCTAGGTTCGGATCGGTCATGGCCCTGTGGGTAGTGGAGCGGGCCCAGGGACCGTGTAGCCTGATTCTGCTCCTATTTCGTGTGTGCAATTCTGTTAGATGCAGGAGATGGTTCTGTGATAGTAGATAGTAGATTGGCGGTTAGGATCAGATCAGCCATGATCTTATTGAATGGCGGAGCAGGCTCGAGGGGCCGATTGGCCTACTCCTGCTCCTATTTCTAATGTTCTTATGTTCTTATGTTCATCCTTGACCACAATATCTTCACCTTCGACAACCATTTTTTTACCCAAACACACGGAACAGCCATGGGGACCAAATTCGCACCCCAATACGCCAACATCTTCATGCACAAGTTCGAGCAAGACTTCTTCGCTGCACAGGACCTCCAGCCAACGCTGTACACCAGATACATCGACGACATTTTCTTCCTTTGGACCCATGGCGAAGGATCACTGAAAAGACTACACGATAACATAAACAAGTTCCATCCCACCATCAAACTCACCATGGACTACTCCTCAGAATCGGTTTCATTCTTGGACACACGAATCTCCATCAAAGACGGACACCTCAGCACTTCACTCTACCGCAAGCCCACGGACAACCTCACGATGCTCCACTTCTCCAGCTTCCACCCTAACCACGTTAAAGAAGCCATCCCCTATGGACAAGCCCTGCGAATACACAGGATCTGCTCAGACGAGGAGGAACGCGATGGACACCTACGGACGCTGAAAAACGCCCTCGTAAGAACGGGATATGACGCTCGACTCATCGATCGACAGTTCCGACGGGCCACAGCGAAAAATCGCATAGACCTCCTCAGAAGGCAAACACGGGACACAACCAACAGGGTACCCTACGTCGTCCAGTACTTCCCCGGAGCGGAGAAACTACGCCATGTTCTTCGCAGCCTTCAACATGTCATCGATGACGACAAACACCTCGCTAAGGCCATCACCACGCCTCCACTACTTGCCTTCAAACAGCCGCCTAACCTCAGAAGTACCATCGTTCGCAGCAAATTACCCAGCTTTCAGGATAACAGCGACCACGACACCACACAACCCTGCCACGGCAAACTCTGCAAGACATGCCAGATCATCAACACAGATACCACCATCACACATGAGGACACTACCCACCAGGTACATGGTACATACTCATGTGACTCGGCCAACGTTGTCTACCTCATACGTTGCAGGAAAGAATGCACTGCAGCATGGTACATCGGCGAGACCATGCAGACACTGAGACAACGTATGAACGAGCACCGCGCAACAATCCCCAGGCAGGATTGTTACCTCCCAGTCGGGGAACACTTCAGCAGTCAAGGACATTCAGCCTCGGATCTGCGGGTAAGCGTTCTCCAAGGCAACCTTAGGAACACACGACAGCGCAAAATCATCGAGCAGAAACTGATAGCCAAGTTCCGCACTCATGAAGACGGTCTCAACCGGGATCTTGGGTTTATGTCACGATACATGACGTGATCCGGACTCGAGTCGTCGTTGGCTTGTTCACAGATGTGATTCCCAGTAAAAAAGTAAAAATTTTCCCAGTAAAAAAGTAAAAATTTTACAGCTTATCGTTTTACATACAGACGGCAGCTTTTGACACGTTAGACCCCCTGCGACTCCACCTCATTGTCTCAGTTGTATCTTGCTATGTCTTTGATGTGGTACCTTCCTGGCTGACCTGATTAACTTTATCACACCTCGGCAGATAGTCAGGATGATTTAATTTAGTTGTCTGCAATTGTAAGGTACACATGCATTGTTCTCTATCTATATATGCTTTGTCGAGTCTGTATTTCTCTACTTCACCTGAGGAAGGGGCGATCGATAGCTCCGAAAGCTTGTGATTTCAAATAAAACTGTTGGACTATAACCTGGTGTTGTGCGACCTCAATTTTGTCCACCCCAGTCCAACACCGGCATCTCCGCATCTTACTGTTGCAACAATGCTGCAGTCTTTAATTGGAGAGACCTGCACTATAATGTCCCCATCCAAGTAATCAGATTATGAAAAAACTTCATCCACTGCCCCAACAAGATGCAACTCACAACAGAAATGTTTCTTGAAAACAGAACATCTCCCCAAAGAGTCCAAGTGTTCTGATACTATGGAAGTACGAACATGTACTTTGGATGGGAGATTTCCTATTCCTCAATTCCATTCAGAACAACACTTGGGAGTCAAAACAGGACGACGCAAAAAAGGACCTCCTCTAGCTTAATGACACTGTCTTAGCGGTGTCAAATTTTCCCAAAATGATCTTTAAAAGCAGAACGCATAGAAGGGAGTTTGCTTAGTCGACTCGTTCCCCAAATCCATAATGAAATCTATTGCCTGAAACTCCCTGAACTACAAACCCTACTTTTAAACAGCAGTTTGTTATCTTTGTAGGAGGGGGAAAAAAATATGGTGATCACGATTGAAACTACTGTCGTCAGGAGAATCAAAATCAAGCGTTAGACAACATCAAAGCTTCACAGAATCATACAGCACAGAAGGAGGCAATTTGGTCCATCGTGCCTGTGCCAACTCTTTGAAAGAGCTAGCCGATTAATCCCACTTCTCTGCTCTTTTCCCATAGCCCTGCAGACTCCATTAGATTAAACTTAGCATTTTCCAGTCCTTGGAATGGTGTGAACATTAAATTTAGTGAAAATTAGGATAAGAAAACTAGAAAGCCTTTTGCAGTCAGTTAAGTTTTATTGTACTTAGTGAGTACTCCTGAATGGGACGCCACAGTAACATAACTTATTTTGTAATGGCCAGTAAGGTACTTTCCGTATCTTGCCTTGTGAAAGTCAGCCTTATTAATGACATCTTTTCTTACTGTTAGCAACAAATCCTTTAATTATTAAGCCAATCCTTTTTTGATTTTCATTACAATTTTTGTCAGGATGCACATTGGCATGAAGTTATGATTGAGGACAAATTACCTGCTGCGACCTCTGGTACAGTGATTTAAAAATAATCCCCACTGAGGCAAGAGAAAAAGGCACAGGGGCAGGGGGGCAACCCCATTTCTTTTGCAGATTTTTAAAATGTTTACATTATGCAGATGTGCAAAGATGCTACAGGACCCAAAAAACAACAGAGTCAACATTTGACCCTCAAAATCCTTTAATGAAAGTATGCATCATAGAATCGAATGTGGTCATATTCTTAAAAAAAAGGACTTACCTGATTGAGGTATGCTATGCATTGCTCTACATTCTCCTTTGTGCAAAACAAACTTAAATTACGACTGGTAGATAAAGGCAGTGCTTCAATGAAGCTATTACAGGGAGACATTCTTGATCTGGAGGTGTAACGATAAATAAATTCTTTGCTGTCTGTTGAAAAAACAGAAAATGAAATGATTCAATCCCGTGCAACAACTAACAGACACTTACAAAAGGGGATTCTTTTTGAAACGAATTAATACCATCTAAAAATATCCTTCATTTTAAGTCAAGTTTTTAAGCATTGGAACGCTTTCAGGACTTAACTATCAAAGATGCTTCAAATATGCTACAAGGGTATGAGGGACAAGTTGGCCATGGTAGATTGGGAAACTACACTAAAAAGGTATGAAGGTGGACATACAATGGCTAACATTCAAGGAAATAATGCATAATTTGCAACAAACATATATTCCTCTAGGGCATAAAAACCCAAAAGGAAAAGTGATCCAACCATGGCTAACCAAAGAAATTAAAGCTATTAAGTCAAAGGAGGAAGCTTATAAAGTTGCCAGAAAAAGCAGTCAGCCTGAGGATTGGGATCTTTTTAGAATCAGCAAAGGGGGACCAAGAAATTGACAAAGAACGGGAAAATGGAATATGAGCACAAACTAGCGAAAAATATAAAAATGAAATTAGGGATAGCATAAGATCCAAGGAGAGGACATATAAATTGGCCAGAAAAAGCAGCAAACCTGAGGATTGGGAGCAGTTTAGGATTCAGCAAAGGAGGACAAAGGGATTAGTTAAGAGGGGGAAAATAGAGTATGAGAGTAAGCTTTCAGGGAACATAAAAACTGACTGTAAAAGCTTCTATAGATATGTGAAGAGAAAAAGATTGGTGAAGTCAAGCGTAGGTCCCTTGCAGTCAGAATCAGGGGAATTTATAATGGGGAACAAAGAAATGGCAGACCAATTAAATACATACTTTTGTTCTGTCTTCACTAAGGAAGACACAAATAACCTCCCAGAGATGTCGGGGAACATAGGGTCTAATGAGAGGGAGGAACTGAATGAAATCAGTATTTGTAGGGAAATGGTGTTAGGGAAATTGACGGGATTGAAGGCCGATAAATCCCCAGGGCCTGATAGTCTACATCCTAGGGTACTTAAGGAAGTAGCCCTAGAAATAGTAGATGCATTGCTGGTCATCTTCCAAAATTCTATAGACTCTGGAACAGTTCCCATGGATTGGAGGGTAGCTAATGTAACCCCACTATTTAAAAAAGGTGGTAGAGAAAAAAAACTAGGGAATTATAGACCGGTAAGCCTGATATCGGTAGTGGGAAAAATGCTAGAGGCCATTATAAAAGATGTAATAGCAGAGCACTTGGAAAACAGTGACAGGATCGGACAAAGTCAACATGGATTTACAAAAGGTAAATCATGCTTGACTAATCTACTGGAATTTTTTGAGGATGTAACTGGTAGAATAGATAAGGGAGAACCAGTGGATGTGGTGTATTTGGACTTTCAGAAGGCTTTCGATAAGGTCCCGCATAAGAGATTAGCGTGCAAAGTTAAAGCACATGGGATTGGGGGTAAGGTACTGACTTGGATAGAAAACTGGTTGGCAGACAGGAAGCAAAGAGTTGGAATAAACGGGTCTTTTTCCCGAGTGGCAGGCAGTGACTAGTGGGGTACCGCAGGGATCGGTGCTAGGACCCCAGTTATTCACAATATATATTAATGATCTAGACGAGGGAACTAGATGTAATATCTCCAAGTTTGCAGACGACACAAAGCTGGGTGGGCGTGTGTGCTGTGAGGAGGATGCAGAGAAACTCCAGTATGATTTGGACAGGTTGGGTGATTGGGCAGATGCATGGCAGATGCAGTATAATGTGGATAAATGCGAGGTTATCCACTTTGGTGGCAAAAACAGGAAGGCAGATTATTATCTGAACAGCAATAGATTGGGAAAAGGGGAAGTGCAACGAAACCTAGGTGTCCTTGTGCTCCAATCGCTGAAGGTAAGCATGCAGGTGCAGCAGGTGGTTAAGGCGGCAAATGATATGTTGGCCTTCATAGCGAGAGGATTCGAGTACAGGAGCTAGGATGTCTTGCTGCAATTGTACAGGGCCTTGGTGAGACCACACCTTGGGTATTTGTGTGCAGTTTTGGTCGCCTTATCTGAGGAAGGATGTTCTTGCCATGGAGGGAGTGCAGTGAAGATTCACCAGACTGATACCTGGGATGGCAGGAATGATGTATGAAGAGAGATTGGGTCGATTGGGCTTGTATTCACTAGAATTTAGAAGAATGAGAGGGGATCTCATTGAAACCTATAAAATTCTAACAGGACTAGACAGACTAGATGCAGGAAGGATGTTCCCGATGGCGGGGGAGTCCAGAACCAGGGGTCACAGTCTAAAGATAAGGGGTAAGCCATTTAGGACTGAGATGAGGAGGAATTTCTTCACCCAGAGAGTGGTGAACCTGTGGAATTCTCTACCGCAGAAGACAGTTGAGTCCAATTCATTAAATATATTCAAGAAGGAGTTAGATATATTTCTTAAGGCTAAGGGGATTCAAGGGATATGGGGAGAAAGCAGGGACAGGGTACTGAATTTGGATGATCAGCCATGATCGCATTGAATGGCAGAGCAGGCTCGAGGGGCCGAATGGCCTACTCCTGCTCCTATCTTCTATGTTTCTATGTAAAAGCTTCTATAGGTATGTGAAAAGGAAAAGAATGGCGAAGGTAAATGTAGGTCCTTTACAGTCAGAGACGGGAGAATTTATAATGGGGAATGAGGAAATGGCAGAGAAATTAAATAAATACTTTGTTTCTGTCTTCACGGAGGAAGACACAAAAATCCTCCCATAAATACGAGAAAACCAAAGGTGTGGCGAGAATGAGGAACTTAAAGAAATTATTAGTAAAAAAACAGTACTAGCAAAATTAATGGGACTAAAAGTCGATAAATCCCAAGGACCGGATGACCTACATCCTAGGGTTTTGAAAGAGGTGGCTATTGGGATAGTGGACGCATTGGTTGTCATCTTCCAAAATTCTATAGATTCTGCAACGGTTCCTGCAGATTGGAGGATAGCAAATGTAACCCCGCTATTTAAGAAAGGAAGGAGAGAGAAAACGGGGAACTACAGACCTGTTAGCCTCACATCAGTAGTTGGTAAAATGCTGGAACCTATTATAAAAGGATGCAATAACTGGGCACTTAGAAACGAATAGTAAGATTGGGTAGAGTCAACATGGATTTATGAAAGGGAAATCCTGTTTTACAAACCTATTGGAGTTCTTTGAGGATGTAACTAGTGGAGTAGACAAAGGGGAACTGGTAGATGTGGTGTATTTGGATTTTCAGAAGGCCTTCGATAAAGGTCCCACACAAGAGGTTGGTGAACAAAATTAGGGCACATGGAATTGGGGGAAATATACTAGCATGGATTGAGAATTGGTTAACAGACAGAAAACAAAGAGTAGGGATAAATGGGTCTTTTTCAGGATGGCAGGCTGTGACTAGTGGGGTACTGCAAGGATCGGTGCTTGGGCCCCAGCTATTCACAATCTATATCAATGATTTGGATGAGGGAACTAAAGGTAACATTTCCAAATTTGCTGATGATACAAAGCTAGGTGGCAGTGTCAGTTGTGAAGAGGATATGAAGAGGTTTTAAGGGGATCTCGATAGGCTCAGTGAGTGGGCGAGAACATGGCAGATGGAACATAATGTGGATAAATGTGAAGTTATCCACTTTGGTAGAAAAAACAGACAGGCAGAGTATTTCCTAAATGGTGAAAGATTGGGGAATGCAGATGCTCAAAGGGACCTGGGTGTCCTTGTACATGAGTCACTGAAAGTGAATGTGCAGGTGCAGCAAGCCATTAGGAAGGCAAATGGTAGGCTGGCCTTCATTACAAGAGGATTTGAGTCCAGGAGTAAAGAAGTCTTACTCCAATTATATAGGGCCTTGGTGAGACCACACCTGGAATACGGTGTACAATTTTGGTCTCCTTACCTAAGGAAGGATATATTTGCCATAGAGGGAGTGCAATGAAAGTTCACGAGATTGATTCCTGGGATGGCGGGATTGTCGTATGAGAAGAGATCGAGTAAACTAGGCCTGTATTCTCTTGAATTCAGAAGAATGAGAGGGGATCTCATTGAAGCATACAAAATTATTACAGGGCATGATAGGGCGGATGCTGGGAGAATGTTTCCCTTGGCTGGGGAGTCTAGAACCAGGGTCCACAGCCTCAGGATAAAGGGTAGGCCATTCAGGACTGAGATGAGAAGAAATTTCTTCACACAGAGGGTGGTGAATCTTTGGAATTCTCTACCCCAGAGGGCTGTGGAGGCTCAGTCATTGGGTATATTCAAAACAGAAGTCGATAGATTTCTGACTAGTAAGGGCATCAAGGGATATGGTGATAGGGCCGATGAATGGAGTTGAGGCAGAAGATCAGCCATGATCTCATTGAATGGAGGAGCAGGCTCGAAGGGCCGAATGGTCTACTCCTGCTCCTATTTCTTATGTTCTTATAGAAAAAGGAAGCTTGATTATTTATAATCACATTATGGCTAATAAAGTTGTGCCATGCAATGCCTAAATACTCTGAACTGAATTAAATGGTTGTAATCTTCAAAAAGGCAGATATCTATCATTTACAACATTTATTTAGTGCATTGGTAAATAAAGGGGAAGAAACACACTTCAGTAACATTACACTACATACTTCTTGCGTGGTGCTGCTTAATTAATACTCTCACCACCAATGAAAGATCTATAACCATTAGGGTTCCCAACCCTCCTGGAGTCTCCAGGAATAGAAGGTTAATTTCCCGAGCACTGCTTGAGCAAACCAGGAGAAAATCCAGAAGTAGGGTTTGCGCTACTTGCGTATTGCGCCAGTGGTTTGAGCACGCGAGACTTCTGGAACGACAGCTTTGAGGTGACGCCAAATCCTTCCTGTCTCCCCCCCACCACCGTCTCACGAAGGAGAACTCACGAAAGGCTGCGATCAGTCGTGCAGAGTGGTCAATACCAGAGAAACAGCACAGGCGGCGCAAGTGAGGCTGCAAAGTCTCGACCAAGTTCAAAACTGGACAAGAGGTGAGGTGGATTCACAAAATATATATATGTTAAACTATAAATAAAAGGACTGGTTTAAACAAACTTTAAAAACAGAATTAACTCAAAACTGTATTTCTTAACAGACAACAAGTTGTACAAATAGAATGTAAAAACATGCATAGCCACTGGACTGCACTACTCCATTTTATTTTCCATTTAAAGCACTTAATCAAACTAGGAATCCTTGACAGTATTTGTTTAGCTTGAACAAGCTTAATTTTTCATAAAGTACCTATACCTGATGTGTTCTACATATAACTAACATTAAGAAAGTTTGTATTAAGTTTTTTCCCTTGGTTTTAATTTGAACAGTTTCACAAAATGTCATTATGTCTAATATTTTTTTTTTAAATCTCAGAGTACTGTACTAAGATTCATGAAACAAGTCATCATGGACCACTGAGAAGTATGATTTAAATAGGCTCAAGAAATAACTGGATGGGTTTCTGAAGAGAGAAATGATTGAGGGATGTAGTAACAAAGACAAATAGCTGCAATTAATCTCTGAGGAAGGGAAGTACCCATCTGTTCTCAAAAATTCTTGTTCCTAAAACTGGGGTGGAGAAAAAATAAGATAAACTGACAGCTGATTTATGACTCAAATCCTGAAAGGCAGGTTTCTACTCTTTGTGGTTTCTCCCTACCAACAACTGACTCCAATCTGTGTTAATGAGAGAAGAGTTTTTCTGAAGTGTTTGCATGCACATTGCATACCTGCATAATAGAGGCAAGCAAAATGACTCTGTCCACATAGATTTGAATACTTGAGCCAAGATCTCAGCATAACTAAAATGGTTGCAACACTGCATATTTGGATTTCAGCAACAGGCAGGTTATCGATGGATTCGGTACTTACCGTCAGCTTTGGTACCGAGTTGTCCTACCTGATATTGTATCAGGAGGTAGATTGTGAAAGCAATAAATTAAGTTTTTTTCCCTATGGGATGCATGGTATAACATACATGCCACCATGCCCATATCATTGCAGCAATTTCAGTTGGCTTTGTCAGTCCAGGGAATGTATGCAAGGGGAAAGTGCTAGGAGGAAGAGGGCTACAAAGGAAGTTCAACTTCCACTATCTTTTAATTTACTAACTGAAATTTTTGGTTGATGAAATTATAAATGATGATAGGCAGATAGATCAAGAGTTAGATGCACACAAGTTTCAAAATGCAATACATCTGGGAGATATTTAGCTGTATTTCCATAACAGCCCATTTCACACTGCAGCCTATTTCACACCAACAGCAGCAGTGATTTAATGGAAGTACACACACCACAGAAAAAGAAAGGCATGTCCCTGCTCAATTATAAGATACCAACAAAAGCACACTGGCATTGAAATTAGTCAAGCTGCACCACATTATTACTTTGTGCTATTTTAGTAACCAATTTAACATGGATAAAAGTAGTATTCACATACCTGATGATGATTCTGGTTCTGGCATGGTTGTAGCTCTCCAATCTCCCATAGCAAGCAAGCAGCCAGATTAACTGCACAACCAGTTCAGCTGCAACACATACAACTGACTGATATAAATGTCCCAATGCAGGCAGCACTTAAAAATAGAAAGCAACATTTTAAAATTAACATTTATCAGACACAGCAGATTACGTCAGCAATGCAATGCCATTAACAAGATTAAATTCATCGCCTTTGGAACACATTTATTGATTTTTTGAAGGGGGCGTGAAAACAATTGTCAAGTAAATGCAGGAGCCATTGTACCAATATCAGCTTCCGAGAGGTACGCATAAACTGCTGCACATACTGCAGGCGCACCTTTTTCCCTTTGGGAGGGGTAGACTAAGAATGTTGTGTATTGTCGTCATTCTTTAGTCACATAAAATTAGGGGTTTGTCATTATTCACCAGTTTGGTTGGTTTGGGATGGGGGGGGGGGGGGTGGTGGAGGAATTGTTTTGCTGGAACAAGAAAATCTCTTGAGGATTATGGACATTTTGTCAGGTGCTCTGCTGTACAAGGCCTTCATCTAGACCACGTCATTAGTTCTTTAACCACAGAAAGCAGCAGAGGCTTTGTCCGACATCCAAAGCAACACATAGGTCAAACTAAACAGCTCCAAGAAATACCAAATCACAAAGAGAACCAAGAGGTAGGACAGAAAGTAATTTTCCTATATGGAGATTCAACATCTTTTGAAGAATGAGTTCTTCCAACCGTTACATACAATTAAGATTACACCAGAGAAGGACAGAAACTACCAGGGACATTTTAAAGACTAACTATTCAGAGTATCTTGGAGCAATACATTCCCTAAGCACATGTCGCAGTTGTCAAAACTAAACTGCAATGTTAGTTGCTCCAGCTTTATGACCACAAGAAATGCTTTTCATGTTCTTTAATAAAATTTCTACCACATTCTTTTCTCAACCCAGAAATTTAGGAGAAGGGCCAATGCTCATGGCATAGGGCATTATCAGGGTGGAAGAGAGTAGAAAATTAGGAGATAAATCTGAAAGCAGAGCTTAGCTGTTGCCAAACTTGGGTTTTTAAAGCTATGAATTGTCAGAGGAAGTGATGAGGGGTGACCTAATAAAAGGTCTTTAAAATTATGAAAGGTTTTGATAGAGTATACAAGATAAAATAGTCACCAAGAAATCAAAGAGAATTCAGAAGGAACTTATTTACCCAGAGAGTTGGGAGAATGTGGAACTCGCTACCACAGGGAGTGGTGTGGAGCATAAATGCTGGCATGGACTGGTTGAGCAGAATGGCCTGTTTCTGCACTGTATATCCTGTGCAACTGCAGTAGAACCTTTATATATTTATTTAGTTTATTCTCCAATTAGTCCTCTGCAAAATAAATTACACCCTTCCTGCTTGCTGTTCATTTAAAAAAACTCACTCACAGTATGTGGGCATCGCTGGCAAGGTCAGCATTTATTGCCCATCCCGAATTGCCCTTGAGAAGGTGGTGGTGAGCCACTTTCCTGAACCACTGCAGTCTGTGTGGTGAAGGTACTGCGATAGTGCTTTTAAGTAGAAAAGGGGAAGCTGCAGAAATAAGAACTATGTGAGAAGGACTCATGGTTCCTACTGCACAAAATTACCAAAATGTATAAAATATGGCAATGTACAGCCCAGTAAGCCCTGCTAGTTTATGAATATTTAGCTTCAGATTCCTTTTTGATTTTTGATAATCTCAAATTGTGAAATGCTTGCAGCTGGATCCTCTTCACAGTTAGTAGGCTGACCCCTTTCTGTTAATTGACACAATGGAATCAGACTTCTTTCTGACAGACCTAGATTTTGGTTAATAGAACCAATTAATGCTAGTTCTTAATGGCACAGCCATTTTAGCATGCCTATTTTTACCAGCCAGGAATTATAACATTTATTGAGTTTTTCTGGCATGAGGCGGAGGGGGGGGCGCGGTCTGGTGAAAACAATTGTCAAGTAAAAGCAGGAGCCATTGCACGAATACCATTTTCTGAAGGGTACGCATAAAGAACTATATTGATTTTAGTATGTCAGAATAACAAGTAAAAGACGCAAAACAGGCTATTTTGAGCACAAAGAGAGTGTTTAATTTAGCCAAGAATTGTTGAATAAAATCCTGCATAATTCAGAGTTCCACCTCACCTCAAGCCATTTGAGTCCTAAATCAGGGCTTCTAAGAAAATTATGACCAAACAAACAATGTTATTCAGAAAATACAGACAGAACCTAATGACAATAATGAACTTCACGATGAATGTTTAACCAGGATTTAAGACACCAAGGGTCCACTTTCTTCATGCTAAAAGCCACAGCATGTACGTTGTTCTTTGCCTAAATAAGCAGGATATGGTCACATATTTTACTCAGTCACAGTACATACATTGTGGACACTACCACAATAAGTTTCTTTTTAAAAAAAAAAGCATGGAAAGCACAGACCGTTATTATGGTATTTGTGTGTTAAAATATTCTGATGAATACGGAATTTGTAGCATCTTGTCATCGAATTACAGTATGCAGATGACGCTTGCGTCTGCGCGTACTCAGAGGTCGAACTCCAAACCATCGTCAGTACCTTCACCGAAGCGTACGAGAGCATGGGCCTTACACTAAACATCTGTAAGACAAAGGTCCTCTACCAACCTGCTCCCGCCACACAGTACTGCCCCCCGATTATCAAAATCCACGACAAGGCCTTGGACAACATGGACCACTTTCCATACCTTGGGAGCCTACGGTCAACAAGGGCAGACGTCGACGACGAAGTCCAACACCGCCTTCAGTGTGCCAGTGCAGCCTTCGGTCGCCTGAGGAAGAGAGTGTTTGAAGACCAGGACCTCAAACCCGGCACTAAGCTCATGGTCTACAGAGCAGCAGTGATACCCGCCCTGCTGTATGCCTCAGACACATGGACCATGTACAGCAGGCACCTCAAAGCACTGGAGAGGTACCACCAACGCTGCCTCCGCAAGATCCTGCAAATCCATTGGCAGGATAGGCGCACCAACGTCAGTGTTCTTGCTCAGGTCAACATCCCCAGCATCGAAGCTTTGACCACGCTCGATCAGCTCCGATGGACGGGTCACATTGTCTGCATGCCCGATCCGAGACTCCCAAAACAAGCGCTCTACTCGGAGCTCCGGCACGGCAAGAGAGCCCCAGGTGGGCAGAGAAAACGCTTCAAGGACACCCTCAAAGCCTCCTTGAAAAAGTGTAACATCCCCACTGACACCTGGGAATCCCTGGCCCAAGACCGCACAAAGTGGAGGAGAAGCATCCGGGAAGGCGCCGAACACCTCGAGTCTCTTCGCCGGGAGCAAGCGGAAGCCAAGCGCAGGCAGTGCAAGGAGCGCACGTCAACCCAAGCACCCCACCCACCTGCCCCTTCAACCACCGTCTGCCCCACCTGTGACAGAGAATGTAGGTCCCGCATTGGACTCATCAGTCACCTGCGAACTCATTTTTAATGTGGAAGCAAGTCATCCTCAGTTCCGAGGGACTGCCTAAGAAGAGTTACATGATACAACGATAATAGAGTTGTTCACTAATCATGGTAATCAATATCAATTAGTCTACAACAGACCCAGACATGGAGAGAAAACCCCTAGGTGACAAGCTTTGAGAACCATAGGTTCAAAGTGACCTGTTTCTCCCAAGCATGCTACCCACTTACCATATGTCATGTCTCAAATTACTCAGATACTATATCCCAAAATATTATTTTCTGAAAGAAATCTATCTCGTTTGCATTTGAATGAATCAATACTATTTGATTCCACTGGAGCCTGTTGCAAAGATTTACCACTCACTCACTGAAATATTCTCCGGGAAGGTAAGTATTGAAGAAGCTGCGCTTTTAAAACGGAGGCGCAAGACCCGTTTTCAACAAGGTAAGTGGTTAATTAATTACAATTTAAAAAAATTTTCAACAGGTTTATCTTTTTTTTAGATACTTTAAAGAAAGGTAAGTTTATTTTTAGCACTGTTAAAAAGTATTTTAATTTTTTCAAAAATTTAAATTTTTGTTTAAAGTAGTTAATTTATTTAACTTAGTTATTTTAAAAATGTGATGGTTTTAAAAAAAAATTATTTGAAGTTTAGGTGTTGTTTTGGGGCCGATTTCAATTCATAGATTTGACATTTCTTCCTGTCAAATCTATGAATGAAAGATGGTCTGCTGCCATTGGCTCTCCATGGCCCACGTGATCCCAGGGGACGCATCGCACTAACTACGCCCCTGGGACACGCAAGCACTGCGCGCCGGCAGTTGGGGCAGGCCCAGGAGCTGAAGTCCCCATGGGCCCAGAGGTCAACGGCAGGCGCGGTAGGTAGGTGCGCGCGGGATCCTTGCACCCGCGGGAAGCCAGGGAGCCGAATTTCTGGGCCATTAAATAAATTTTTTAAAAACCATCACGTTTTTAAAAGGAGTTAAAATTACATTAAATTAAATATTTTAAACAAAAATTTAATTTTTTGAAAAAAAATTAAAGTTTTTTTACAGGGCTAAAAATAAACTTACCTTTTTAAAAAGTATTTTTAAATTATAAATGAGTGAAAAAAATTAGTTTTTTTACTTTTTTAAAACTTATGCTGGTAAAAGCAGGCCTTACGCCTGTTTTTTTTTTTACCAGGCGTAAGATTTCTAAGGGTTTTCAGCGGGCGGAGGTTCTGCAAAAAGCGGAACACTCTACCCGCAGAGGCCCTTCTCCAGGGCAGGCGTGCGATCTGTCAAGACGATTCTTGACAGATCAGAAATGCCGTTTTTCAGCGCATGTGCTTCGCATGCCTGAAACTGGCATTTGCGAGGTCCCTACGGGTGTGTACACAGCTCGTACACACCCGTAGGGATCGGAAATTAGGGGCCTATGTGTAGTCAGCAGTTTAGTGAGAAGGGGGTTAAGGTAGCAGGAGGTGGGTGTCATGGACAAGATGAGCTCGAAGAGAGAGAAACGGTTTTGAAGCTGGTGGGCAAGGGGAAAGCAATACAGGCAGCTGAATGGATGGTCTCAATCTTAGTGACAATTAGTGTTGTCACCAGGCTTATTTAGCATATTGGTATCAATATCCTATAGAAAATCATCTTACACCAAAACATTTTGAATCGCATTCTGAATTTTCTCTCAAATTGCTCCTGCCACTGCCAATAGGCCTGTAACCACCAGTACTTTAGCTGTTTTACAGCTCAAAATGTTCTTTCTGTACATAATCCTAAATACAGTTGGATGGTTTTTTTTCAGGGTTCAAGTCAACATACTATTCAAAAAATTACTCACTACTGCACATTAAAGAAGTTTTAGGAATAGGCTTATTGTAGTTAACAACCAGAAAAATTTGTAAATGTTTTACACTAGAAAGGCATCATCAACGTTAGCAGGGCATGTACAAGCATGTAACGTGACAAAGTAAAGCACAGTTGTTCACCTGCATTGAAGTCAAAGCAACAACTCTTGTGTGGCTGCTCTGCTAGAGAACTCAGCAAAAGTGAGTTCTTGTCAGGGGCATTACTCTAATAGCATGCCCCAAGTTTTCACCGGCCGGCCCACACTAGCTGATACCAAAGAGCAAAGTATACACATCACTATTCTCAGATGTGTATTCTAATCCCACAGAATAATTGATTTTCTGGTGTCCATGGCTAATGATTACAATAGCACAGGGCCTCCTTGATGTCCACATTGTGAAATGTGCCTGCTCAAGCATACAAGACACCAAAAAGACAGACAAGTGGTTATGGAAAGTGAAATTCTAAAATGATCTAGGGTAATTTGGATATGAACCAATGACTGCCCTTCACCTGATATGAATGAAGAAGAAGGAGACATCATTTAAGAATGCTTAAATATCTTGGCTCTGGGTCTGGTCAGAGAGTTCACAAGTGCAGTTTTAAATCCTAATCAGCTATAAGCTTGAAAGGAAGAACGATTATCTTAGGGAGCACTGGATTTAGATTCTCTAAAGAGTCTCAAAGGTCCTTTGGGATTATTTTGGAAGAAATGAAAGAGAGCCTGTACAATAATTACAAAGCAAAGGGTCAAATCATCTGATTCAGCATCCAGCAGTCATTTTTACTACTTTTAATTACCTATAACATGAATAAGAGGAAAATACAATTTTTTTGGCTCAAGGTTTTAAAGTCAATTTCAGATTTACTGGAGGCCAGAATCTTCCTAAGAAACCCATCTTGTTTAGTTAAAAGAGAGGACATAACTTAACGACAAGTTCACACTAATCAATTAGTTTTCATTATTTGGAAACCAGAATGATGCAACTTGGATCACCTTGGCCTGGTCTTTCATTACTCATAGCATAGTTTAAAGGTTTTTTGGGTGAATGGCCTGTGGCAAGGAAAAGAAATAAAAGCTTTAGTTAAGAAAGTGATAGGATGTCCACTGTCAAACGCAAAGTCCCCGACTCCTAGAGGCAATACATAGGAACCAGAGTAGGCCTTTCAGCCCCTCGAGCATGTTCTGCCATTTAAGCGCCTCGGGATGTTTTACTACATTAAAGGCGCTATATAAATGCAAGTTGTTGTACATAATGGCCGATCTGCATCTCAACTCCATTTATCCGCCTTGGTTCCATAATCCCTCAATACCCTTAGCTAACAAAAATCTATCAACTGTGACAGTTGTTTGCCTCAGATAAGACCACACAAGC
Organism: Squalus acanthias; assembly: GCA_030390025.1. Classification (NCBI taxonomy): domain Eukaryota; kingdom Metazoa; phylum Chordata; class Chondrichthyes; order Squaliformes; family Squalidae; genus Squalus; species Squalus acanthias. The sequence continues at coordinate 3,004,235 of CM059439.1, read as the reverse complement.
ACAGATTCTACCAGGGGTGACCCGATTTCTGAAATATTCAGACCAATGCTGTGCAGCATGAGGCAGTAACATGTGTCTGCTGAAGTGCTCAATCAGCAGATACTTCATTGGTGCTAACCAATCAGGGTTACTAAATGCTTTCTGCATAGTTTCCCCATCTCCTCGGAATACTGGAGAAAATTGTTGTGTGCAAACAAAATATTCAGGGCCCACCCGAACAATCCATTTTAAGCAGGTAGCATTGGTGGGGAGCCTTAAAAGGAGTGAGCTTTGGAGAAGTGCATCCGCTATAAAATGCCTTTAGGAGAGCGAGAAAGAGCAACCAACAAAGCCAAATGAATTATCTGGCATTGGGGGCTACAAAGATGGCAAATAGCATCAGCTGCAAGGTTTTGAATTATCACTATAGTTCTGCCACCTTCTCTGAAAATTACACGGCCTCAAACCTGCTTCAGATCAACAAGATATTTTGGGATGATTACAATTGTAACCTCCCACGACAGTGGGCAAACCAGTCAAGTAAGACCGAGGTTTAAGATAATGTATAACTCCAGGCAAGCTGGCCATGAAGTGAAAAACACACACAACCTTTGTAGCTGCGAATATGCCACTAATATCTGATGTAAGCATCTTAATGTGAAGGGTACAACATCTGTAGAGCAATAATATCCAAACAGGAGTAATAATCATCTCTAAAAGATGACAGACCAGTAAGTCTGCCCTCACCAGACTTTAATCCAGGGGAAGGATTACCAGCAGAGTTGCAGAGACTATGGATATATTAGTAGCAGACAGCAGGGAAACTCCTCTGTAATTACCGCAATCGGACTTGTCATCTTTCTTGAAGATGGTCACAATTACGGCATCTCTGAGATCCCCTAGCATGCTCTCCTCCTTCCAGATAAGAGAATTGAGTTCATGAATTCGCGCCAGTAGTGCTTCTCTGCCATGCTTTAGTGCCTCGGCGGGGATTCCATCTGCTCCTGAGGCCTTGTTGTTCTTCAGTTGTCGGATGGCCTTTTCAACCTCATGCCGGGCTGGGGTTGTGCTGAGATGGTGGCGGGTAGCATGCTGCGGGATCGAGTTGAGGACACTCACGTCGAAGACAGAGTCGCAGGTTAAGGAGATCTTCGAAGTGCTCCTGCCAGCAGGCACTGACTGCCTCTCTGTCCTTGATGAGTACCTCTCCGTTCTTGGCCCGCAGAGGGGTAGGGCCTTGGGTGCTTGGGCCGTAGATGGTCTTGACTGCGCTAAAGAATCCACGCACGTCGTGGTTGTCGGCTAGCTGCTGGATCTCCTGCGCTTTCTCCACCCACCATCTGTTCTTTAGGTCGCGAGTTTTTTGTTGGACCTCAGCTTTCAGGAGTCACAAGAATCCTCCTCAATCGCCTTCTCCCAGTGGTCGAAGAGCTCCTCCCAGAGTCGCAATGCGGATTCCGCCCACTAAGGGGCACAATGGACATGATCTTCACCGCACGTCAATTACAAGAGAAATGCAGGGAACAGCACCAACCGCTGTACATGCCCTTCTTTGATCTCACAAAGGCCTTTGACACTGTCAACCGTGAGGGATTATGGAGTGTCCTCCTCAAATTCGGCTGCCCTCAAAAGTTTGTCACCATCCTCCGCCTGCTTCACGACGACATGCAAGCCGTGATCCTGACCAACGGTTCCACCACAGACCCAATACACGTACGAACCAGGGTCAAGCAAGGCTGTGTCATCGCACCAACGCTCTTCTCGATTTTCCTTGCTGAAATGCTCCATCTCATCCTCAGTAAGCTCCCCACTGGAGTGGAGCTAATTTACAGAACAAACGGGAAACTGTTCAACCTCCATCGCCTCCAGTCCAGATCCAAGGTCATCCCATCCTCTGTCGTCGAATTACAGTATGCAGACGACGCTTGCGTCTGCGCTCACTCGGAGGTCGAACTCCAAACCATCGTCAACACCTTCACCGAAGCGTACGAGAGCATGGGCCTTACACTAAACATCCGTAAGACAAAGGTCCTCTACCAACCTGCCCCCACCACACAGTACTGCCCCCCGATTATCAAAATCCATGACAAGACCTTGGACAACGTGGACCACTTTCCATACCTCGGGAGCCTACTGTCAACAAGGGCAGACGTCGACGATGAAGTCCAACACCGCCTGCAGTGTGCCAGTGCAGCCTTCGGTCACCTGAGGAAGAGAGTGTTTGAAGACCAGGATCTCAAACCCGGCACTAAGCTCATGGTCTACAGAGCAGCAGTGATACCCTGCCCTGCTGTATGCCTCAGAGACCTAGACTATGTACAGCAGGCACCTCAAAGCACTGGAGAGGTACCACCAACGCTGCCTCCGCAAGGTCCTGCAAATCCATTGGCAGGATAGGCGCACCAACGTCAGTGTTCTTGCTCAGGCCAACATCCCCAGCATCGAAGCTTTGACCACGCTCAATCAGCTCCGATGGACAGGTCACATTGTCCGCATGCCCGATACAAGACTCCCAAAACAAGCGCTCTACTCGGAGCTCTGGCACGGCAAGAAAGCCCCAGATGGGCAGAGGAAACGCTTCAAGGACACCCTCAAAGCCTCCTTGAAAAAGTGTAACATCCCCACCAACACCTGGGAATCCCTGGCCCAAGACCGCACAAAGTGGAGGAGAAGCATCCAGGAAGGCGCCGAACACCTCGAGTCTCTTCGCCAGGAGCAAGCGGAAGCCAAGCGCAGGCAGCGCACGTCAACCCAAGCACCCCAGCCACCCGCCCCTTCAATCACTGTCTGCCCCACCTGTGACAGAGACTGTAGGTCCCGCATTGGACTCATCAGTCACCTGAGAACTCATTTTTAATGTGGAAGCAAGTCATCCTCAGTTCCAAGGGACTGCCTAAGAAGAAGATTAGTAGCAGCAATGATAGCAAGACCTTTCTAACAGCCAATACTGGAATAGGAGCACTTAAAGGGCATAGAAAAGCTTAAGATATCTTCCACCAGAGAAGAGATGTTCAGAGTTCTGCTACAGCCTGCAGGATAATCATCCTTAACACGCTAACCTATACAACTAGCAAAGGCTAACTAAGGGCTTAAAAAAAGTGACTACGGAGATTTTCCTTCATTTCTTGCAGAGAAACTGCAGGATTTTGTGGCTATGTATTTTGAAACAGGATTGTGTTTATATTCATGCTTATATCTATATGTCCTTCAGCGATATGAAAGTGTTTTCTCGCTACCTCACCCCACTGTTTATGTTGGCAGAGTTTTCAGATTCTCTTTTTCAATCCCCTGGCCTATGCTGGCACAGTTTCCAATTCTCACTCCTCCCCCTTAATTAATGCTTACACTATTCTCCAATTCTCCCTTCAGCTCACACCAGTTTTTAGTAATTTGTATACATGGAAACTTAAATCCCTTTGCTCAGTTCCTGGTCTCTCACCATTAAGAAAATATTACTATTTATCTTTCTCAGAAGTGGATATCAAACTTCCCTGCGTCTCCTTCATCTACCATAGTTTTGCCCACTTAGTCAGTCTATGTCCCTTTGTAACTGCCTCTCCCATCTACACAATTCACTGTGCCTCCTAACTTAGTGTCATCTTCAAACTTGGATATACAACTCTCTATTCCTTCATCCAAGTCATTAATATATATGGTGAAAAGCTGAGGCCCCAGAACACTACTCGTCACATCCCACCCACCAGAGAATAAGAACATAACATAAGAAATAGGAGCAGGAGTAGGCCATTCAGCCCTTTGAGCCTGCTCCGTCATTTGATAAGATCATGGCTGATCTTCTACCTCAACTCCACTTTACCGCCCTATCCCCATATCCCTTGATTCTCTGAGTATCCAAAAATCTATCGATCTCTGTCTTGAATATACCACTTCCCCATTATCATGTTTTAATTTATTTATAAAAACTTTTGCTGTAAGCTTTTATATCCCTTGCAAGTGTTTTTTTAATATACCCTTTTGCACCGGTTACTTTCTTTGTATCCCTTTGTTGCTTTTTATAGCTCTCCCAATCTGTTGGACTTCAGCTTTTCCTTGCATTTGTGCAAGCGTTTTCTTTTAACTTGATACTGTCTCTTACCTAATAATTGCTTAACTACACAAGTGGAAACATATTTGACATTACAAGAGTTTCTTCAAGCAATTAGGGTCAACAAGAATATTCCACACTTCAGTACTTTTAGCTCGTTGGTAGCAATTAGCCAAAGAATTCCAAATTCAGCAATACTCTGCTATGGTATCCAGTAGCAGAAAGAGATGCAGTTGAATCTGAACAGTTTCTCAGAAATCATAATTATACTTGCATGGCAAAAATCCAGTCTCAACAGCATTTCAAACCCATACTCTTGAAAATTGTACTCTACGAGACAATATACAATTTTTAAATTAGGGGGAAAAAAACCAACATACTGTGAAATCCCTCTCCAAGCGTTGGTTTCACTATGGGAGCTCCATTGCAAAAACTATACACTGTAGCCAAATTTTCTATTTGAATAATGAAGCTTCAATATAAATGCTTTAAATCTGCTTACAGCATCTACGTATTTGGTTTAGTAATCCTCTGCGCAGATGGCCAGTTTATCAATGCAAGAACACACACAACTGCTTGCACCCAACTAGTGCTGACAGTGGGAGTGGCTTCAAAATGCTGGATAAATTCACAGAAAATTCACACTTCAAAGCGCAAAAACAAAATCGCACTTGTCTTTCTTCCATTTCCAATAGAATGACTAACACAAATATATAGATTGTATTCTAGAATTTTCCAAAGGTTTTTACCTATATTAATCCATTAATGCATTAGCAGTATACGTTAAGTTCTAAGTTGTGTATTGCTTTGCCAGAGTTGAGTTTTGTTGTATGTCGACCATGTTTTATCAGTGGCCTATGACCTACACCGTTGGACCTACAATTGATAACATTCCAAGAAATCATGCAGTTTTTTGGGGGTGGGGAGAGGAAGACCGCAACAATTTTTAATGTCAATTCAGTTTTTTCTATAACCTTGTTTTATTAAAAAATGGCTAAATCTTATTAAAAATTAGAGTGCAAAATACATTTTAGGTGTTCTTTCTTGGTTGAACCAAAGTCAGATGACTTAAAGCTGCAGTTTAAGACTTGTAAACATGGTAGACATTAAAAATTGAAGTACATCATGTCTGTAAAACCCTTTATTTTAATATAAAGTCTTCTTTTCCTCACACCCCACTCCACATAATTTTCTGCTTATCCCTCAGATTATCTCCTGATTCCACAATCTTGGAGTGAAGCTAACCAACATAGATGTACATATGTGGTATTACAGTATTTTATTTTGATACCGGTATAGTTCAATTTTCCATAGGTTTAAATTTTATTCTAGGTCAACAAAGTCACAACTGGTTGCGAGGGACCATTTTGTTTTGTATTACACAAGCTGAAGTTTTAAGCTACTTTATTCTACATGAAAATGAGCTGAAATGGATGAAGGTACAGTGCTATAGACAGAGCTCACAGTCATATTGTTTTTAAAACTAAAACTTTATATTAAGTACCAACACAGGTGTATTAGAATCATAGAATCTTACAGCACAGGAGGCGGCTGTTTGGCCCATCGTGCCTCTGCCGGCTTTTTGAAAGAGCTGTCCAATTAGTCCCACACCCCTGCTCTTTCTCCATAGCCCTGCTATATATGCACAAAGCCCTTTTGAACGTCAAGAGCCATTTTTAAAGGGATATTTTAATGACGAGTCTTTTGATATACTTGGCTAAAATAGAAAGTGCTAAATAACTTAATTGAAGCAAACTAAAATGAAGAGTTGCCATAGTGTTAACCTGCGTCATCAAAATTAGACAAGGGATGGAGATATCTCCTCTTTTGTGAAATAATTTACAGGAAATTAGAACTTCAAAATGACAACTATTTATTCCTTTAATCTAAAGAGAACAGTTTATAAAAAGCATTGCTTATTACCTGAAGACAGCAAAGAAAATGATTATACACAAACAGCAAGATAGAAATTAAACCAAATATCTGCTATTCTTGCAAGTCTCTTCTGCAAACACACAAGGGGTTGTTCATCATATACCCGATTAGATCTGCCTGAATATTAGAGGATTCCAGTGAACTTTTAAAAATCTGTTGTTGACAACTGAAAATTATATTTAAAAAAACACTTGGCCTTTTTTGTAGTTTATATGAATAGCTGTGTACTTGTAAAGAATATCCAGATAGGAAGCGGAATGCAAACCGTCAAAGTCATTCTGTGCTCTCACCACCCACCAGGATGAAACTTGGAAGCATCTGCCGTCACTACAATAACCTTCAACCTGGATAGAAGCGCTGTCGTCGGGGATAAGCAGAGATAACCTTCTTCTGAGCACGCAAACTCCACAGCATTCCCACAAAAGGATCTATGAAGTATAGTTTACAACTTCAGCTTTCATTGTTCTGAAAAATGCATACATGAGTCACACCAAGACTCCTAAAATTGTATTAGCCAGAGTCAAGAATTCAGTGTATCCCTAACGAGATCTGCATTTATATAGGTCACAGTCATTCAACTCAACGGCCAAATACGCTCCATTGAACTTCCAAATGTTTAGAGCTCGATGCCAAAAATGAATCAAAACCAGCGAGTGGGATGCATATGATTTCACAACAGGGTACGGTAGTATAGTGGCCATCTTACTGAACTAGTAATCCAGAGGTTTGGACTAATAATCCAGAGAACACGAGTTTAAAACTCACAATGGGAGTTTGAGAATTTCAATTCATTTTTAAAAAATCTGGAAGACAAATTCCACATCCAATTTAAACAAAAATACTACTTAATTATTTGATTGTACTGCAACATTGTGTACAGGTTAAGTCTGCAAATTCCCTAATCTCCTTTATAACAACTTTGGCCACATTTTATCAAACCAGGTTGTGTGTGGTGCCATGGGAATTCTGGATATCCAGTTGCGCAGTTTTCCTTCTCAAAATCATTTGTTGGTGTCAGTGGGAAGATATAGCTGGGACAATCCAACATGGGTAACAGTCGGTGTAAAGGACACTGGTTTGTAACAGCTCTATTCTTTCAGCAGTTAGCCACCATCGAACTATATCGACATCTTCACATCAGTATTTTATATGTGGCAAGAATGGGTATTCACCAATAATACTTGTTTGCCACAGATTCCAACATAGAATCATAGAAATTTACAGCACGGTAGGAGGTCATTTCGGCCCATCGTGCCCAAAGTAACATTACTTGGCTTCAGTGGTTGCTTAGATACTAAACTATTCTATAATTCAGCACAGGTACGCTACAAAGTCTAGCTGCTGTCTTCACAGAAAATTTGACCTACATGTCCTTATTGGCAATACACACCCAAAATTTTAACTAAAAAAACATCTCTGCACCTATTGTACTTGGATAATATCCAGAAGCCATTTCAGCATAAACTACCGGCTGCTCTACTTTCAGAGTGCACTTCAGCAGAAAAGACTACGAGAGAGATGCACAGTACCAAATCTCATGAAACTCTCAAATTATGAGGCAAGCTGCCAATTTTACTGTGAAAAGAAAGAGAAAGGAGAAAGAAAAAGGGAAAGAAAAAGAAAAAAGGGAAAGAAAAATAAAAAGGAAAGAAAAGGACTTACATTTCTACAGCGCCTTTCATGACCATTGGACGTCTCAAAGCGTTTTACAGCCAATGAAGTACTTTTGGAGTGTAGTCACTGTTGTAATGTGGGAAACACGGCAGCCAATTTGCGCACAGCAAGCTCCCACAATCAGCAATGTGATAATGGCCAGATAATCTGTATTTGTTATGTTAGTTGAGGAATAAATATTGGCCAGGACACCGGGGATAACTCCCCTGCTCTTCTTCGAAATAGTGCCATGGGATCTTTTACATCCACCCAAGAGAGCAGACGCAGGGGAAAAATATCATTGATTTTAAATACAGGACTTTGTTGGTGAGAAAGCCATAAAAATTGAAAACAATAAACTTGAATATTAATCAAAATTGCCCGTCACAACAATATCAAAGCACCCATCAATTGGTCAACATGCAGCCTGCCAAATGCAAGATTTAATATCCCGTGCCAGGTCAGCATTGGGAGAAAACACCACAATAATACAAATCAGCAGCCTTACTACCAGTTATGCACCTAGCACTGGAGCCCAGACCACTTTCTGCCATTTCAGCATTGGTGCCGAATCCTACTATATACACAAAAAAAAAGACAGAATAGGCCTTCGAGCTTGTCCCATTCAGTCATATTGCAACTAAGTATCATGCCCTTGATACTCCCCACCCTTATCAGAGAAGCATGAAAATAGATTTTAAAATTCTAGACTAATTTAGGGGGGAAAAAAAAATTCTGAAAAATTCTGGGAAATTCCTCTCTGACCCCCGGAGCCAATCAAAAACGAGTTCTAGGAGGTAACAGTGACCACGAGGAACAACAGCACAGAAAGAGGCCATTCGGCCCATCGTATCTGTCGGCTCTTTGCTAGAGCATTCAGAACTAATCCCACTGCCCCACATTCTTCCCATAGCTTTGTATCTTTCCCTGTTTGAAATATTTATCCAGTTTTCCCTTAAAAGATGCAATGGTCTCTGCCTCAACCATTTCCTGTGGCAAAGCAGTACATCCTCCAACATTCCGCTGAAAATAAATTTATCCTAACCTCTCTCCTCGCTGTGGTAAATTTATTTTAAAATTGATGACCCCATTCGGTGACTAGAGGAAATGGTCTTCCCCTATTCACCATCAAGACCCATGATAATTTTAATAACCTCATTTAAATCTCCTCTTAACCTTTTCTTCTTCAGTGTCCAATAGTCCCAGTATCTCAACTCCTTTGTCATAACTAGTTTTGCCTGGAATCTGACCAACAGCAATCTATCTGCTTCCTCCTCCTTGCACAGAGATTAATATGATACTAAATGCTTAACTACTCAAGTCACAACTGTCCGTATTCAGCAAAAGCTCCCAAATTTTAAAGATGTTTCTTAAGCAACTCCTATTAACTTGCCCAAGACCCAAATTAATTCTCCAAATTACAAAAAAAACCTCAAACGTGCCCAAAAAAAACTGCAATATATCCTACTCCAGGGCTGTTATAATGCATGTTAAAACAATTATTACCCTGTAAAGAAGTTTATGACCCCTGCTACTCGCATGGTACATGACTCATGCATTAATCTCAGTACAAGGTAATAATGTCAGTATAGCAGATAAGACTGCAGAAAATCCTTGGGCACTATGCCAACTGCAAAATAAAAGTACAGCATGAAATTGCAAAATATTATTATTTGCTTCATAGTATTGTTCCTATATATCCCCTCCCCAAGTTACTTGAATTATCTGTGGAGGCGAAGAAGGAAATGTACATACAAGATCAAGGCGAGGAAGATAAACAGAAAAACGTGAAGGATGTTCGATCATATATCGAAGATGGAATTTAAAAAAACTTAGAAGAATTTCAGAGAGGCTGAAACTCAAATCTTTCCCCCTTCCCAAAAAATGACAAGAGTTTGCTCAACTGCATACGGGTTTGGATAGGCTAGACGGGGAAAGGCTGTTCCCACTAGTTGATGGCACAAGGATTAGAGGACACAGATTTAAGATTTGGGCAAGAGATACAGGGAGGGATGTGAGGAAAAACATTTTTACGCAGCGAGTGGTGAGGATGTGGAACTCGCTGCCGACGGAAGTGGTGGAAGCGGAGACACTCAATGTTTTCAAGGGGAGACTGGATAGGCACTTGAGGGAAATAAACTTGCAGGGCTACGGGGATAGAGCGGGGGAATGGGACTGACCAGATTGCTCTACAGAGAACAGACATGGACTCGTTGGGCCGAATGGCCTCCTTCTGTGCCATTATGACTCTATGACAATGAATATCCAGTGTCAGTTAAAAGACAGTAACCCAATCAAGGGATTTGGATATACAGAAAAACAGAACTTACTTGTTTACCAGAAATAAAATTACCAAGTGACATCAAGTGCATGATTCACTAGCCTAAAGGGAAAGCAAGCTGTGCCTGCCCAACTAGCTGATTATCCTGTGAGCCACCAAATCCCATTACGCCCTGTTGACTACTTTAAAAAAAAGTTTTTTAAAAACTATGACGTAATGGCTTTATTCTAGTCTTACCATGGCTAAAGGCTGCTATGTACTACAAGACAGAACCACAATACTTTAAATGAGTCACTATCACTTAGTACTATGAAGATGGAATAAAAAAAACTTAGAAGAATTTCAGAGGCGCTGACTGGTTGATGCGTACACTATGGAGTAGTCAAATTTTGTTTTAGAAACAATCTTTAACAGTATCAAAGAGAACGACTGCAACTGGCACACAAAGACTGAATGAGAGCAAGCAGCCATCACTGGGTGTTCAGGAGCCTGCGCGAGGAGCTCATGAATTTCTTTATGCAGGTGCCTCCACTGTGTCCTCTCCATTCCTTTGTTCCCAGGACCCAGCCATCCCCCAGTCTATCCCTGAACCTCCGATCGGCAGCTTCCGTCTCCCACCCACTCCAAGCTCATCTTATCTGCGAGATCTGGTTCCTGCTCCCTAAATCTCTGTTGCATTCAACTCCTGCCTACCAAACTCCTCTCCCCGGCCACCATACTAGCTGATATAGTCAATGGTTCCCTTTCCTCAAGCACTGTCCCTCCTCTTCAAAACCACCATTATCATCCGTTAACACACAACCCATCCTTGATCCTTTCATCGTCACCATTTACTGTGGAATCTCTAACCTCCCTTTTCTCCAAGATCTTCGAATGTCTCATTACCGCTGCCCAACTTCCCTACAACTCCCCACACTAATCCCTCCAGTCCAGGTTCCGCCGCTTGCAGCACCAAAATGGTTCTGGTCAAAGTAACAAACCACATGGTTCTATTCTGACCTATCCAAAAGCAGCAATCTCCAGCAATGGCTTCTATTCCAGCCCCTCAACTGTCACTTTTGGAGCCCCCAAATGATCGATCTTGATCCTCTCCTCTGTCATCTACATGCTGCCCGCAGTGGCATCATTTGCAGGTAAACAGTCAGATTCCATATATATGACACCAAATTCCAGCTCCTTGGCACCTCTCTCAACTGTCTGCTCTGTCAGATTGCTCATCAGACATTTAGTCTTGGATGAGCCACAGCTCCTTCCAGCTCAATACCAGGAAGATAGAAATGAATGTCTTTAGGTCCCACCACAAACTTCGCTACCTTGCCACAGATTCCATCATTCCCCCTCCCTCTGAGGATCAACCAGATGGCATGCATCCTTGGCATCCTGTTCAACTGAGCTTAGTTTCAGACCCCATATCCTTTCCATCACCAAAAACACATGTCTCTGCCCGTACCTTAACCCCTTCACAGCTGCAATCCTTAGTCACCTTTAAGCATTACTGCAATGCTCTCTTTGCTGACCTCTTTCCAACCTCCATTAACTCAAACACGTCCAAACTGTTGCACACATCCTGTCTTGCCGCAAGTCCTGCTCGTCATTCACCCATCTTCGCTAACCTACATCGAATCCGAAGTAGACTGTATTTCAATTTTGCAAGTTTAATTATTCATTACACAGTTAAGTACAACACAGCAATAATAATGTAATCCCTATGGGTTACAAAGCCATGACATAGCTCATTAATTTTGTATATGGAATACGTAGAAGTGCTGTAATAACAAAGCATGTGATGCGATTGTTTTAGATCATACACAATGATCCAGGAGAAGAGCTCAAGAGCAACGTCCATGCACAAATCTAAAACTTGCTCCCCCAAAAGACTGTGGATGCTGGGTCAATTGGAATATTCAAGACTGAGATCGCTAGATCTTTGTTAGGCAAGGGCATCAAGGGGTATGGAACAAAGGCGAATAAAAGGAGTTGAGGTACACATCAGCCAATATCTAAGGCTCAAGGGGCTGACTGGCCTGCTCCTGTTCCCAGATAGCTATACACATATTTGATGCAAGGCTACTTCATTGGCCCATAATAAATGAGAAAGATCGCCATACCAGTGATAAGGAAAGCTGCATCAGTCCATACATTGTATTATTCTCATTGGCCAGATATTCAATCTCAGAAAGTAGAACATTGGGTCTGATGGGCTTGAGAGGGTAGAAAGAGCTTTTGTAGTTTCCAGTAAGTCTACCCAGACAAGGGAGTGAGCAGAATACCCAAGGCCTCTGGAGCTTAAAGGAATAACCAGAATACAAGAAAAAGCACCACCATGTGAAGACAGGTTTAGTGTTTATTTCTGCCGAGTTAATAAAAAATGCAGTCAGTGACACCAGTCATTTACTTTGATGCACTGACTTTACTATCCATCTGTGCAAAGAAAAAACATTTTGAGGTGATTTCCCCGTGTCCAGAAACACAATTTGCACAATTCGCCATACCGAACTACTGCTCAGGACAGAACTGCTGCCAAAGCTGCTAACTTCAGAAATGCCAACAGTCGCAATTTTAAATACAAATGACATTTGTACATTTAACAGCGACAGTGTCACTGGTGTTATGAGCCAGTAAATGCCTTCCAATGTCAATACTTGTGCATTGCAGCAATGACAAAAGCTGGCAAAGTCAGCACTTTGGTTTATTCTTTAACATACTGACTCAACAGCAAATCCCTCTGCTTTGACAGTTCCAAAACAATGTCTCATCAGGGCTTGGGTCCGTTGCTGCAGCTGGTTTATCATGAAATAATATGGATGCTAGAATTATAGTTAAAATAAAAAAGTGTTTAATATTTAAAAGCAGGTTTCAATTTTTTCCTGTATCAGGATCCACTGCAAATACTGACATTACCAGAGTCCATCCCTTTGTTCTAACTTCTGAAAGACAATGTCAGCTACATAAAAGAGATAAACAACAGATATTAACTCAACAAGTGTAGAAAAATACAAATTCGAGATAGGCGCTTACAGGGCAAAGTATGCCTCCGTTTTGACCAATCAAAAAACACTGTTCTATCAGGTCTTGGGTCTGTTGCTGCAGACTAACAGAAATCTGATGGCCTTGTGGACTCCCTGCGGTACCTCTGTAGCCTCCACCGGGAACCCTATTTGAAAAGCAATGCTCTGAAACAAGGTTCTCATAATAGCCTAACCCTAATTTCCCTTTCAAAAAACAATCAGAAACTAATTTTTAAATGTAATTTAAAGTGGCTGACCCTCCCATTACAGGAGTTAGAGTGCCTAGTCTTTACAGGCTTTCCCCAGCCTGCTCCACCACTTGACAATTTGCACCAAGCATTTTTTCCTGCCTCTGAGGAACATTCCAGATGGGACAGCTTTCAGCCATCAAACTAGCCTTAGAACCTTTCAGACACTTCAAAATGGGAGTTTATTAAAAAGTTTTATTAAATGTAGTATTTTTGATAAAATATAGTTTACAGTAGTCACTGAATGTCACAACTATTTTATGGTTCCATCTCCATTGCTCACAAGATAACAAGCTGCAGTGGTTTGAGTTGGCACTTGGTGCTGAGCATGAGCGCATACCAATTTCCCAGTGCTTTCAGGAAAATAATCCTCCCCATGTAGTTATCTCACATACTTCTTTACACAGAAATGTTTGAAATAATCTAATAAGCAAAGTAATAAGAGATACATGATTGTATACTGGTTATAGCATCCCAGAAGTTTTGAATTCAAATTCCACCATGGCAAATTGGGAAACTGAATTCAATAAGTCTAGTAATTTGTGACCATGAACCTGCCACCCCTATATGTGTCTCCAGTCTCATATTATATTTTTGACTCAATGCCCTCTGAAGCTCATCAATGAGGGTACTAGGGATAAGCAATGAATACAGCCTTGCCTTCAATGACCACATCCCAGACCACATTCAAGAGACCAAGATCATTTAGCAACAAACTAGTAACCAGTGTTAACACTTCAATCGTTTCTTGTTCACGCCACCACCCAACTATTGCCAGTTTATAACTCCAGTTCAAAACCAGATTACTGACAAGATTGAAACACAACCTCTTCAAGGAGAGCACTGGGGAATGATGTAAAACAACAAGCCATCTCTTTGATAATGATGTAACATCAAGAATGCAGCCAGGACCACAGCCACCACAATGGATATCTAATTTAAAAACTGACCGGTTTGGTGTCCAATTTACAAAACAACTTGTATTTATAAAGGTAATTTATGTAGCAAAACATCTCAAGGTGCCTCATAAGAGTGTTATCAAACACAAATTTGACACTGAGCCAAATAAGGAGATATTAGGGCAGATGACCAAAAGCTTGGTGAAAGAGGTAGGTTTTAAGGAGTATCTTAAATGGAGAAAGGAGGTAGAGAGGCGGTTAGGTTTAGGGAGGGATTTCCAAAGCTTAGAGTCTAGGTAGCGGAAAGCACAGCCGTCAATCGTGGCACATTGAAAATAGGGGATCCGCAAGATGTCAGTTTTGGAGGAGTGCAGAAATCTTGGAGGGTTGTAGGGCTGGAGGAGGTTACAGAGATAGGGAGGAGTGAGGCCATGGAGGGATTTGAAAACGAAAATGAGAATTTTAAAATTGAGGCGTTGTAGGTCCAGGAGATGACGTAGGTCAACAAGCACAGGGGCGATAGGTGAACGGGACAGGATACAGGCAGTAGAGTTTTAGATGAGAGTTACTTTTTATAAATTTTCTGCACCACCCAAAAGCAGACTGTGCAGTTCAAAACTGGGTTAGTGGCGAGCCAAACATATAATTATGTAAACTGCACCACACTGCATTAGCTTGTGCAATTTTTTAATGAAGTTTATAAATTCTATTCACAAAGCAGCCTTGATTATAAAAAAAACTTAAACCCAGAGCATCTTTAATTATAATTTAATTACCTCACTGAGTCAGTGATTGCTGTCAGCAGCTAGATCTGCATCTAAAATACTGTGACCAGCATCAAAACTCCATTACTTAATTGAGTGTACAGCACAGAAACAAACCATTCAGTCTAACAGGTCCCTGCCAGGAGCCTCCTCCCACCCCTCTCCATCTCACCCCATCAACATATCCTTCTATTCCTTTCTCCCTCATGTGTTTATCTAACTTCCCCTTAAATGCATCTATGCTCTTCAACTCAACCACTCCCTGTGGTAACAAGTTCCACATTCTCACCACTCTCTGGGTAAGGAGGTTTCTCCTGAATTTCTTATTGGATTTAACAGTGACCGTCTTATATATTCATGACCTCTGGTTTCCCCGACAAGTGGAACATTTTCTCTAGGTAAGAAAACACTTGTTGCATCGAGAACCACGCCTCCACCTCAAGCCCACGTAACAAAACCGGAACAGAAAAGAACAGCGGGAAAAAAAAAGTTCGTGTTACCTCTTTTTGCAGAAAGCGAATTGCAAAAAAAAGACGGCTTCGGCAATCACAGGAGGGCACGAGTTCTGCAGCCAGGTTTCCAATAACTTGGACAGACGGATTAAAGCGACGAAATAAAATCTTGTGCACGATTCCAATAAAGTACTTACGGTGCGGAGTGAGCAAGGACCAGATACAATTGCCAGGAGCACCATCAGCCGGGGGGGGGGGGGGGGGTGCTGCCGCGCGCCGCCGCCGCCGCGGCACTGGGAACGCACGCGCCCGCCCAGCAGGTGACAAGCGCCGCGCGTGCCCGTCAATCGGACTCCATGGCAACCGGCTCTCCCCCGCCTGACTCACTCACTGACTGACTGACTAACCAACTGACTGACCGACAACCACCCTTCCTTCGCCGTCCCCGCCTTTACATATCGCGCCACCGGCCCTCAGCTTCTCCACACAGAATTGGCCCGATTATTAATAACCTTTCTCTTATTAAATTCCTCCCCCGGTAGACATCCTTCCTTCGCCCGCTATCCCTCAGAGACGCCTCACTCTCTCTATTTTTTTTGAAGCTGCCGACGCCGTGCGCCTTGTCCCAACGCGGCGGCCGATTGGTTGCCGCGTGACGGTAGACTGGCGAACCAGTCAGCCTGCTGCTGATTGGCTGATTGGAAGTTTCTAGGCAACAACCACGCCCCCTGCCTCGGATGGCCCCGCCCCTTCGCTACCTCACTCTCTCTCTCTTTCCCTCCCCGGGGATTTCGGTGCAAGCCGCTGCACGCGCCCCCGGGGCAGCTGCTGTCGGCAAATGGCAGCTGCAGATCGCTGCCGGACAGTTGCACCCCAGTGGGTTTGCAAGTCTATATTCCGGCACTAATCGCACATCCTGCGTTACAGCTTTGAAGTTGACTGCCATGCACGCACTGTTTATTCTATAGATTACGCTGCATGTTCTGTTTATTCTATAGATTGCTCTGCATGCTCTGTTTATTCTATAGATTACTCTGCTAATTCTATAGATTGCTCTGCATGCTCTGTTTATTCTATAGATTGCTCTGCACGCATTGTTTATTCTATAGATTACTCTGCACGCACTGTGTATTCTATAGATTACTCTGAACGCTGTTTATTCTATAGATTACTCTGCAGGCACTGTATTCTATAGATTATTCTGCATGCACAGTTTATTCTATAGATGACTGCATGCTCTTATTTTTTTAGATTACTCTGCATGCACTGGTTATTCTATAGATTACTCTGCACGCTCTGTTTATTCTGCAGATTATTCAGCATGTACGGTTTATTCTATAGAATAATCTGCATGATGTTTATTCTGTACATTACTCTGCACATGCTGTTTATTCTATAGATTACTCTGCACACACTTTATTCTATAGATTATTCTGCATGAACTGTTCTACAAAATATTCTACATGTTTATTATATAGATTACTCTGCACACACTTTATTCTATAGAATACTCGGCATGCTCTGTTAATTCTGTAGATTATTCTGCATGCACTGTTTATTCTATAGATTACTCTGCATGCACTGTTTATTCTATAGTTTACTCTGCATGCTCTTTATTCTACAGATAACTGCATGCTCTGTTTATTCTGTAGATTACTCTGCATGCTCTGTTTCTATATTTTACTCTGCACGCTCTGTTTATTCTATAGATTACTCTGCACGCTGTTTATTCTATAGATTACGCTGCATGCTTTGTTAATTCTATATATCATTCTGCATGCTCTGTTTAATCTATAAATTACTCTGCATGCGCTGTTTATAATGTAGATTAATCTGCGTGCACTGTTTATTCTATACATTAATCTGCACGCTCTGGTTATTCTATAGATCACCTGCACGCACAGTTTATTCTAAAGATTACTCTGTGTGCTCTGTTTATTCTATAGATTATTCTGCATGCACTATTTATTATATGGATTACTCTGCATGCACGGTTTATTCTATAGATTAGTCTGCATGCTCTGTTTATTCAATAGATTGCTCTGAACGCTGTTTATTCTATAGATTACTCTGCATGCACGGTTTATTCTATAGATTACTCTGCACACTGTTTATTCTATAGATTACGCTGCATGCTTTGTTAATTCTATATATTATTCTGGATGCTCTGTTTAATCTATAAATTACTCTGCATGCACTGTTTATTCTATAGATTACTCCGCACGCTCTGTTTATTCTATAGATTATTCTGCATGTACTATGTATTCTATAGATTACTCTGCATGCACTGTTTATTCTATAGATTACTCTGCTTGCACTGTTTATTCTATAGATTACTCTGCATGCTCTTTATTCTACAGATAACTGCATGCTCTGTTTATTCTGTAGATTACTCTGCATGCTCTGTTTATTCTATATATTACTCTGCATACTCTGTTTATTCTATAGATACTCTGCATGCTGTTTATTCTATAGATTACTCTGCATGCTTTGTTAATTCTATATATTATTCTGCATGCTCTGTTTAATCTATAAATTACTCTGCATGTACTGTTTATTCGATAGATTACTCTGCATGCACTGTTTATTCTATAGATTACTCTGCACGCTCTGTTTATTCTATAGATTATTCTGCATGCACTATTTATTCTATAGAGTACTCTGCATGCACTGTTTATTCTATAGCTTGATCTGCTTGCACTGTTTATTCAAAAGATTACTCTGCATGCTCTTTATTCTACACATAACTGCATGCTCTGTTTATTCTGTAGATTACTCTGCATGCTCTGTTTATTCTATATTTTACTCTGCATGCTCTGTTTATTCTATAGATTAATCTGCACGCTGTTTATTCTATAGATTACTCTGCATGCTTTGTCAATTCTATATATTATTATGCATGCTCTGTTTAATCTATAAATGACTCTGCATGCACTGTTTATGCTATAGATTAATCTGCATGCACTGTTTATTCTATAGATTACTCGGTGTGCTCTGTTTATTCTATAGATTATTCTGCATGCACTATTTATTCTATATATTACTCTGCATGCACTGTTTATTCTATAGCTTCGTCTGCATGCTCTGTTTATTCTATAGATTGCTCTGCATGCTCTGTTTATTGTATATAGACTACTCTGATAATTCTATAGATTGCTCTGCATGCTCTGTTTATTCTATACATTACTCTGCATGCACGGTTTACTCTATAGATTACCCTGCATGCACTGTTATTCTGTAGATTACTCTGAACGCCGTTTATTCTATAGATGGCTCTGCATGCACTGTTTATTCTATAGATTATTCTGCACGCACCGTTTTATCTATAGATGATTCTGCAAGCTCTGTTTATTTTTTAGGTTACTCTGCATGCTCTGGTTGATTATTCTGCATGTACTGTTTATTCTATCGAATAATCTGCATTCTGTTTATTCTGTAGATTACTCTGCACATGATGTTTATTCTATAGATTATTCTGCATAAACTGTTTCTTCTACAAAATATTCTGCATGCTGTTTATTCTATAGTTTACTCTGCACACGGTTTATTCTATAGAATACTCTGCATGCTCTGTTTATTCTATAGATTACACGGCATGCACTGTTTATTCTATCGATTACTCTGCAGGCACTGTTTATTCTATAGATTATTCTGCATGCAATGTTTATTCTATAGATTACTCTGTATGCTTTGTTTAATCGGTAGATTACACTGCATGCATGGTTTATTCTATATATTACTCTGCGTGCTGTTTATTCTATAGATTATGCTGCATGCTCTGTTTATTCTATAGATTACCCGGCACGCTGTTTATTCTATGGATTACTCTGCATCCACTGTTTATTCTATAGATCACTCTGCACTCTGTTTATTCTATATATTACTCTGCATGCACTGTTTATTCTATAGATTGCGCTGAATGATGTTTATTGTATAGATTACTCTGCAGGCACTGTTTATTCTATAGATTATTCTGCATGCACAGTTCATTCTATAGATGACTGCATGCTCTGTTTATTTTTTAGATTACTCTGCATGCTCTGGTTATTCTATAGATTACTCTGCAAGCTCTGTTTATTGTGTAGATTATTCAGCGTGTACTGTTTATGCTATAGAATAATCTGCATGCTGTTTATTCTGCAGATTAGTCTGCACATACTGTTTATTCTATAGATTATCCTGCACCAACTGTTTCTTCTACACAATATTCTGCGTGCTGTTTATTATATAGATTACTCTGCACAAACTGTGTATTCTATAGAATACGCTGCATGCTCTGTTTATTCTAAAGATTACTCTGCATGCTCTGTTTAGTTTACAGATAACTGCATGCTCTGTTTATTCTGTAGATTACTCTGCATGCTCTGGTTATTATGTATATTACTCTGCATGCTCCGTTTATTCTATAGATTACTCCGCACGCTGTTTATTCTATAGATTACTCTGTATGCTTTGTTAATTCTATATATTATTCTGCATGCTCTGTTTAATCTATAAATGACTGCATGCACTGTTTATTCTATAGATTAATCTGCATGCACTGTTTATTCTATACATTAATCTGCACGCTCTGTTTATTATATAGATCACTCTGCATGCACTGTTTATTCTATTGATTATTCTGCATGCACTACTTATTCTATAGATTACTCTGCATGCACTGTTTATTCTATATATTAGTCTGCACGCTCTGTTTATTCTATAGATTACTATGGTAATTCGATAGATTACTCTGAACGCTGTTTATTCTATAGATGACTGCATGCACGGTTTATTCTATAGATTATTCTGCACGCACCGTGTATTCTATAGATGATTCTGCATGCGCTGTTTATTTTTTAGGTTACTCTGCATGCTCTGGTTATTCTATAGATTACTCTGCACGCTCTGTAGATTATTCAGCATGTACTGTTTATTCTTTCGAATAATCTGCATGCTGTTCTGTAGATTACTCTGCACATGCTGTTTATTCTATAGATTATTCTGCATAAACTCTTCTACAAAATATTCTGCATGCTGTTTATTATATAGATTACTCTGCACACACGGTGTATTCTATAGAATACTCTGCATGCTCTGTTTATTCTATAGATTACACGGCACACACTGTTCATTCTATAGATTACTCGGCATGCTGTTTATTATATAGATTACACGGCATGCACTGTTTATTCTATAGATCACGATGCACATGCTGTTTATTCTATAGATTACTCTGCATGCTCTTTATTGTATAGATTACTCTGCATGCACTGTTTATTATATACATTAACACGCACGCCCTGTTTATTCGATTGATTACTCTGCACACGCTGTTTATTCTATAGATTACTTTGCATGCACTGTTTATTCTATAGATTAGTCTGCATGCTCTGTTTATTTGAGAGATTGCTCTGCATGCTCTGTTTATTCCATAGATTACTCGAAATGCTGTTTATTCTATAGATTACTCTGCCGGCACTGTTTATTCTATAGATTATTCTGCATGCACCGTTTATTCTATAGATTACTCTGCATGCTTTGTTTAATCGGTAGACTACCCTGCATGCACTGTTTATTCTATAGATTACTCTGCATGCTGTTTATTCTATAGATTATTCTGCATGCTCTGTTTATTCTATAGATTACCCTGCACGCTGTTTATTCTATGGATTACTCTGCGCGCACTGTTTATTCTATAGATTGCTCGGCACTCTGTTTATTCTATATATTACTCTGCACTCTGTTTATTCTATAGATTATTCTGCATGCACAGTTCATTCTATAGATTACTGCGTGGTCTGTTTATTTTTTAGATTACTCTGCATGCTCTGGTTATTCTATAGATTACTCTGCAAGCTCTGTTAATTCTGTAGATTATTCAGCGTGTGCTGTTTATTCTATAGATTATCCTGCACCAACTGTTTCTTCTACACAATATTCTGCATGCTGTTTATTATATAGATTACTCTGCACAAAGTGTTTATTCTATAGAATACGCTGCATGCTCGGTTTATTCTGTAGATTACTCTGCATGCTCTGTTTATTCTATATATTACTCTGCATGCTCTGTTTAATCTATAGATTATTCTGCATGCACTGTTTATTGTATAGATTACGCTGCATGCACTGTTTATTCTATAGATTAGTCTGCATGCTCTGTTTATTCGAGAGATTGCCCTGCATTCCTTGTTTATTCCATAGATTACTCGGAACGCTGTTTATTCTACAGATTACTCTGCAGGCACTGTTTATTCTATAGATTATTCTGCATGCACCGTTTAATCTATAGATTACTCTGCATGCTTTGTTTAATCGGTAGACTACTTTGCATGCACTGTTTATTCTATAGATTACTCTGCATGCTGTTTATTCTATAGATTATTCTGCATGCTCTGTGTATTCTATATATTACCCTGCACGCTGTTTATTCTATGGATTACTCTGCTTGCACTGTTCATTCTATAGATTACTCTGCATGCACCGTTTATTCCATACATTAAACTGCACGTTCTGTTTATTCTATAGACTGCTCTGCACGCACAGTTTATTCTATAGATTACTCTGCATGCTCTGTTTACTCTATAGATTATTCTGCAAGCACTATTTATTCTACAGATTACACGGCACGCGCTGTTCATTCTATAGATTACTCTGCATGCTGTTTATAATATAGATTACTCTGCACACACTGTTTATTATATAGCATACTCTGCATGCTCTGTTTATTCTGTAGATTACACGGCATGCACCGTTTGTTCTATAGATCACGCTGCACATGCTGTTTATTCTATAGATTACTCTGCGTGCTCTGTTTATTATATAGATTACTCTGCATGCACTGTTTATTATATACATTAACATGCATGCTCTGTTTATTCGATAGATTACTCTGCACACACAGTTTATTCTATAGATTACTCTGCATGCTCTGTTTATTCTATAGATTACTCTGCATGCACTGTTTATTCTATAGATTAGTCTGCATGCTCTGTTTATTCGAGAGATTGATCTTCCTGCTCTGTTTATTCCATAGATTACTCGGAACGCTGTTTATTCTATAGATTACTCTGCAGGCACTGTTTATTCTATAGATTACTCGGCACAGTGTTTATTCTATAGATTATTCTGCATGCTCTGTTTATTCTATAGATTACCCTGCACACTGTTTATTCTATGGATTACTCTGCATGCACTGTTTATTCTACAGCTTACTCTGCATGCACTGTGTATTCTATACATTAAACTGCATGTTCTGTTTATTCTATTGATTGCTCTGCACTCAGTTTATTCTATAGATTACTCTGCATGCTCTGTTTACTCTATAGATTATTCTGCAAGCACTATTTATTCTATAGATTACTCTGCATGCACTGTTTATTCTATAGACTAGTCTGCATGCTCTGTGTATTCAGAAGGTTACTCTGCCCACTCTGATTATTCTATAGATTACTCTGCATGCACTGGTTATTCTATAGAATACCCGGCAATCTGTTTTATGTATAGATTACTCTGTACACACATTTTATTCCATAGAATACTCGGCATGCTCTGTTTATTCGATAATTACTCTGCATGCACTGTTTATTCTATAGATTACTCTGCATGCTCTGTTTATTCTGTACATTTACCCTGCACTGTTTATTCTGTAGATTACTCTGCACTCACTGTTTATTCTACAGAATAATCTGCATGCTCTGTTTATTATATAGATTACTCGGCATGTAATGTTTATTCTATAGATTACTCGGCATGTACTGTTTATTCTATAGATTACTCTGCATGCTCTGTTTATTCTATAGATTACTCTGCATGCACTGTTTATTCTTTAGATTACTCTGAATGCACTGTTTATTCTATGAATTATTCTGCACGCTCGGTTTATTCTTTAGATTGCTCTGCATGCACTGTTTATTCTATATATTACTCTGCATGCACTATTTATTCTATAGATTAGTCGGCATGCTCTGTATATTCTATAGATTACTCTGCATGCTCTGTTTATTCTACAGATCACACTGCATGCACAGTTTATTCTATAGATTATTGTGCATGCTCTGTTTAATCTATAAATTACTCTGCATGCTGTTTATTCTCTAGATTCTTCCACACACAATGTTTATTCTTTAGATTACTCTGCGCACATAGTTTATGCTATAGATTACTCTGCATGCTCTGTTTATTCTATAGATTATTCTGCATGCTCTGTTTATTCTATAGATTACTCTGCATGCACTGTTTATGATCTAGATTGCTCTGCATGCACGGGTTATTCTATAGATTACACTGCATGCATGGTTTATTCTATAGATTAGTCTGCATGCTCTGTTTATTCTACAGATCACTCTGCATTCTGATTATTCTGTAGATTACTCTGCATGCACTGTTTATTCTACAGAATAATCTGCATGCTCTGTTTATTATATAGATTACTCGGCATGTAATGTTTATTCTATAGATTACTCGGCATGTACTGTTTATTCTATAGATTACTCTGCATGCTCTGTTTATTCTATAGATTACTCTGCATGCACTGTTTATTCTTTAGATTACTCTGAATGCACTGTTTATTCTATGAATTATTCTGCACGCTCGGTTTATTCTTTAGATTGCTCTGCATGCACTGTTTATTCTATATATTACTCTGCATGCACTATTTATTCTATAGATTAGTCGGCATGCTCTGTATATTCTATAGATTACTCTGCATGCCCTGTTTATTCTATAGATTACACTGCATGCACAGTTTATTCTATAGATTAATCTGCACGTTGTGTTTATTCTGTAGATTACTCTGCATGCTCTGTTTATTCTATAGATTACTCTGCACACTGTTTATTCTATAGATTACTCTGCATGCTCTGTTTATTCTACAGATCACTCTCCATTCTGTTTATTCTATAGATTACTCTGCATGCACTGTTTATTCTATAGATTTATCTGCATGCTCTGTTTATTCTATAGAGTACTCTGCATGCACAGTTTAATCTATATATTATTTTGTATGCTCTGTTTATTCCATATATTACTCTGCGTGCTCTGTTTAATCTATAGATTCCTCTGCATGCTGATTATTCCATAGATTACTTCACATGCTTTGCTATTTCTATATATTTTTCTGCGTGCTCTGTTTAATCTATATATTACACTGCATGCACTGTTTATTCTATAGATTACTCCGCATGCCTTGTTTAGTCTATTGATTAATCTGCATGCACTGTTTATTCTATAGATTACTCTGCATGCACTGTTTACTCTATAGACTAATCTACATGCTCTGTTTATTCTATGGATTACACTGCATACACGGTTTATTCTATAGAGTAGTCAGCATGCTCTGTTTATTCTGTAGATTACTCAGCATGCTCTGTGTATTCTATAGATTACTCTGCATGCACTGTTTATGATCTAGATTGCTATGCATGCACGGTTTATTCTATAGATTACACTGCATGCACGGTTTATTCTATAGATTAGTCTGCACACTGTCTATACTATAGATTACTCTGCATGCTCTGTTTATTCTACAGATCACTCTGCACTCTGTTTATTCTATAGATTATTGTGCATGCTCTGTTTATTCTACAGATTACTCTGCATGCACTGTTTATTCTATAGATTGCACTGCATGCACGGTTTATTCTATAGGTTAGTCTGCATGCTCTGTTTATCCTGTAGATTACTCTGCATGCACTGTTTATGATCTAGATTGCTCTGCATGCATGGTTTATTCTGTAGATTACACTGCATGCATGGTTTATTCTATAGATTAGTCTGCATGCTCTGTTTATTCTATAGATTACTCTACATGCTGTATATTCTATAGATTACTCTGCATGCTCTGTTTATTCTACAGATCACTCTGCACTCTGATTATTCTATAGATTACTCTGCATGCACGGTTTATTATATAGATTACTCTGCGTGCTCTGTTTATTCTATTGATTATTCTGCATGCACTACTTATTCTATAGATTACTCTGCATGCACTGTTTATTCTATATATTAGTCTGCACGCTCTGTTTATTCTATAGATTACTATGGTAATTCGATAGATTACTCTGAACGCTGTTTATTCTATAGATGACTGCATGCACGGTTTATTCTATAGATTATTCTGCACGCACCGTGTATTCTATAGATGATTCTGCATGCGCTGTTTATTTTTTAGGTTACTCTGCATGCTCTGGTTATTCTATAGATTACTCTGCACGCTCTGTAGATTATTCAGCATGTACTGTTTATTCTTTCGAATAATCTGCATGCTGTTCTGTAGATTACTCTGCACATGCTGTTTATTCTATAGATTATTCTGCATAAACTCTTTCTTCTACAAAATATTCTGCATGCTGTTTATTATATAGATTACTCTGCACACACGGTGTATTCTATAGAATACTCTGCATGCTCTGTTTATTCTATAGATTACACGGCACACACTGTTCATTCTATAGATTACTCGGCATGCTGTTTATTATATAGATTACACGGCATGCACTGTTTATTCTATAGATCACGCTGCACATGCTGTTTATTCTATAGATTACTCTGCATGCTCTTTATTGTATAGATTACTCTGCAGGCACTGTTTATTATATACATTAACATGCACGCCCTGTTTATTCGATTGATTACTCTGCACACGCTGTTTATTCTATAGATTACTTTGCATGCACTGTTTATTCTATAGATTAGTCTGCATGCTCTGTTTATTTGAGAGATTGCTCTGCATGCTCTGTTTATTCCATAGATTACTCGAAATGCTGTTTATTCTATAGATTACTCTGCCGGCACTGTTTATTCTATAGATTATTCTGCATGCACCGTTTATTCTATAGATTACTCTGCATGCTTTGTTTAATCGGTAGACTACTATGCATGCACTGTTTATTCTATAGATTACTCTGCACGCTGTTTATTCTATAGATTATTCTGCATGCTCTGTTTATTCTATAGATTACCCTGCACGCTGTTTATTCTATGGATTACTCTGCGCGCACTGTTTATTCTATAGATTACTCTGCACTCTGTTTATTCTATATATTACTCTGCACTCTGTTTATTCTATAGATTATTCTGCATGCACAGTTCATTCTATAGATTACTGCGTGGTCTGTTTATTTTTTTAGATTACTCTGCATGCTCTGGTTATTCTATAGATTACTCTGCAAGCTCTGTTAATTCTGTAGATTATTCAGCGTGTGCTGTTTATTCTATAGATTATCCTGCACCAACTGTTTCTTCTACACAATATTCTGCATGCTGTTTATTATATACATTACTCTGCACAAAGTGTTTATTCTATAGAATACGCTGCATGCTCGGTTTATTCTGTAGATTACTCTGCATGCTCTGTTTATTCTATATATTACTCTGCATGCTCTGTTTAATCTATAGATTATTCTGCATGCACTGTTTATTGTATAGATTACGCTGCATGCACTGTTTATTCTATAGATTAGTCTGCATGCTCTGTTTATTCGAGAGATTGCCCTGCATTCCTTGTTTATTCCATAGATTACTCGGAACGCTGTTTATTCTACAGATTACTCTGCAGGCACTGTTTATTCTATAGATTATTCTGCATGCACCGTTTAATCTATAGATTACTCTGCATGCTTTGTTTAATCGGTAGACTACTTTGCATGCACTGTTTATTCTATAGATTACTCTGCATGCTGTTTATTCTATAGATTATTCTGCATGCTCTGTGTATTCTATATATTACCCTGCACGCTGTTTATTCTATGGATTACTCTGCTTGCACTGTTCATTCTATAGATTACTCTGCATGCACCGTTTATTCTATACATTAAACTGCACGTTCTGTTTATTCTATAGACTGCTCTGCACGCACCGTTTATTCTATAGATTACTCTGCATGCTCTGTTTACTCTATAGATTATTCTGCAAGCACTATTTATTCTACAGATTACACGGCACGCGCTGTTCATTCTATAGATTACTCTGCATGCTGTTTATAATATAGATTACTCTGCACACACTGTTTGTTATATAGCATACTCTGCATGCTCTGTTTATTCTGTAGATTACACGGCATGCACCGTTTGTTCTATAGATCACGCTGCACATGCTGTTTATTCTATAGATTACTCTGCGTGCTCTGTTTATTATATAGATTACTCTGCATGCACTGTTTATTATATACATTAACATGCATGCTCTGTTTATTCGATAGATTACTCTGCACACACAGTTTATTCTATAGATTACTCTGCATGCTCTGTTTATTCTATAGATTACTCTGCATGCACTGTTTATTCTATAGATTAGTCTGCATGCTCTGTTTATTCGAGAGATTGATCTTCCTGCTCTGTTTATTCCATAGATTACTCGGAACGCTGTTTATTCTATGGATTACTCTGCAGGCACTGTTTATTCTATAGATTACTCTGCACAGTGTTTATTCTATAGATTATTCTGCATGCTCTGTTTATTCTATAGATTACCCTGCACGCTGTTTATTCTATGGATTACTCTGCATGCACTGTTTATTCTATAGCTTACTCTGCATGCACTGTGTATTCTATACATTAAACTGCATGTTCTGTTTATTCTATTGATTGCTCTGCACTCAGTTTATTCTATAGATTACTCTGCATGCTCTGTTTACTCTATAGATTATTCTGCAAGCACTATTTATTCTATAGATTACTCTGCATGCACTGTTTATTCTATAGACTAGTCTGCATGCTCTGTGTATTCAGAAGGTTACTCTGCCCACTCTGATTATTCTATAGATTACTCTGCATGCACTGGTTATTCTATAGAATACCCGGCAATCTGTTTTATGTATAGATTACTCTGTACACACATTTTATTCCATAGAATACTCGGCATGCTCTGTTTATTCGATAATTACTCTGCATGCACTGTTTATTCTATAGATTACTCTGCATGCTCTGTTTATTCTGTACATTTACCCTGCACTGTTTATTCTGTAGATTACTCTGCACTCACTGTTTATTCTACAGAATAATCTGCATGCTCTGTTTATTATATAGATTACTCGGCATGTAATGTTTATTCTATAGATTACTCGGCATGTACTGTTTATTCTATAGATTACTCTGCATGCTCTGTTTATTCTATAGATTACTCTGCATGCACTGTTTATTCTTTAGATTACTCTGAATGCACTGTTTATTCTATGAATTATTCTGCACGCTCGGTTTATTCTTTAGATTGCTCTGCATGCACTGTTTATTCTATATATTACTCTGCATGCACTATTTATTCTATAGATTAGTCGGCATGCTCTGTATATTCTATAGATTACTCTGCATGCTCTGTTTATTCTACAGATCACACTGCATGCACAGTTTATTCTATAGATTATTGTGCATGCTCTGTTTAATCTATAAATTACTCTGCATGCTGTTTATTCTCTAGATTCTTCCACACACAATGTTTATTCTTTAGATTACTCTGCGCACATAGTTTATGCTATAGATTACTCTGCATGCTCTGTTTATTCTATAGATTATTCTGCATGCTCTGTTTATTCTATAGATTACTCTGCATGCACTGTTTATGATCTAGATTGCTCTGCATGCACGGGTTATTCTATAGATTACACTGCATGCATGGTTTATTCTATAGATTAGTCTGCATGCTCTGTTTATTCTACAGATCACTCTGCATTCTGATTATTCTGTAGATTACTCTGCATGCACTGTTTATTCTATAGAGTACTCTGCATGCCCTGTTTATTCTATAGATTACTCTGCATGCTCGGTTTACTCTATAGATTACTCTGCATGCACTGCTTATTCCATTGATGACTCTGCATGCACTGTTTATTCTACAGAATAATCTGCACGCTGTTTATTCTATAGATTACTCTGCATGCACTGTTTACTATATAGACGAATCTACATGCTCTGTTTATTCTATAGATTACACGACATGCACGGTTTATTCTATAGATTACACGGCATGCACAGTTTATTCTATAGATTAGTCTGCATGCTGTGTTTATTCTGTCGATTGCTCTGTTTATTCTATAGATTACTCGGCACACTGTTTATTCTATAGATTACTCTGCATGCACTGTTTATTCTATAGATTAGTCTGCATGCATTGCCAATTATATAGATTATTCTGCATGCTCTGTTTAATCTATAGATTACTCTGCATGCTTTGCTAATTCTATAGATTATTCTGCATGCTCTGTTTAATCTATAATTACTCTCAATGCTCTGTTTATTCTATAGATTACTCTGCATGTACTGTTTATTCTATAGATTACTCTGCGTGCACTGTTTATTCTATATATTACACTGCATGCTCGGTTTATTCTATAGATAAATCCGCATGCTCTGTTTAATCTATAATTACTCTAAATGCTCTGTTCATTCTATAGATTACTCTGCATGTACTGTTTATTCTATAGATTACTCTGCGTGCTCTGTTTACTCTATAGATTACTCTGCATGCACTGTTTATGATTTAGATTGCTCTGCATGCTCTGTTTATGCTACAGATCACTCTGCACTCTGTTTATTCTATAGATTATTGTGCATGCAATGTTTATTCTATAGAGTACTCTGCATGCACAGTTTATTCTATAGATTATTTTGCATGCTCTGTTTAATCTATAAATTGCTCTGCATGCTGTTTATTCTCTAGATTCCTCCACACACAATGGGGGAGAAATTCAGTATCGCCCCATTTGGGGCGCAATTATCGGCCGGGCGCAAAGATTAGCGCCTGGCGCTAATTATCGCCACCGACTGCAAACTTGACTTTTATCGCCCCTGTAGGTGATTGCAGCGCTAAATCAGGCGCTTCACACCTGTCTTAAGGCGCAAATGCCGAGGAGCGAGTCGCTACCTCAGAGCGCTGGCGAAGCTCATGTAATGTCAGTGAGCAATGGAACAAACACACAATGGCACGGGCCAGTTCTTAAAGGGGATGGTTAATCTTGCTTTCCATCCACATCCTGCTCATTGCAGCCTTGAATCTCGGCCTGGAGAGACCTGCACATCAAATGTGCTGGAAAGAAAAATGGAGAGTACCAGGCAAAGAGCTCAGAGTGCAGCCCCCACAGTCTCTGCTAAATCGATACAAGGAATGGCAAATCAAAATGAACCTGCAAAGTGCTGCTCAGTACCCAAAACTCCTTCACACAACGTTGAATCTCTCCAGAAGTCTCTCCCTCTCTCTCTCAGAATGCGTAGTTCAAAAATGGCACCAACAATAAAAGGCAGGAAGCGGTCACCTTTAAATAGCGCTCCCCCTTTCCCTTCATGACTGCAGAACGCTCCCCTCAACCTGTCGTTGCTAGCGTCAGGCGGTAAGGCAGGGGGCACCACTCAATATCCGCTCCGGGGCGATACCGGGGCGTTGCGCACTCGAGTGACGTCATGATCTGCCGGCGCAGGAGATCGCGGCGGTAGTGTTTAGCGCCGCCGCAAAATGTCTAGTTAATTTCGCGAGCGGCGCTAACATCGCCGCGCCTGGGCGCTAGATGCTTTGCGCCCCATTAGCGCCCTCTTAAGGCGCTAACGGGAGGCACAACCAACTGCATTTCCCCCCCAATGTTTATTCTTTAGATTACTCTGCGCACACAGTTTATTCTATAGATTACTCTGCATGCTCTGTTTATTCTATAGATTATTCGGCATGCTCTGTTTATTCTATAGATTACTCTGCATGCACTCTTTATGATCTAGATTGCTCTGCATGCACGGTTTATTCTATAGATTACACTGCATGCACGGTTTATTCTATAGATTAGTCTGCACACTGTCTATACTATAGATTACTCTGCATGCTCTGTTTATTCTACAGATCACTCTGCACTCTGTTTATTCTATAGATGATTGTGCATGCTCTGTTTATTCTATAGATTACTCTGCGTGCACTGTTTATTCTACAGATTACTCTGTGTGCACTGTTTATTCTATAGATGAGTCTGCATGCTCTGTTTATTCTGTAGATTACTCAGCATGCTCTGTTTATTCTGTAGATTACTCAGCATGCATGGTTTATTCTATAGATTACACTGCATGCACGGTTTATTCTATAGATTAGTCTGCATGCTCTGTTTATTCTATAGATTACTCCATGCTGTATATTCTATAGATTACTCTGCATGCTCTGTTTATTCTACAGTTCACTGCACTCTGATTATTCTATAGATTACTCTGCATGCACTGTTTATTCTATAGATTTATCTGCATGCACTGTTTATTCTATAGAGTACTCTGCATGCCCTGTTTATTCTATAGATTGCTCTGCATGCTTGGTTTACTCTATAGATTACTCTGCATGCACTGCTTATTCCATTGATGACTCTGCATGCACTGTTTATTCAATAGATTAGTCTGCATGATCTGTTAATTCTGTAGATTACTCTGCACACTCTGATTATTCTATAGATTACCCTGCATGCACTGTTTTTTCTACAGAATTATCTGCACGCTGTTTATTCTATAGATTACTCTGCATGCTCTGTTTATTCTATAGATTATTCTGCATGCTCTGTTTATTCTATAGATTTCTCTGTCTGCACTGTTTATGCTGTAGATTAATCTGCACTCTGTTTATTCTATAGATTACTCGACATGCTCTGTTTATTCTATAGATTGGTCTGCACGCTGTGATTATTCTATAGATTACCCTGCACTCTGTTTATTCTATAGATTACTCGACACACTCCTTTAATTCTATATATTACTCCGCATGCTCTGCTAATTATATAGATTACTCTGCATGCACTGTTTATTCTATAGATTACTCTGCATGCATTGCTGATTCTATAGATTATTCTGCATGCTCTGTTTAATCTATAGTTTACTCTGCATGCTTTGCTAATTCTATAGATTATTCTGCATGCTTTGTTTAATCTATAATTACTCTCAATGCTCTGTTTATTCTATGGATTACTCTGCATGTACTGTTTATTCTATAGATTACTCTGTGTGCACTGTTTATTCCATAGATTACACTGCATGCTCGGTTTATTCTATAGATTACTCTGCATGCTCTGTTTATTCTGTAGATTACTCAGCGTGCTCTGTTTACTCTATAGATTACTCTGCATGCACTGTTTATTCTATATATTACACCACATGCACGGTTTATTCTATAGATTAGTCTGCATGCTCTGTTTATTCTATAGATTACTCTGCACACTGTCTATTCTATAGATTACTCTGCATGCTCTGTTTATTCTACAGATCACTCTGCACTCTGTTTATTCTATAGATTATTGTGCATGCTCTGTTTAATCTATAAATTACTCTGCATGCTGTTTATTCTCTAGATTCTTCCACACACAATGTTTATTCTTTAGATTACTCTGCGCACATAGTTTATTCTATAGATTACTCTGCATGCTCTGTTTATTCTATAGATTATTCTGCTTGCTCTGTTTATTCTATAGATTACTCTGCACGCACTGTTTATGATCTAGATTGCTCTGCATGCACGGTTTATTCTATAGATTACACTGCATGCATGGTTTATTCTATAGATTAGTCTGCATGCTCTGTTTATTCTACAGATCACTCTGCATTCTGATTATTCTGTAGATTACTCTGCATGCACTGTTTATTCTATATATTTATCTGCATGCACTGTTTATTCTATAGAGTACTCTGCATGCCCTGTTTATTCTATAGATTACTCTGCATGTTCAGTTTATTCTATAGATTACTCTGCATGCACTGCTTATTCCATTGATGACTCTGCATGCACTGTTTATTCTACAGAATAATCTGCACGCTGTTTATTCTATAGATTACTCTGCACGCACTGTTTATTCTATAGATTACTCTGCATGCACTGTTTACTCTATAGACTAATCTACATGCTCTGTTTATTCTATAGATTACACAACGTGCACGGTTTATTCTATAGATTACACGGCATGCACGGTTTATTCTATAGATTAGTCTGCATGCTCTGTTTATTCTATAGATTACTCTGCATGCACTGTTTATTCTATAGATTAGTCTGCATGCATCGCTAATTCTATAGATTATTCTGCATACTCCGTTTAATCTATAGATTACTCTAAATGCTTTGCTAATTCTATAGATTATTCTGCATGCTCTGTTTAATCTATAATTACTCTCAATGCTCTGTTTATTCTATAGATTACTCTGCATGTACTGTTTATTCTATAGATTACTCTGCGTGCACTGTTTATTCTATAGATTACACTGTATGCTCGGTTTATTCTATAGATAAATCTGCATGCTCTGTTTAATCTATAATTACTCTCAATGCTCTGTTTATTCTATAGATTACTCTGCATGTACTGTTTATTCTATAGATTACTCTGCGTGCTCTGTTTACTCTATAGATTACTCTGCATGCACTGTTTATGATCTAGATTGCTCTGCATGCTCTGTTTATGCTACAGATCACTCTGCACTCTGTTTAGTCTATAGATTATTGTGCATGCAATGTTTATTCTATAGAGTACTCTGCATGCACAGTTTATTCTATAGATTATTTTGCATGCTCTGTTTAATCTATAAATTGCTCTGCATGCTGTTTATTCTCTAGATTCCTCCACACACAATGGGGGAGAAATTCAGTATCGCCCCATTTGGGGCGCAATTATCGGCCGGGCGCAAAGATTAGCGCCTGGCGCTAATTATCACTCTGTGTGCACTGTTTATTCTATAGATTAGTCTGCATGCTGTGTTTATTCTATAGATTACTCTGCACCCTGTCTATTCTATAGATTACTCTGCATGCTCTGTTTATTCTACAGATCACTCTGTTTATTCTATAGGTTACGCTGTATGCACTGTTTATTCTATAGATTTCTCTGCATTCACTGTTTATTCTATAGAGTACTCTGCATGCTCTGTTTATTCTACACATTACGCTGCATGCACTGTTTATTCTATAGATTATTGTGCATGCTCTGTTTATTCTATAGATTACTCTGCATGCACTGTTTATTCTATAGATTACTCTGTGTGCACTGTTTATTCTATAGATTACACTGCATGCTCGGTTTATTCTGTAGATATAGCTGCACGCTCTGATTATTCTATAGATTACTCAGCATGCTCTGTTTATTCTATAGATTACTCTACATGCACTGTTTATGATCTAGATTGCTCTGCAGGCACGGTTTATTCTATAGATTACACCGCATGCACGGTTTATTCTATAGATTAGTCTGCATGCTCTGTTTATTCCAGAGATTACTCTGCACACTGTCTATTCTATAGATTATTCGGCATGCTCTGTTTATTCTACAGATCACTCTGCACTCTGTTTATTCTATAGATTATTGTGCATGCTATGTTTATTCTATAGAGTACTCTGCATGCACCGTTTATTCCATAGATTATTTTGCATGCTCTGTTTAATCTATAAATTACTCTGCATGCTGTTTATTCTCTAGATTCCTTCACACACAATGTTTATTCTTTAGATTACTCTGCACACACAGTTTATTCTATAGATTACTCTGCATGCTCTGTTTATTCTATAGATTGGTCTGCATGATCTGTTTATTCTGTAGATTACTCTGCATGCTCTGTTTATTCAATAGATTAGTCTGCATGATCTGTTACTTCTATAGATTACTCTGCATGCCCTGTTTATTCTATAGATTACTCTGCATGCTCTGTTTATTCTATAGAATACTCTGCATGCACTGCTTATTCCATTGATGACTCTGCATGCACTGTTCATTCAATAGATTATGCTGCATGCTCTGTTTATTCTATAGATTACTCTGCGTGCACTGTTTATTCTATAGATTACACGGCATGCACAGTTTATTCTATAGAGTAGTCTGCATGCTCTGTTTATTCTGTAGATTACTCTGCATGCACTGTTTTTGATCCAGAATACTCTGCATGCACTCTGATTATTCTACAGATTACTCTGCATGCACTGTTTATTCGAAAGCAGAATCTGCATGCTCTGTTTGTTCTATCGATTACTCTGCATGCTCTGTTTATTCTGTCGATTACACAGCACTCTTTGATTATTCTATAGAGTACTCAGCATGCTCTGTTTATTCTATAGAATACTCTGCACTCTGTTTATTCTACAGATTACTCGGCACTCTGTTTATTCTATAGATTACTCGGCACGCACCGTTTATTCTATAGATTAGTCTGCATGCTCTGTTTATGCTGTAGATTAATCTTCATGCTCTGTTTATTCTATAGATTACTCTGCACTCTGTTTATTCGAAAGTTTACTCAGCACGCACCTTTTATTCTATATATTACTCTGCATGCTCTGCTAACTCTATAGAATACTCTGCATGCAGTATTTATTCTACAGATTACTCTGCATGCTTTGCCAATTCTATAGATTATTTTGCACACTCTATTTAATCTATAAATTACTCTGAATGCACTGTTTATTCTGTACATTAATCTGCATGTTCTGCTTATTCTTCAGATTACTCTGCACACACAGTTTATTCTATAGCTTACTCTGCATGCTCTGTTTATTCTATAGATTACTCTGCATGCCCTGTTTATTCTATAGATTACTCTGCATGCTCTGTTTATTCTATAGATTACTCTGCACACACTGTTTATTCTATAGATTACTCTGCATGCTGTGTTTATTCTGTCGATTACTCTGCATGCTCTGTTTATTCTGTAGATTACTCTGCACACTGTTTATTCTATAGATTACACTGCATGCTCTGTTTATTCTATAGATTAGTCTGCATGCTCTGTTTATTCTATAGATTACTCTGCATGCTGTGTTTATTCTGTAGATTACTCTGCATGCTCTGTTTATTCTATAGATTACTCTGCACACTGATTATTCTGTAGATTACTCTGCATGCTCTGTTTATTCTATAGATTACTCTGCACGCACTGTTTATTCTATTGATTACTCTGCATGCTCTGTTTATTCTACATATTACTCTGCATGCTTTGTTTATTCTGCTGATTACTCCGCATGCACTGTTTATTCTATAGATTATTCTGCATGCTCTGTTTATTCTATAGATTACTCGGCATGCACTGTTTATTCTATCGATTACACGGCTGCACGGTTTATTCTATAGAGTAGTCTGCATGCTCTGTTTATTCTGTAGATTACTCTGCATGCTCTGTTTATTCTATAGATTACTCTGCATGCACTGTTTATGATCCAGATTACTCTGCATGCACTGTGTATTCTATAGATTACTCTGCATGCACTGTTTATGATCCAGATTACTCTGCATTCACTGTGTATTCTATAGATTAGTCTGCATGCACTGTTTATTCTGCAGATTACACGGCACACTCTGATTATTCTATAGAGAACTCAGCATGCTCTGTTTATTCTATAGATTACTCGGCACACACTGTTTATTCTATAGATTGGTCTGCATGCTCTGTTTAGTCTATAGATTACTCTGCACTCTGTTTATTCTATAGATTACTCAACACGCTCCTTTAATTCTATATATTACACTGCATGCTCTGCTAATTCTATAGATTACTCATCATGCTCTGCTAACTCTATAGATTATTCTGCCTGCACTGTTTATTCTATAGCTTACTCTGCGTGCACTGTTCTATACATTACGCTGCATGCTTTGCTAATTCTATAGATTATTCGGCATGCTCTTTTAATCTATAGATTACTCTGCATACTGTTTATTCTATAGATTACTCTGCGTGCTCTGTTTATTCTACAGATCACTCTGCACTCTGTTTATTCTATAGATTACGCTGCATGCTCTGTTTAATCTATATATTACACTGCATGCCCTGTTTATTCTATAGATTACTCTGCTCTCTGTTTATTCTATAGATTACTCTGCATGTTCTGTTTATTCTACAGATTATTCTGCATGCTCTGTTTATTCTATAGATTACTCTGCGTGCACTGTTTATTCTATAGATTACACGGCATGCACGGTTTATTCTGTAGAGTAGTCTGCATGCTCTGTTTATTCTGTAGATTACTCTGCATGCACTGTTTATTCTATAGATTACTCTGCATGCTCTGTTTATTCTACATATTACTCTGCATGCTCTGTTTATTCTGCTGTTTACTCCGCATGCACTGTTTATTCTATAGATTATTCTGCATGCTCTGTTTATTCTATAGATTACTCTGCGTGCACTGTTTATTCTATAGATTACTCTGCTCTCTGTTTATTCTATAGATTACTCAGCACGCACCTTTTATACTATGTATTACTCTGCATGCTCTGCTAACTCTATATATAATTCTGCATGCACTGTTTATTCGATAGAATACTCTGCATGCTGTTTATTCTATAGATTACTGTGCACTCAATGCTTATTCTGTAGAATACTCTGCATGCACGGTTTATTCTATAGATTACTCTGCATGCACTGTTTATTCTATAGAATACTCTGCATGCTCTGTTTATTCGATAGAATACTCTGCATGCTGTTTATTCCATAGATTACTCGGCACACAATGTTTAATCTATAGATTACTATGCATGCTCTGTTTAATCTATAAATTATTCTGAATGCACTGTTTATTCTATAGATTACTCTGCATGCACTGTTTATTCTATACATTAATCGGCATGCTCTGCTTATTCTTTAGATTACTCTGCATGTACTGTTTAATCTATACATTAATCTGCATGCTCTGCTTATTCTATAGAGTACTCTGCATGCACAGTTTATTCTGTAGATTATTTTGCATGCTCGGTTTAATCTATAGATTACTCCGCATGCTGTTTATTCTATAGATTACTCCGCATGCTTTGCTAATTCTATAGATTTGTCTGCATGCTCCGTTTAATCTATATATTACTCTGCATGCGCTGTTTATTCTATAGATTACACTGCATGCACTGTTTATTCTACACACTAATCTGCAAACTCTCTTTATTTTATAGATTACTTTGCATGATCTGATAATTCTATAGATTATTCTGCATGCACTATTTATTCTATAGAATACTCTGCATGCTCTGTTTATTATATAGATTACTCTGCATGCACTGTTTATTCTATAGATTACTCTGCATGCTCTGTTTATTCTACATATTACTCTGCATGCTCTGTTTATTCTGCTGATTACTCCGCATGCACTGTTTATTCTATAGATTATTCTGCATGCTCTGTTTATTCTATAGATTACTCTGCATGCACTGTTTATGATCCAGATTACTCTGCATGCACTGTGTATTCTATAGATTAGTCTGCATGCTCTGTTTATTCTGTAGATTACACGACACACTCTGATTATTCTATAGAGAACTCAGCATGCTCTGTTTATTCTTTAGATTACTCTGCACTCTGTTTATTCTACAGATTACTCTGCACTCTGTTTATTCTATAGATTGCTCGGCACGCACCTTTTATTCTATATATTACTCCGCATGCTCTGCTAACTCTATAGATTATTCTGCATGCACTGTTTATTCTATAGATTACTCTGCATGCACTGTTCTATAGATTACGCTGCATGCTTTGCTATTTCTATAGATTATTCTGCATGCACTGTTTATTCTATAGATTACTGTGCATGCACTGTTTATTCTACACACTAATCTGCAAGCTCTCTTTATTTTATAGATTACTTTGCATGATCTGATAATTCTATAGATTATTCTGCATACACTGTTTATTCTATAGAATACTCTGCATGCTCTGTTTATTCTATAGATTACTCTGCACGCACTGTTTATTCTATTTATTACTCTGCATGCTCTGTTTATTCTACATATTACTCTGCATGCTCTGTTTATTCTGCTGATTACTCTGCATGCACTGTTTATTCTATAGATTATTCTGCATGCTCTGTTTATTCTATAGATTACTCTGCGTGCACTGTTTATTCTATAGATTACACTGCATGCACGGTTTATTCTATAGAGTAGTCTGCATGCTCTGTTTATTCTGTAGATTACATTGCACACTCTGATTATTCTAGAGAGTACTCAGCATGCTCTGTTTATTCTATAGATTACTCTGCACTCTGTTTATTCTACAGATTACTCTGCACTCTGTTTATTCTATAGATTACTCGATATGCGCTGTTTATTCTATCGATTACTCTGCATGCACTGTTTATTCTATACATTAATCTGCATGCTCTGCTTATTCTTTAGATTACTCGGCATGCACTGTTTATTCTATACATTAATCTGCATGCTCTGCTTATTCTATAGAGTACTATGCATGCACAGTTTATTCTATATATTATTTTGCATGCTCGGTTTAATCTATAGATTACTCTGCATGCTGTTTATTCTATAGATTACTCCGCATGCTTTGCTAATTCTATAGATTTGTCTGCATGCTCCGTTTAATCTATATATTACTCTGCATGCGCTGTTTATTCTATAGATTACACTGCATGCACTGTTTATTCTACACACTAATCTGCAAACTCTCTTCATTTTATAGATTACTTTGCATGATCTGATAATTCTATAGATTATTCTGCATGCACTATTTATTCTATAGAATACTCTGCATGCTCTGTTTATTCTATAGATTACTCTGCACGCACTGTTTATTCTGCTGATTACTCCGCATGCACTGTTTATTCTATAGATTATTCTGCATGCTCTGTTTATTCTATAGATTACTCTGCGTGCACTGTTTATTCTATAGATTACACGGCATGCACGGTTTTTACTATAGAGTAGTCTGCATGCTCTGTTTATTCTGTAGATTACATTGCACACTCTGATTATTCTACAGATTACTCTGCACTCTATTCTATAGATTACTCGGCACGCGCTGTTTATTCTATCGATTACTCTGCATGCACTGTTTATTCTATACATTAATCTGCATGCTCTGCTTATTCTTTAGATTACTCGGCATGCACTGTTTATTCTATACATTAATCTGCATGCTCTGCTTATTCTATAGAGTGCTCTGCATGCATAGTTTATTCTATAGATTATTTTGCATGCTCGGTTTAATCTATAGATTACTCCGCATGCTGTTTATTCTATAGATTACTCCGCATGCTTTGCTAATTCTATAGATTTGTCTGCATGCTCCGTTTAACCTATATTTTACTCTGCATGCGCTGTTTATTCTATAGATTACACTGCATGCACTGTTTATTCTACACACTAATCTGCAAACTCTCTTTATTTTATAGATTACTTTGCATGATCTGATAATTCTATAGATTATTCTGCATGCACTATTTATTCTATAGAATACTCTGCATGCTCTGTTTATTATATAGATTACTCTGCATGCACTGTTTATTCTATAGATTACTCTGCATGCTCTGTTTATTCTACATATTACTCTGCATGCTCTGTTTATTCTGCTGATTACTCCGCATGCACTGTTTATTCTATAGATTATTCTGCATGCTCTGTTTATTCTATAGATTACTCTGCATGCACTGTTTATGATCCAGATTACTCTGCATGCACTGTGTATTCTATAGATTAGTCTGCATGCTCTGTTTATTCTGTAGATTACACGGCACACTCTGATTATTCTATAGAGAACTCAGCATGCTCTGTTTATTCTTTAGATTACTCTGCACTCTGTTTATTCTATAGATTGTTCGGCACGCACCTTTTATTCTATATATTACTCTGCATGCTCTGCTAACTCTATAGATTATTCTGCATGCACTGTTTATTCTGTAGATTACTCTGCATGCACTGTTCTATAGATTACGCTGCATGCTTTGCTATTTCTATAGATTATTCTGCATGCACTGTTTATTCTATAGATTACTTTGCATGCACTGTTTATTCTACACACTAATCTGCAAGCTCTCTTTATTTTATAGATTACTTTGCATGATCTGATAATTCTATAGATTATTCTGCATACACTGTTTATTCTATAGAATACTCTGCATGCTCTGTTTATTCTATAGATTACTCTGCACGCACTGTTTATTCTATTTATTACTCTGCATGCTCTGTTTATTCTACATATTACTCTGCATGCTCTGTTTATTCTGCTGATTACTCCGCATGCACTGTTTATTCTATAGATTATTCTGCATGCTCTGTTTATTCTATAGATTACTCAGCGTGCACTGTTTATTCTATAGATTACACTGCATGCACGGTTTATTCTATAGAGTAGTCTGCATGCTCTGTTTATTCTGTAGATTACATTGCACACTCTGATTATTCTAGAGAGTACTCAGCATGCTCTGTTTATTCTATAGATTACTCTGCACTCTGTTTATTCTACAGATTACTCTGCACTCTGTTTATTCTATAGATTACTCGGCACGCGCTGTTTATTCTATAGATTAGTCCGCATGCTCTGTTTATGCTGTAGATTAATCTGCATGCTCTGTTTATTCTATAGATTACTCTGCTCTCTGTTTATTCTATAGATTACTCAGCAGCACCTTTTATAGTGTATATTACTCTGCATGCTCTGCTAACTCTATAGATTATTCTGCATGCACTGTTTCTGCGATAGAATACTCTGCATGCTGTTTATTCTATAGATTACTATGCACTCAATGTTTATTCTGTAGAATACTCTGAATGCACTGTTTATTCTACATAATACTCTGCATGCTCTGTTTATTCTACATAATACTCTGCATGCTCTGTTTATTCTGCTGATTACACCATATGCACTGTTTATTCTATAGATTTGTCTGCATGCTCCATTTAATCTATATATTACTCTGCATACACTGTTTATTCTATAGATTACTCTGCATGCACTGTTTATTCTACACACTAATCTGCAAGCTCTTTATTTTATAGATTACTGTGCATGATCTGATAATTCTATAGATTATTCTGCATGCAGTATTTATTCTATAGAATACTCTGCATGCTCTGTTTATTCTATAGATTACTCTGAATACACTGTTTATTCTATATATTACTCTGCATGCACTGTTTATTCTATACATTAATCTGCATGCTCTGCTTATTCTATAGAGTACTCTGCATGCACAGTTTATTCTTGAGATTATTTTGCATGCTCTGTTTAATCAATAGATTACTCCGCATGCTGTTTATTCTATAGATTACTCCACATGCTTTGCTAATTCTATAGATTTGTCTGCATGCTCCGTTTAATCTATATATTACTCTGCATGCACTGTTTATTCTATAGATTACTCTGCATGCACTGTTTATTCCATACAGTAATCAGCAAGCTCCCTTTATTTTATAGATTACTCTGCATGCTCTGTTTATTCTATAGATTATTCTGCATGCACTGTTTATTCTATAGATTACTCTGCATGCTCTGTTCATTCTATAGATTATTCTGCATGCACTGTTTATTCTATATATTACTCTGCATGCTCTGTTTATTCTATAGAATACTCTGCAACACTGTTTATTCTATAGATTACTCTGCATGCTCTGTTTATTCTACACATTACTCTGTATGCTCTGTTTATTCTGCTGATTACTCCGCATGCACTGTTTATTCTATAGATTATTCTGCATGCTCTGTTTATTCTATAGATTACTCTGCGTGCACTGTTTATTCTATAGATTATTCTGCATGCTCTGTTTATTCTGTAGATTACTCTGCATGAACGGTGTATTCTATAGATTACTCTGCATGCACTGTTTATGATCCAGATTACTCTGCGTGCACTGTGTATTCTATAGATTACTCTGCATGCACTGTTTATTCTGTAGA
Source organism: Squalus acanthias (assembly GCA_030390025.1). NCBI lineage: Eukaryota > Metazoa > Chordata > Chondrichthyes > Squaliformes > Squalidae > Squalus > Squalus acanthias. The sequence goes on along the minus strand of CM059439.1, from coordinate 2,961,414 downwards.
TTACACGACACACTCTGATTATTCTATAGAGAACACAGCATGCTCTGTTTATTCTTTAGATTACCCTGCACTCTGTTTATTCTATAGATTACTTGGCACGCACCTTTTATTCTATATATTACTCTGCATGCTCTGCTAACTCTATAGATTATTCTGCACGCACTGTTTATTCTATAGATTACTCTGCATGCACTGTTTGTTCTATAGATTACGCTGCATGCTTTGCTATTTTTATAGATTATTCTGCATGCACTGTTTATTCTATAGATTACTCTGCATGCACTGTTTATTCTACACACTAATCTGCAAGCTCTCTTTATTTTATAGATTACTTTGCATGATCTGATAATTCTATAGATTATTCTGCATGCACTGTTTATTCTATAGAATACTCTGCATACACTATTTATTCTATAGATTACTCTGCATGCTCTGTTTATTCTACACATTACTCTGTATGCTCTGTTTATTCTGCTGATTACTCCGCATGCGCTGTTTATTCTATAGATTATTCTGCATGCTCTGTTTATTCTATAGATTACTCTGCGTGCACTGTTTATTCTATAGATTATTCTGCATGCTCTGTTTATTCGACAGATTACTCTGCACTCTGTTTATTCTATAGATTACTTGGCACGCACCTTTTATTCTATATATTACTCTGCATGCTCTGCTAACTCTATAGATTATTCTGCACACACTGTTTATTCTATAGATTACTCTGCATGCACTGTTTGTTCTATAGATTACGCTGCATGCTTTGCTATTTTTATAGATTATTCTGCATGCACTGTTTATTCTATAGATTACTGTGCATGCACTGTTTATTCTACACACTAATCTGCAAGCTCTCTTTATTTTATAGATTACTTTGCATGATCTGATAATTCTATAGATTATTCTGCATGCACTGTTTATTCTATAGAATACTCTGCATGCTCTGTTTATTCTATAGATTACTCTGCACGCACTGTTTATTCTATAGATTACTCTGCGTGCTCTGTTTATTCTACATATTACTCTGCATGCTCTGTTTATTCTGATTACTCCGCATGCACTGTTTATTCTATAGATTATTCTGCATGCTCTGTTTATTCTATAGATTACTCTGCGTGCACTGTTTATACTATAGATTACACTGCACGCACGGTTTATTCTATAGAGTAGTCTGCATGCTCTGTTTATTCTGTAGATTACATTGCACACTCTGATTAGTCTAGAGTGTACTCAGCATGCTCTGTTTATTCTATAGATTACTCTGCACTCTGTTTATTCTATAGATTACTCTGCATGCTCTGTTTATTCTACATATTACTCTGCATGCTCTGTTTATTCTGATTACTCCGCATGCACTGTTTATTCTATAGATTATTCTGCATGCTCTGTTTATTCTATAGATTACTCTGCGTGCACTGTTTATTCTATAGATTACACTGCATGCACGGTTTATTCTATAGATTACTCTGCGTGCACTGTTTATACTATAGATTACACTGCATGCACGGTTTATTCTATAGAGTAGTCTGCATGCTCTGTTTATTCTGTAGATTACATTGCACACTCTGATTAGTCTAGAGTGTACTCAGCATGCTCTGTTTATTCTATAGATTACTCTGCACTCTGTTTATTCTATAGATTACTCTGCATGCTCTGTTTATTCTACATATTACTCTGCATGCTCTGTTTATTCTGATTACTCCGCATGCACTGTTTATTCTATAGATTATTCTGCATGCTCTGTTTATTCTATAGATTACTCTGCGTGCACTGTTTATTCTATAGATTACACTGCATGCACGGTTTATTCTATAGAGTAGTCTGCATGCTCTGTTTGTTCTGTAGATTACATTGCATACTCTGATTATTCTAGAGTGTACTCAGCATGCTCTTTTTATTCTATAGATTACTCTGCACTCTGTTTATTCTACAGATTACTCTGCACTCTGTTTATTCTACAGATTACTCTGCACTCTGTTTATTCTATAGATTACGCGGCACGCGCTGTTTATTCTATAGATTAGTCCGCATGCTCTGTTTATGCTGTAGATTAATCTGCATGCTCTGTTTATTCTATAGATTACTCTGCTCTCTGTTTATTCTATATATTACTCAGCACGCACCTTTTATACTATATATTACTCTGCATGCTCTGCTAACTCTATATATAATTCTGCATGCACTGTTTATTCGATAGAATACTCTGCATGCTGTTTATTCTATAGATTACTATGCACTCAATGTTTATTCTGTAGAATACTCTGCATGCACTGTTTATTCTATAGATTACTCTGCATGCACTGTTTATTGTATAGAATACTATGCATGCACTGTTTATTCGATAGAATACTCTGCATGCTGTTTATTCCATAGATTACTCTGCACACAATGTTTAATCTATAGATTACGCTGCATGCACTGTTTAATCTATAAATTATTCTGAATGCACTGTTTATTCTATAGATTACTCTGCATGCACTGTTTATTCTATACATTAATCTGCATGCTCTGCTTATTCTTTAGATTACTCTGCATGCACTGTTTATTCTATACATTAATCTGCATGCTCTGCTTATTCTATAGAGTACGCTGCATGTACAGTTTATTGTGTAGGTTATTTTGTATGTTCTGTTTAATCTACAGATTACTCCGCATGCTGTTTATTCTATAGATTACTCCGCATGCTTTGCTAATTCTATAGATTTGTCTGCATGCTCCGTTTAATCTATATATTACTCTGCATGCGCTGTTTATTATATAGATTACACTGCATGCACTGTTTATTCTATACACTAATCTGCAAGCTCTCTTTATTTTATAAATTACTTTGCATGATCTGATAATTCTATAGATTATTCTGCACGTACTATTTATTCTATAGAATACTCTGCAGGCTATGTTTATTCTATAGATTACTCTGAATGCACTGTTTATTCTATAGATTACTCTGCATGCACTGTTTATTCTATACACTAATCTGCAAGCTCTCTTTATTTTATACATTACTTTGCATGCTCTGTTTATTCTATAGATTACTCTGCATGCTCTCTTTATTCTACATAATACTCTGCATGCTCAGTTTATTCTGCTGATTACACCGCATGCACTGTTTATTCTATAGATTTGTCTGCATGCTCTGTTTAATCTATCGATTACTCCGCATGCTGTTTATTCTATAGATTACTCTGCATGCTTTGCTAATTCTATAGATATGTCTGCATGCTCCGTTTAATCTATATATTACTCTGCATGCACTGTTTAGTCTATAGATTACTCTGCATGCACTGTTTATTCCATACACTAATCTGCAAGCTTTCTTTATTTTATAGATTACTTTGCATGATCAGATAATTCTATATATTATTCTGCATGCACTATTTATTCTATAGAATACGCTGCACGCCCTGTTTATTCTATAGATTCCTCTGCATGCACTGTTTATTCTATAGATTATTCTGCATGCTCTGTTTATTCTGTAGATTACTCTGCATGAACGGTGTATTCTATAGATTACTCTGCATGCACTGTTTATGATCCAGATTACTCTGCATGCACTGTGTATTCTATAGATTACTCTGCATGCACTGTTTATTCTGTAGATTACACGACACACTCTGATTATTCTATAGAGAACACAGCATGCTCTGTTTATTCTTTAGATTACCCTGCACTCTGTTTATTCTATAGATTACTTGGCACGCACCTTTTATTCTATATATTACTCTGCATGCTCTGCTAACTCTATAGATTATTCTGCACGCACTGTTTATTCTATAGATTACTCTGCATGCACTGTTTGTTCTATAGATTACGCTGCATGCTTTGCTATTTTTATAGATTATTCTGCATGCACTGTTTATTCTATAGATTACTCTGCATGCACTGTTTATTCTACACACTAATCTGCAAGCTCTCTTTATTTTATAGATTACTTTGCATGATCTGATAATTCTATAGATTATTCTGCATGCACTGTTTATTCTATAGAATACTCTGCATACACTGTTTATTCTATAGATTACTCTGCATGCTCTGTTTATTCTACACATTACTCTGTATGCTCTGTTTATTCTGCTGATTACTCCGCATGCACTGTTTATTCTATAGATTATTCTGCATGCTCTGTTTATTCTATAGATTACTCTGCGTGCACTGTTTATTCTATAGATTATTCTGCATGCTCTGTTTATTCGACAGATTACTCTGCACTCTGTTTATTCTATAGATTACTTGGCACGCACCTTTTATTCTATATATTACTCTGCATGCTCTGCTAACTCTATAGATTATTCTGCACACGCTGTTTATTCTATAGATTACTCTGCATGCACTGTTTGTTCTATAGATTACGCTGCATGCGTTGCTATTTTTATAGATTATTCTGCATGCACTGTTTATTCTATAGATTACTGTGCATGCACTGTTTATTCTACACACTAATCTGCAAGCTCTCTTTATTTTATAGATTACTTTGCATGATCTGATAATTCTATAGATTATTCTGCATGCACTGTTTATTCTATAGAATACTCTGCATGCTCTGTTTATTCTATAGATTACTCTGCACGCACTGTTTATTCTATAGATTACTCTGCGTGCTCTGTTTATTCTACATATTACTCTGCATGCTCTGTTTATTCTGATTACTCCGCATGCACTGTTTATTCTATAGATTATTCTGCATGCTCTGTTTATTCTATAGATTACTCTGCGTGCACTGTTTATACTATAGATTACACTGCATGCACGGTTTATTCTCTAGAGTAGTCTGCATGCTCTGTTTATTCTGTAGATTACATTGCACACTTTGATTAGTCTAGAGTGTACTCAGCATGCTCTGTTTATTCTATAGATTACTCTGCACTCTGTTTATTCTATAGATTACTCTGCATGCTCTGTTTATTCTACATATTACTCTGCATGCTCTGTTTATTCTGATTACTCCGCATGCACTGTTTATTCTATAGATTATTCTGCATGCTCTGTTTATTCTATAGATTACTCTGCGTGCACTGTTTATTCTATAGATTACACTGCATGCACGGTTTATTCTATAGAGTAGTCTGCATGCTCTGTTTGTTCTGTAGATTACATTGCATACTCTGATTATTCTAGAGTGTACTCAGCATGCTCTTTTTATTCTATAGATTACTCTGCACTCTGTTTATTCTACAGATTACTCTGCACTCTGTTTATTCTACAGATTACTCTGCACTCTGTTTATTCTATAGATTACGCGGCACGCGCTGTTTATTCTATAGATTAGTCCGCATGCTCTGTTTATGCTGTAGATTAATCTGCATGCTCTGTTTATTCTATAGATTACTCTGCTCTCTGTTTATTCTATATATTACTCAGCACGCACCTTTTATACTATATATTACTCTGCATGCTCTGCTAACTCTATATATAATTCTGCATGCACTGTTTATTCGATAGAATACTCTGCATGCTGTTTATTCTATAGATTACTATGCACTCAATGTTTATTCTGTAGAATACTCTGCATGCACTGTTTATTCTATAGATTACTCTGCATGCACTGTTTATTGTATAGAATACTATGCATGCACTGTTTATTCGATAGAATACTCTGCATGCTGTTTATTCCATAGATTACTCTGCACACAATGTTTAATCTATAGATTACGCTGCATGCACTGTTTAATCTATAAATTATTCTGAATGCACTGTTTATTCTATAGATTACTCTGCATGCACTGTTTATTCTATACATTAATCTGCATGCTCTGCTTATTCTTTAGATTACTCTGCATGCACTGTTTATTCTATACATTAATCTGCATGCTCTGCTTATTCTATAGAGTACGCTGCATGTACAGTTTATTATGTAGATTATTTTGTATGTTCTGTTTAATCTACAGATTACCCTGCATGCTGTTTATTCTATAGATTACTCCGCATGCTTTGCTAATTCTATAGATTTGTCTGCATGCTCCGTTTAATCTATATATTACTCTGCATGCGCTGTTTATTATATAGATTACACTGCATGCACTGTTTATTCTATACACTAATCTGCAAGCTCTCTTTATTTTATAAATTACTTTGCATGATCTGATAATTCTATAGATTATTCTGCACGTACTATTTATTCTATAGAATACTCTGCAGGCTATGTTTATTCTATAGATTACTCTGAATGCACTGTTTATTCTATAGATTACTCTGCATGCACTGTTTATTCTATACACTAATCTGCAAGCTCTCTTTATTTTATACATTACTTTGCATGCTCTGTTTATTCTATAGATTACTCTGCATGCTCTCTTTATTCTACATAATACTCTGCATGCTCAGTTTATTCTGCTGATTACACCGCATGCACTGTTTATTCTATAGATTTGTCTGCATGCTCTGTTTAATCTATCGATTACTCCGCATGCTGTTTATTCTATAGATTACTCTGCATGCTTTGCTAATTCTATAGATATGTCTGCATGCTCCGTTTAATCTATATATTACTCTGCATGCACTGTTTAGTCTATAGATTACTCTGCATGCACTGTTTATTCCATACAATAATCTGCAAGCTTTCTTTATTTTATAGATTACTTTGCATGATCAGATAATTCTATATATTATTCTGCATGCACTATTTATTCTATAGAATACTCTGCACGCCCTGTTTATTCTATAGATTCCTCTGCATGCACTGTTTATTCTATAGATTACTCTGCATGCTCTGTTTATTCTACATATTACTCTGCATGCTCTGTTTATTCTGCTGATTACTCCGCATGCACTGTTTATTCTATACATTGTTCTGCATGCTCTGTTTATTCTATAGATTACTCTGTGTGCACTGTTTATTCTATAGATTACACAGCATGCACGGTTTATTATATAGAGTAGTCTGCATGCTCTGTTTATTCTGTAGATTACTCTGCATGCTCTGTTTATTCTACAGATTACTCTGCATGCTCTGTTTATTATGCTGATTACTCTGCATGCACTGTTTATTCTATAGATTACTCTGCATGCTCTGTTTATTCTACATATTACTCTGCATGCTCTGTTTATTCTGCTGATTACTCCGCATGCACTGTTTATTCTATAGATTATTCTGCATGCTCTGTTTATTCTATAGATTACTCTGCGTGCACTGTTTATTCTATAGAGTAGTCTGCATGCTCTGTTTATTCTGTAAATTACATTGCACACTCTGATTATTCTAGAGAGTACTCAGCATGCTCTGTTTATTCTATAGATTACTCTGCACTCTGTTTATTCTACAGATTACTCTGCACTCTGTTTATTCTATAGATTACTCGGCACACGCTGTTTATTCTATAGATTAGTCCGCATGCTCTGTTTATGCTGTAGATTAATCTGCATGCTTTGTTTATTCTATAGATTACTCCGCATTCTTTGCTAATTCAATAGATTTGTCTGCATGCTCCGTTTAATCTATATATTACTCTGCATGCACTGTTTATTCTATAGATTACTCTGCATGCACTGTTTATTCTATACACTAATATGCAAGCTCTCTTTATTTTATAGATTACTTTGCATGATCTGATAATTCTATAGATTATTCTGCATGCACTACTTATTATATAGAATACTCTGCAGGCTCTGTTTATTCTATAGATTACTCTGAATGCACTGTTTATTCTATAGATTACTCTGCATGCTCTGTTTATTCTATAGATTACTCTGCATGCTCTGTTTATTATGCTGATTACTCTGCATGCTCTGTTTATTCTATAGATTACTCTGCATACACTGTTTATTCTATAGATTACTCTGCATGCTCTGTTTATTCTACACATTACTCTGCATGCTCTGTTTATTCTGCTGATTACTCCGCATGCACTGTTTATTCTATAGATTACTCTGCATGCTCTGTTTATTCTACATATTACTCTGCATGCTCTGTTTATTCTGCTGATTACTCCGCATGCACTGTTTATTCTATAGATTATTCTGCATGCTCTGTTTATTCTATAGATTACTCTGCGTGCACTGTTTATTCTATAGATTACACGGCATGCACCGTTTATTCTATAGAGTAGTCTGCATGCTCTGTTTATTCTGTAGATTACTCTGCATGCTCTGTTTATTCTATAGATTACTCTGCATGCACTGTGTATTCTATAGATTACTCTGCATGCACTGTTTATGATCCAGATTACTCTGCATGCACTGTGTATTCTATAGATTAGTCTGTATGCACTGTTTATTCTGTAGATTACACGGCACACTCTGATTATTCTATAGAGAACTCAGCATGCTCTGTTTATTCTACAGATTACTCTGCACTCTGTTTATTCTATAGATTACTCGGCACGCACCTTTTATTCTATATATTACTCTGCATGCTCTGCTAACTCTATAGATTATTCTGCATGCACTGTTTATTCTATAGATTACTCTGCATGCAGTTTGTTCTATAGATTACGCTGCATGCTTTACTATTTTTATAGATTATTCTGCATGCACTGTTTATTCTATAGAATACTCTGCATGCTCTGTTTATTCTATAGATTACTCTGCATGCTCTGTTTATTCTACATATTACTCTGCATGCTCTGTTTATTCTGATTACTCCGCATGCACTGTTTATTCTATAGATTATTCTGCATGCTCTGTTTATTCTATAGATTACTCTGCATGCACGGTTTATTCTATAGATTACACTGCATGCACGGTTTATTCTATAGATTATTCTGCATGCTCTGTTTATTCTGTAGATTACATTGCACACTCTGATTATTCTAGAGTGTACTCAGCATGCTCTGTTTATTCTATAGATTACTCTGCACTCTGTTTATTCTACAGATTACTCTGCACTCTGTTTATTCTATAGATTATGCAGCACGCGCTGTTTATTCTATAGATTAGTCCTCATGCTCGGTTTATGCTGTAGATTAATCTGCATGCTCTGTTTATTCTATAGATTAATCTGCTCACTGTTTATTCTATAGATTACTCAGCACGCACCTTTTATACTATATATTACTCTGCATGCTCTGCTAACTATATATAATTCTGCATGCACTGTTTATTCGATAGAATACTCTGCATGATGTTTATTCCATAGATTACTCTGCACACAATGTTTAATCTATAGATTACTCTGCATGCTCTGCTTAATCTATACATTAATCTGCATACACTGCTTATTCTTTAGATTACTATGCATGCACTGTTTATTCTATACATTAATCTGCATGCTCTGCTTATTCTATAGAATACGATGCATGTGCAGTTTATTCTATAGATTATTTTGCATGCTCTGTTTAATCAATAGATTACTCCGCATGCTGTTTATTCTATAGATTACTCCGCATGCTTTGCTAATTCTATAGATTTGTCTGCATGCTCTGTTTAGTCTATATATTACTCTGCATGCGCTGTTTATTCTATAGATTTGTCTGCATGCACTGCTTATTCTATACACTAATCTGCAAGCTCTCTTTATTTTATTGATTACTTTGCATGATCTGATAATTCTATAGATTATTCTGCATGCACTATTTATTCTATAGATTACTCTGAATGCACTTTTTATTCTATAGATTACTCTGAATGCACTTTTTATTCTATAGATTACTCTGCATGCACTGTTTATTCTATACACTAATCTGCAAGCTCTCTTTATTTTATACATTACTTTGCATGCTCTGTCTATTCTATAGATTACTCTGCATGCTCTGTTTATTCTACATAATACTCTGCATGCTCAGTGTATTCTGCTGATTACACCGCATGCACTGTTTATTCTATAGATTTGTCTGCATGCTCTGTTTAATCTATAGATTACTCAGCACGCTGTTTATTCTACAGATTACTCCGCATGCTTTGCTAATTCTATAGATTTGTCTGCATGCTCCATTTAATCTATATATTACTCTGCATGCACTGTTTAGTCTATAGATTACTCTGCATGTACTGTTTATTCCATACACTAATCTGCAAGCTCTCTTTATTTTATAGATTACTTTGCATGATCTGATAATTCTATATATTATTCTGCAGGCGCTATTTATTCTATAGAATACACTGCATGCTCTGTTTATTCTATAGATTACTCTGCATGCTCTGTTTATTCTACATATTACTCTGCATGCTCTGTTTATTCTGCTGATTACTCCGCATGCACTGTTTATTCTATAGATTATTCTGCACGCTCTGTTTATTCTATAGATTACTCTGCATGCACTGTGTATGATCCAGATTACTCTGCATGCACTGTGTATTCTATAGATTACTCTGCATGTACTGTTTATGATCCAGATTACTCTGCATGCACTGTGTATTCTATAGATTACTCTGCATGCACTGTTTATGATCCAGATTACTCTGCATGCACTGTGTATTCTATAGATTAGTCTGCATGCTCTGTTTATTCTGTAGATTACACAGCACACTCTGATTATTCTATAGAGAACTCAGCATGCTCTGTTTATTCTTTAGATTACTCTGCACTCTGTTTATTCGACAGATTACTCGGCACTCTGTTTATTCTATAGATTACTCGGCACGCACCTTTTATTCTATATATTACTCTGCATGCTCTGCTAACTCTATAGATTATTCTGCATGCACTGTTTATTCTATAGATTACTCTGCATGCACTGTTTGTTCTATAGATTACGCTGCATGCTTTGCTATTTTTATAGATTATTCTGCATGCACTGTTTATTCTATAGATTACTCTGCATGCACTGTTTATTCTACACACTAATCTGCAAGCTCTCTTTATTTTATAGATTACTTTGCACGATCTGACAATTCTATAGATTATTCTGCATGCATTATTTGTTCTATAGAATACTCTGCATGCTCTGTTTATTCTATATATTACTCTGCAGGCACTGTTTATTCTATGGATTACTCTGCATGCTCTGTTTATTCTACATATTACTCTGCATGCTCTGTTTATTCTGCTGAATACTCCGCATGCACTGTTTATTCTATAGATTATTCTGCATGCTCTGTTTATTCTATAGATTACTGCATGCACTGTTCATTCTATAGATTACAAGGCATGCATGGTTTATTATGTAGAGTAGTCTGCATGCTCTGTTTATTCTGTAGATTACTCTGCATGCTCCGTTTATTCTATAGATTACTCTGCATGCACTGTTTATGATCTAGATTAATCTGCATGCACGGTTTATTCTATAGATTACACTGCATGCACGGTTTATTCTATAGTTTAGTCTGCATGCTGTGTTTATTCTGTAGATTACTCTGCACACTGTTTACTCTAAAGATTACTCGGCATGCTCTGTTTATTCTACAGATCACTGCACTCTTTATTCTATCGATTACTCTGCATGCACTGTTTATTCTATAGATTTCTCTGCATGCACTGTTTATTCTATACTTTAATCTGCATGCTCTGCTTATTCTATAGAGTACTCTGCATGCACAGTTTATTCTATAGATTATTTTGCATTCTCTGTTCTTTCTATATATTACTCTGCATGCTCTGTTTAATCTATAGATTACTCTGCACGCTTTGCTAATTCTATAGATTATTCTGCATGCTCTGTTTAATCTATACATTACTCGGAATGCACTGTTTATTCTTTAGATTACTCTCCACACACAATTTATTCTATAGATTACTCTGCATGCCCAGTTTATTGTATAGATTATTTTGCATGCTCTGTTTAATCTATATATTACTCTGCATGCACTTTTTCTTCCATAGTTTACTCTGCATGTACCGTTTAATCTATACATTAACTGCACGCTCTGTTCGTTCTATAGATTACTCCCTGTGCACGGCTTCTTCTATAGATTATTCGGCATACACTTTTTTCTATAGAATACTCTGCAGGCTCTGTTTATTCTATAGACTACTCTGCATGCTCTGTTTATTCTATAGATTACTCTGCATGCTCTGTTTATTCTACACATTACTCTGCATGCTCTGTTTATTCTGCTGATTACTCCGCATGCACTGTTTATTCTATAGATTATTATGCATGCTCTGTTTATTCTATAGATTACTCTGCGTGCACTGTTTATTATATAGATTACTCTGCGTGCACTGTTTATTCTGTAGATTACTCTGCATGCTCTGTTTATTCTATAGATTACTCTGCATGCACTGTTTATGATCCAGATTACTCTGCATGCACTGTGTATTCTATAGATTACTCTGCATGCACTGTTTATGATCCAGATTACTCTGCATGCACTGTGTATTCTATAGATTAGTCTGCATGCTTTGTTTATTCTGTAGATTACACGGCACACTCTGGTTTTCTATAGAGAACTCAGCATGCTCTGTTTATTCTTTAGATTACTCTGCACTCTGTTTATTCTACAGATTACTCTGCACTCTGTTTATTCTATAGATTACTTGGCACGCACCTTTTATTCTATATATTACTCTGCATGCTCTGCTAACTCTATAGATTATTCTGCACGCACTGTTTATTCTATAGATTACTCTGCATGCACTGTTTGTTCTATAGATTACGCTGCATGCTTTGCTATTTTTATAGATTATTCTGCATGCACTGTTTATTCTATAGATTACTCTGCATGCACTGTTTATTCTACACACTAATCTGCAAGCTCTCTTTATTTTATAGATTACTTTGCATGATCTGACAATTCTATAGATTATTCTGCATGCATTATTTGTTCTATAGAATACTCTGCATGCTCTGTTTATTCTATAGATTACTCTGCATACACTGTTTATTCTATAGATTACTCTGCATGCTCTGTTTATTCTACATATTACTCTGCATGCTCTGTTTATTCTGCTGATTACTCCGCATGCACTGTTTATTCTATAGATTATTAAGCATGCTCTGTTTATTCTATAGATTACTCAGCACGCACCTTTTATACTATATATTACTCTGCATGCTCTGCTAACTATATATAATTCTGCATGCACTGTTTATTTGATAGAATACTCTGCATGCTGTTTATTCTATAGATTACTATGCACTCAATGTTTATTCTGTAGAATACTCTGCATGCACTGTTCATTCTATAGATTACTCTGCATGCTCTGTTTATTCTACATATTACTCTGCATGCTCTGTTTATTCTGCTGATTACTCCGCATGCACTGTTTATTCTATAGATTATTAAGCATGCTCTGTTTATTCTATAGATTACTGCATGCACTGTGCATTCTATAGATTACACAGCATGCATGGTTTATTATATAGAGTAGTCTGCATGCTCTGTTTATTCTGTAGATTACTCTGCGTGCTCTGTTTATTCTATAGATTACTCTGCATGCACTGTTTATGATCTAGATTAATCTGCATGCACGGTTTATTCTATAGATTACACTGCATGCACGGTTTATTCTATAGATTAGTCTGCATGCTGTGTTTATTCTGTAGATTACTCTGCACACTGTTTACTCTAAAGATTACTCGGCATGCTCTGTTTATTCTACAGATCACTCTGCACTCTTTATTCTATCGATTACTCTGCATGCACTGTTTATTCTATAGATTTCTCTGCATGCACTGTTTATTCTATACTTTAATCTGCATGCTCTGCTTATTCTATAGAGTACTCTGCATGCACAGTCTATTCTATAGATTATTTTGCATTCTCTGTTCTTTCTATATATTACTCTGCATGCTCTGTTTAATTTATAGATTACTCTGCATGCTTTGCTAATTCTATAGATTATTCTGCATGCTCTGTTTAATCTATACATTACTCTGAATGCACTGTTTATTCTTTAGATTACTCTCCACACACAATTTATTCTATAGATTACTCTGCATGCCCAGTTTATTATATAGATTCTTTTGCATGCTCTGTTTAATCTATATATTACTCTGCATGCACTTTTTCTTCCATAGTTTACTCTGCACGCACCGTTTAATCTATACATTAACTGCACGCTCTGTTCGTTCTATAGATTACTCCCTGTGCACGGCTAATTCTATAGATTATTCGGCATATACTTTTTTCTATAGAATACTCTGCAGGCTCTGTTTATTCTATAGATTACTCTGAATGCACTGTTTATTCTATAGATTACTCTGCAAGCTCTGTTTATTATGCTGATTACTCTGCATGCTCTGTTTATTCTATAGATTACTCTGCATACACTGTTTATTCTATAGATTACTCTGCATGCTCTGTTTATTCTACACATTACTCCGCATGCTCTGTTTATTCTGCTGATTACTCCGCATGCTCTGTTTATTCTATAGATTACTCTGCGTGCACTGTATATTCTATAGATTACACTGCATGCACGGTTTATTCTATAGCGTAGTCTGCATGCTCTGTTTATTCTGTAGATTACATTGCACACTCTGATTATTCTAGAGTGTACTCAGCATGCTCTGTTTATTATATAGATTACTCTGCACTCTGTTTATTCTATAGATTACTCTGCATGCTCTGTTTATTCTACATATTACTCTGCATGCTCTGTTTATTCTGATTACTCCACATGCACTGTTTATTCTATAGATTATTCTGTATGCTCTGTTTATTCTATAGATTACTCTGCGTGCACTGTTTATTCTATAGATTACACTGCATGCACGGTTTATTCTATAGAGTAGTCTGCATGCTCTGTTTATTCTGTAGATTACATTGCACACTCTGATTATTCTGGAGTGTACTCAGCATGCTCTGTTTATTCTATAGATTACTCTGCACTCTGTTTATTCTACAGATTACTCTGCACTCTGTTTATTCTATAGATTACGCGGCACGCACTGTTTATTCTATAGATTAGTCCGCATGCTCGGTTTATGCTATAGATTAATCTGCATGCTCTGTTTATTCTATAGGTTAATCTGCTCACTGTTTATTCTATAGATTACTCAGCACGCACCTTTTATACAATATATTACTCTGCATGCTCTGCTAACTATATATAATTCTGCATGCACTGTTTATTTGATAGAATACTCTGCATGCTGTTTATTCTATAGATTACTATGCACTCAATGTTTATTCTGTAGAATACTCTGCATGCACTGTTCATTCTATAGATTACTCTGCATGCTCTGTTTATTCTACATATTACTCTGCATGCTCTGTTTATTCTGCTGATTACTCCGCATGCACTGTTTATTCTATAGATTATTAAGCATGCTCTGTTTATTCTATAGATTACTGCATGCACTGTGCATTCTATAGATTACACAGCATGCGTGGTTTATTATATAGAGTAGTCTGCATGCTCTGTTTATTCTGTAGATTACTCTGCATGCTCTGTTTATTCTATAGATTACTCTGCATGCACTGTTTATGATCTAGATTAATCTGCATGCATGGTTTATTCTATAGATTACACTGCATGCACGGTTTATTCTATAGATTAGTCTGCATGCTGTGTTTATTCTGTAGATTACTCTGCACACTGTTTACTCTAAAGATTACTCGGCATGCTCTTTATTCTACAGATCACTCTGCACTCTTTATTCTATCGATTACTCTGCATGCACTGTTTATTCTATAG
This sequence comes from Squalus acanthias, assembly GCA_030390025.1. Lineage (NCBI taxonomy): Eukaryota > Metazoa > Chordata > Chondrichthyes > Squaliformes > Squalidae > Squalus > Squalus acanthias. The sequence goes on along the minus strand of CM059439.1, from coordinate 2,945,963 downwards.
ATTTCTCTGCATGCACTGTTTATTCTATACTTTAATCTGCATGCTCTGCTTATTCTATAGAGTACTCTGCATGCACAGTTTATTCTATAGATTATTTTGCATTCTCTGTTCTTTCTATATATTACTCTGCATGCTCTGTTTAATCTATACATTACTCTGAATGCACTGTTTATTCTTTAGATTACTCTCCACACACAATTTATTCTATAGATTACTCTGCATGCCCAGTTTATTATATAGATTATTCTGCATGCTCTGTTTAATCTATATATTACTCTGCATGCACTTTTTCTTCCATAGTTTACTCTGCACGCACCGTTTAATCTATACATTAAATGCACGCTCTGTTCGTTCTCTAGATTGCTCCCTGTGCACGGCTAATTCTATACATTATTCTGCATATACTTTTTTCTATAGAATACTCTGCAGGCTCTGTTTATTCTATAGATTACTCTGAATGCACTGTTTATTCTATAGATTACTCTGCATGCTCTGTTTATTCTACACATTACTCTGCATGCTCTGTTTATTCTGCTGATTACTCCGCATGCACTGTTTATTCTATAGATTACTCTGCATGCTCTGTTTATTCTACATATTACTCCGCATGCACTGTTTATTCTATAGATTATTCTGCATGCTCTGTTTATTCTATAGATTACTCTGCGTGCACTGTATATTCTATAGATTACACTGCATGCACGGTTTATTCTATAGCGTAGTCTGCATGCTCTGTTTATTCTGTAGATTACATTGCACACTGTGATTATTCTAGAGTTTACTCAGCATGCTCTGTTTATTATATAGATTACTCTGCACTCTGTTTATTCTATAGATTACTCTGCATGCTCTGTTTATTCTACATATTACTCTGCATGCTCTGTTTATTCTGATTACTCCACATGCACTGTTTATTCTATAGATTATTCTGTATGCTCTGTTTATTCTATAGATTACTCTGCGTGCACTGTTTATTCTATAGATTACACTGCATGCACGGTTTATTCTATAGAGTAGTCTGCATGCTCTGTTTATTCTGTAGATTACATTGCACACTCTGATTATTCTGGAGTGTACTCAGCATGCTCTGTTTATTCTATAGATTACTCTGCACTCTGTTTATTCTACAGATTACTCTGCACTCTGTTTATTCTATAGATTACGCGGCACGCACTGTTTATTCTATAGATTAGTCCGCATGCTCGGTTTATGCTATAGATTAATCTGCATGCTCTGTTTATTCTATAGATTAATCGGCTCACTGTTTATTCTATAGATTACTCAGCACGCACCTTTTATACTATATATTACTCTGCATGCTCTGCTAACCATATATAATTCTGCATGCACTGTTTATTTGATAGAATACTCTGCATGCTGTTTATTCTATAGATTACTATGCACTCAATGTTTATTCTGTAGAAGACTCTGCATGCACTGTTCATTCTATAGATTACTCTGCATGCACTGTTTATTCTATAGAATACGCTGCATGCACTGTTTATTCGATAGAATACTCTGCATGCTGTTTATTCCATAGATTACTCTGCACACAATGTTTAATCTATAGATTACTCTGCATGCTCTGTTTAATCTACAAATTATTCTGAATGCACTGTTTATTCCATAGATTACTCCGCATGCACGGTTTATTCTATACATTAATCTGCATGCGCTGCTTATTCTTTAGATTACTCTGTATGCACTGTTTATTCTATACATTAATCTGCATGCTCTGCTTATTCTATAGAGTACGCTGCATGTACAGTTTATTCTATAGATTATTTTGCACGCTCTGTTTAATCTATAGATTACTCCGCATGCTGTTTATTCTATAGAGTACTCCGCATGCTTTGCTAATTCTATAGATTTGTCTGCATGCTCCGTTTAATCTATATATTACTCTGCATGCGCTGTTTATTCTATAGATTACACTGCATGCACTGTTTATTCTATACACTAATCTGCAAGCTCTCTTTATTTTATAGCTTACTTTGCATGATCTGATAATTCTATAGATTATATTCTGCATGCACTATTTATTCTATAGAATACTCTGCAGGCTCTGTTTATTCTATAGATTACTCTGCATGCACTGTTTATTATATACACTAATCTGCAAGCTCTCTTTATTTTATACATTACTTCGCATGCTCTGTTTATTCTATAGATTACTCTGCATGCTCTGTTTATTCTACATAATACTCTGCATGCTCAGTTTATTCTGCTGATTACACCGCATGCACTGTTTCTTCTATAGATTTGTCTGCATGCTCTGTTTAATCTATAGATTACTCCGCATGCTGTTTATTCTATAGATTACTCCGCATGGTTTGCTAATTCTATAGATTTGTCTGCATGCTCCGTTTAATCTATATATTACTCTGCATGCACTGTTTAGTTTATAGATTACTCTGCATGCACTGTTTATTCCATACACTAATCTGCAAGCTCTCTTTATTTTATAGATTACTTTGCATGATCTGATAATTCTATATATTATTCTGCATGCACTATTTATTCTATAGAATACTCGGCATGCTCTGTTTATTCTATAGATTCCTCTGCATGCACTGTTTATTCTATAGATTACTCTGCATGCTCTGTTTATTCTACATATTACTCTGCATGCTCTGTTTATTCTGCTGATTACTCCGCATGCACTGTTTATTCTATAGATTATTCTGCATGCTCTGTTTATTCTATAGATTACTCTGCATGCACTGTTTATTCTATACACTAATCTGCACGCTCTGTTTATTCTATAGATTACTTTGCATGATCTGATAACTCTATAGATTATTCTGCATGCACTGTTTATTCTACAGAATATTCTGCACGCTCTGTTTATTCCATAGAATACTCTGCATGCTATGTTTATTCTATAGATTACTCTGCATGCACTGTTTATTCTATAGATGACTCTGCATGCACTGTTTATTCTATAGATTATACTGCATGCACTGTTTATTCTATAGAATACGCTGCATGCTGTTTATTCTGTAGATTACTTTGCATGCTCTGTTTATTCTATAGAATACTCGGCTTGCTATGGTTATTCTATAGATTACTCTCCTTGCACTGTTAATTCGATATAGTACTCTGCATGCTCTGTTTAATCTATAAATTACTCTGAACGCACAGTTTATTCTGTAGATTGCACTGTTTATTCTATACATTAATCTGCATGTTCTGACTATTCATTAGTTTACTCTATAGATTACTCTGCATGCACTGTTTATACTATAGATTACTCTGCATGCACAGTTTATTCTATAGATTATTTTGCATGCTCTGTTTAATCAATAGATTACTCCGCATGATGTTTATTCTGTAGATTACTTTGCATGCTTTGCTAATTCTATAGATTTGTCTGCATGCTCCGTTTAATCTACATATTACTCTGCATGCACTGTTTATTCTGTAGATTACTCTGCATGCTCTGTTTATTCTATAGATTACTCTGCATGCTCTGTTTATTCTACACATTACTCTGCATGCTCTGTTTATTCTGCTGATTACTCCGCATGCACTGTTTATTCTATAGATTATTCTGCATGCTCTGTTTATTCTATAGATTACTCTGCGTGCACTGTTTATTCTATAGATTACCCTGCGTGCACTGTTTATTCTGTAGATTACTCTGCATTAACTGTTTATGATCCAGGTTACTCTGCATGCACTGTGTATTCTATAGATTACTCTGCATGCACTGTTTATGATCCAGATTACTCTGCATGCACTGTGTATTCTAGAGATTACTCTGCATGCACTGTTTATGATCCAGATTACTCTGCATGCACTGTGTATTCTATAGATTAGTCTGCATGCTCTGTTTATTCTGTAGATTACACAGCACACTCTGATTATTCTATAGAGAACTCAGCATGCTCTGTTTATTCTTTAGATTACTCTGCACTCTGTTTATTCTACAGATTACTTGGCACTCTGTTTATTCTATAGATTACTCGACACGCACCTTTTATTCTATATATTACTCTGCATGCTCTGCTAACTCTATAGTTATTCTGCATGCACTGTTTATTCTATAGATTACTCTGCATGCACTGTTTGTTCTATAGATTACGCTGCATGCTTTGCTATTTCTATAGATTATTCTGCATGCACTGTTTATTCTATAGATTACTCTGCATGCACTGTTTATTCTACACACTAATCTGCAAGCTCTCTTTATTTTATAGATTACTTTGCATGATCTGATAATTCTATAGATTATTCCGCATGCATTATTTGTTCTATAGAATACTCTGCATGCTCTGTTTATTCTATAGATTACTCTGCATGCACTGTTTATTCTACACACTAATCTGCAAGCTCTCTTTATTTTATAGATTACTTTGCATGATCTGATAATTCTATAGATTATTCTGCATGCATTATTTGTTCTATAGAATACTCTGCATGCTCTGTTTATTCTATAGATTACTCTGCATGCACTGTTTATTCTATAGATTACTCTGCATGCTCTGTTTATTCTACATATTACTCTGCATGCTCTGTTTATTCTGCTGATTACTCCGCGTGCACTGTTTATGCTACACACTAATCTGCAAGTTCTCTTTATATTATAGATTACTTTGCATGATCTGTTAATTCTACAGATTATTCTGCATGCATTATTTGTTCTATAGAATACTCTGCATGCTCTGTTTATTCTATAGATTACTCTGCATGCACTGTTTATTCTATAGATTACTCTGCATGCACTGTTTATTCTACATATTACTCTGCATGGTCTGTTTATTCTGCTGATTACTCCGCATGCACTGTTTATTCTATAGATTATTCTGCATGCTCTGTTTATTCTATAGATTACTGCATGCACTGTTTATTCTATAGATTGCATGGCATGCACGGTTTATTATATAGAGTAGTCTGCATGCTCTGTTTATTCTGTAGATTACTCTGCATGCTCTGTTTATTCTGTAGATTACTCTGCATGCACTGTTTATGATCTAGATTACTCTGAATGCACGGATTATTCTATAGATTACACTGCATGCACGGTTTATTCTATAGATTAGTCTGCATGCTGTGTTTATTCTGTAGATTACTCTGCATGCTCTGTTTATTCTATAGATTACTCTGCACACTGTTTACTCTAAAGATTACTCGGCATGCTCTGTTTATTCTACAGATCACTCTGCACTCTTTATTCTATCGATTACTCTGCATGCACTGTTTATTCTATCGATTTCTCTGCATGCACTGTTTATTCTATAGAATACTCTGCATGCACTGTTTATTCGATAGAATACTCTGCATGCTGTTTATTCCATAGATTACTCTGCACACAATGTTTAATCTATAGATTACTCTGCATGCTCTGTTTAATCTATAAATTATTCTGAATGCACTGTTTATTCCATAGATTACTCCGCATGCACGGTTTATTCTATACATTAATCTGCATGCACTGCTTATTCTTTAGATTACTCTGTATGCACTGTTTATTCTATACATTAATCTGCATGCTCTGCTTATTCTATAGAGTACGCTGCATGTACAGTTTATTCTATAGATTATTTTGCACGCTCTGTTTAATCTATAGATTACTCCGCATGCTGTTTATTCTATAGAGTACTCCGCATGCTTTGCTAATTCTATAGATTTGTCTGCATGCTCCGTTTAATCTATATATTACTATGCATGCGCTGTTTATTCTGTAGATTACACTGCATGCACTGTTTATTCTATACACTAATCTGCAAGCTCTCTTTATTTTATAGCTTACTTTGCATGATCTGATAATTCTATAGATTATTCTGCATGCACTATTTATTCTATAGAATACTCTGCAGGCTCTGTTTATTCTATAGATTACTCTGCATGCACTGTTTATTCTATACACTAATCTGCAAGCTCTCTTTATTTTATACATTACTTCGCATGCTCTGTTTATTCTATAGATTACTCTGCATGCTCTGTTTATTCTACATAATACTCTGCATGCTCAGTTTATTCTGCTGATTACACCGCATGCACTGTTTCTTCTATAGATTTGTCTGCATGCTCTGTTTAATCTATAGATTACTCCGCATGCTGTTTATTCTATAGATTACTCTGCATGGTTTGCTAATTCTATAGATTTGTCTGCATGCTCCGTTTAATCTATATATTACTCTGCATGCACTGTTTATTTTATAGATTACTCTGCATGCACTGTTTATTCCATACACTAATCTGCAAGCTCTCTTTATTTTATAGATTACTTTGCATGATCTGATAATTCTATATATTATTCTGCATGCACTATTTATTCTATAGAATACCCTGCATGCTCTGTTTATTCTATAGATTCCTCTGCATGCACTGTTTATTCTATAGATTACTCTGCATGCTCTGTTTATTCTACATATTACTCTGCATGCTCTGTTTATTCTGCTGATTACTCCGCATGCACTGTTTATTCTATAGATTATTCTGCATGCTCTGTTTATTCTATAGATTACTCTGCATGCACTGTTTATTCTATACACTAATCTGCACGCTCTGTTTATTCTATAGATTACTTTGCGTGATCTGATAATTCTATAGATTATTCTGCATGCACTGTTTATTCTACAGAATATTCTGCGCGCTCTGTTTATTCCATAGAATACTCTGCATGCTATGTTTATTCTATAGATTACTCTGCATGCACTGTTTATTCTATAGATGACTCTGCATGCACTGTTTATTCTATAGATTATACTGCATGCACTGTTTATTCTATAGAATACGCTGCATGCTGTTTATTCTGTAGATTACTTTGCATGCTCTGTTTATTCTATAGAATACTCGGCTTGCTATGGTTATTCTATAGATTACTCTCCTTGCACTGTTAATTCTATATAGTACTCTGCACGCTCTGTTTAATCTATAAATTACTCTGAACGCACAGTTTATTCTGTAGATTGCACTATTTATTCTATACATTAATCTGCATGCTCTGACTATTCATTAGTTTACTCTATAGATTACTCTGCATGCACTGTTTATACTATAGATTACTCTGCATGCACAGTTTATTCTATAGATTATTTTGCATGCTCTGTTTAATCAATAGATTACTCCGCATGATGTTTATTCTGTAGATTACTTTGCATGCTTTGCTAATTCTATAGATTTGTCTGCATGCTCCGTTTAATCTACATATTACTCTGCATGCACTGTTTATTCTGTAGATTACTCTGCATGCTCTGTTTATTCTATAGATTACTCTGCATGCTCTGTTTATTCTACATATTACTCCGCATGCACTGTTTATTCTATAGATTATTCTGCATGCTCTGTTTATTCTATAGATTACTCTGCGTGCACTGTATATTCTATAGATTACACTGCATGCACGGTTTATTCTATAGCGTAGTCTGCATGCTCTGTTTATTCTGTAGATTACATTGCACACTGTGATTATTCTAGAGTTTACTCAGCATGCTCTGTTTATTATATAGATTACTCTGCACTCTGTTTATTCTATAGATTACTCTGCATGCTCTGTTTATTCTACATATTACTCTGCATGCTCTGTTTATTCTGATTACTCCACATGCACTGTTTATTCTATAGATTATTCTGTATGCTCTGTTTATTCTATAGATTACTCTGCGTGCACTGTTTATTCTATAGATTACACTGCATGCACGGTTTATTCTATAGAGTAGTCTGCATGCTCTGTTTATTCTGTAGATTACATTGCACACTCTGATTATTCTGGAGTGTACTCAGCATGCTCTGTTTATTCTATAGATTACTCTGCACTCTGTTTATTCTACAGATTACTCTGCACTCTGTTTATTCTATAGATTACGCGGAACGCATTGTTTATTCTATAGATTAGTCCGCATGCTCGGTTTATGCTATAGATTAATCTGCATGCTCTGTTTATTCTATAGATTAATATGCTCACTGTTTATTCTATAGATTACTCAGCACGCACCTTTTATACTATATATTACTCTGCATGCTCTGCTAACTATATATAATTCTGCATGCACTGTTTATTCGATAGAATACTCTGCATGCTGTTTATTCTATAGATTACTATGCACTCAATGTTTATTCTGTAGAATACTCTGCATGCACTGTTTATTCTATAGATTACTCTGCATGCACTGTTTATTCTATAGAATACTCTGCATGCACTGTTTATTCGATAGAATACTCTGCATGCTGTTTATTCCATAGATTACTCTGCACACAATGTTTAATCTATAGATTACTCTGCATGCTCTGTTTAATCTATAAATTTTTCTGAATGCACTGTTTATTCCATAGATTACTCCGCATGCACGGTTTATTCTATACATTAATCTGCATGCGCTGCTTATTCTTTAGATTACTCTGTATGCACTGTTTATTCTATACATTAATCTACATGCTCTGCTTATTCTATAGAGTACGCTGCATGTACAGTTTATTCTATAGATTATTTTGCACGCTCTGTTTAATCTATAGATTACTCCGCATGCTGTTTATTCTATAGAGTACTCCGCATGCTTTGCTAATTCTATAGATTTGTCTGCATGCTCCGTTTAATCTATATATTACTCTGCATGCGCTGTTTATTCTATAGATTACACTGCATGCACTGTTTATTCTATACACTAATCTGCAAGCTCTCTTTATTTTATAGCTTACTTTGCATGATCTGATAATTCTATAGATTATTCTGCATGCACTATTTATTCTATAGAATACTCTGCAGGCTCTGTTTATTCTATAGATTACTCTGCATGCACTGTTTATTCTATACACTAATCTGCAAGCTCTCTTTATTTTATACATTACTTCGCATGCTCTGTTTATTCTATAGATTACTCTGCATGCTCTGTTTATTCTACATAATACTCTGCATGCTCAGTTTATTCTGCTGATTACACCGCATGCACTGTTTCTTCTATAGATTTGTCTGCATGCTCTGTTTAATCTATAGATTACTCCGCATGCTGTTTATTCTATAGATTACTCTGCATGGTTTGCTAATTCTATAGATTTGTCTGCATGCTCCGTTTAATCTATATATTACTCTGCATGCACTGTTTAGTTTATAGATTACTCTGCATGCACTGTTTATTCCATACACTAATCTGCAAGCTCTCTTTATTTTATAGATTACTTTGCATGATCTGATAATTCTATATATTATTCTGCATGCACTATTTATTCTATAGAATACTCTGCATGCTCTGTTTATTCTATAGATTCCTCTGCATGCACTGTTTATTCTATAGATTACTCTGCATGCTCTGTTTATTCTACATATTACTCTGCATGCTCTGTTTATTCTGCTGATTACTCCGCATGCACTGTTTATTCTATAGATTATTCGGCATGCTCTGTTTATTCTATAGATTACTCTGCATGCACTGTTTATTCTATACACTAATCTGCACGCTCTGTTTATTCTATAGATTACTTTGCATGATCTGACAATTCTATAGATTATTCTGCATGCACTGTTTATTCTACAGAATATTCTGCGCGCTCTGTTTATTCCATAGAATACTCTGCATGCTATGTTTATTCTATAGATTACTCTGCATGCACTGTTTATTCTATAGATGACTCTGCATGCACTGTTTATTCTATAGATTATACTGCATGCACTGTTTATTCTATAGAATACGCTGCATGCTGTTTATTCTGTAGATTACTTTGCATGCTCTGTTTATTCTATAGAATACTCGGCTTGCTATGGTTATTCTATAGATTACTCTCCTTGCACTGTTAATTCTATATAGTACTCTGCACGCTCTGTTTAATCTATAAATTACCCTGAACGCACAGTTTATTCTGTAGATTGCACTATTTATTCTATACATTAATCTGCATGCTCTGACTATTCATTAGTTTACTCTATAGATTACTCTGCATGCACTGTTTATACTATAGATTACTCTGCATGCACAGTTTATTCTATAGATTATTTTGCATGCTCTGTTTAATCAATAGATTACTCCGCATGATGTTTATTCTGTAGATTACTTTGCATGCTTTGCTAATTCTATAGATTTGTCTGCATGCTCCGTTTAATCTACATATTACTCTGCATGCACTGTTTATTCTGTAGATTACTCTGCATGCTCTGTTTATTCTATAGATTACTCTGCATGCTCTGTTTATTCTACACATTACTCTGCATGCTCTGTTTATTCTGCTGATTACTCCGCATGCACTGTTTATTCTATAGATTATTCTGCATGCTCTGTTTATTCTACAGATTACTCTGCGTGCACTGTTTATTCTATAGATTACTCTGCGTGCACTGTTTATTCTGTAGATTACTCTGCATTAACTGTTTATGATCCAGGTTACTCTGCATGCACTGTGTATTCTATAGATTACTCTGCATGCACTGTTTATGATCCAGATTACTCTGCATGCACTGTGTATTCTATAGATTACTCTGCATGCACTGTTTATGATCCAGATTACTCTGCATGCACTGTGTATTCTATAGATTAGTCTGCATGCTCTGTTTATTCTGTAGATTACACAGCACACTCTGATTATTCTATAGAGAACTCAGCATGCTCTGTTTATTCTTTAGATTACTCTGCACTCTGTTTATTCTACAGATTACTTGGCACTCTGTTTATTCTATAGATTACTCGACACGCATCTTTTATTCTATATATTACTCTGCATGCTCTGCTAACTCTATAGTTATTCTGCATGCACTGTTTATTCTATAGATTACTCTGCATGCACTGTTTGTTCTATAGATTACGCTGCATGCTTTGCTATTTCTATAGATTATTCTGCATGCACTGTTTATTCTATAGATTACTCTGCATGCACTGTTTATTCTACACACTAATCTGCAAGCTCTCTTTATTTTATAGATTACTTTGCATGATCTGATAATTCTATAGATTATTCCGCATGCATTATTTGTTCTATAGAATACTCTGCATGCTCTGTTTATTCTATAGATTACTCTGCATGCACTGTTTATTCTACACACTAATCTGCAAGCTCTCTTTATTTTATAGATTACTTTGCATGATCTGATAATTCTATAGATTATTCTGCATGCATTATTTGTTCTATAGAATACTCTGCATGCTCTGTTTATTCTATAGATTACTCTGCATGCACTGTTTATTCTATAGATTACTCTGCATGCTCTGTTTATTCTACATATTACTCTGCATGCTCTGTTTATTCTGCTGATTACTCCGCATGCACTGTTTATGCTACACACTAATCTGCAAGCTCTCTTTATTTTATAGATTACTTTGCATGATCTGATAATTCTATAGATTATTCTGCATGCATTATTTGTTCTATAGAATACTCTGCATGCTCTGTTTATTCTATAGATTACTCTGCATGCACTGTTTATTCTATAGATTACTCTGCATGCACTGTTTATTCTACATATTACTCTGCATGGTCTGTTTATTCTGCTGATTACTCCGCATGCACTGTTTATTCTATAGATTATTCTGCATGCTCTGTTTATTCTATAGATTACTGCATGCACTGTTTATTCTATAGATTACATGGCATGCACGGTTTATTATATAGAGTAGTCTGCATGCTCTGTTTATTCTGTAGATTACTCTGCATGCTCTGTTTATTCTATAGATTACTCTGCATGCACTGTTTATGATCTAGATTACTCTGCATGCACGGTTTATTCTATAGATTACACTGCATGCACGGTTTATTCTATAGATTAGTCTGCATGTTGTGTTTATTCTGTAGATTACTCTGCATGCTCTGTTTATTCTATAGATTACTCTGCACACTGTTTACTCTAAAGATTACTCGGCATGCTCTGTTTATTCTACAGATCACTCTGCACTCTTTATTCTATCGATTACTCTGCATGCACTGTTTATTCTATCGATTTCTCTGCATGCACTGTTTATTCTATAGAATACTCTGCATGCACTGTTTATTCGATAGAATACTCTGCATGCTGTTTATTCCATAGATTACTCTGCACACAATGTTTAATCTATAGATTACTCTGCATGCTCTGTTTAATCTATAAATTATTCTGAATGCACTGTTTATTCCATAGATTACTCCGCATGCACGGTTTATTCTATACATTAATCTGCATGCACTGCTTATTCTTTAGATTACTCTGTATGCACTGTTTATTCTATACATTAATCTGCATGCTCTGCTTATTCTATAGAGTACGCTGCATGTACAGTTTATTCTATAGATTATTTTGCACGCTCTGTTTAATCTATAGATTACTCCGCATGCTGTTTATTCTATAGAGTACTCCGCATGCTTTGCTAATTCTATAGATTTGTCTGCATGCTCCGTTTAATCTATATATTACTATGCATGCGCTGTTTATTCTATAGATTACACTGCATGCACTGTTTATTCTATACACTAATCTGCAAGCTCTCTTTATTTTATAGCTTACTTTGCATGATCTGATAATTCTATAGATTATTCTGCATGCACTATTTATTCTATAGAATACTCTGCAGGCTCTGTTTATTCTATAGATTACTCTGCATGCACTGTTTATTCTATACACTAATCTGCAAGCTCTCTTTATTTTATACATTACTTCGCATGCTCTGTTTATTCTATAGATTACTCTGCATGCTCTGTTTATTCTACATAATACTCTGCATGCTCAGTTTATTCTGCTGATTACACCGCATGCACTGTTTCTTCTATAGATTTGTCTGCATGCTCTGTTTAATCTATAGATTACTCCGCATGCTGTTTATTCTATAGATTACTCTGCATGGTTTGCTAATTCTATAGATTTGTCTGCATGCTCCGTTTAATCTATATATTACTCTGCATGCACTGTTTATTTTATAGATTACTCTGCATGCACTGTTTATTCCATACACTAATCTGCAAGCTCTCTTTATTTTATAGATTACTTTGCATGATCTGATAATTCTATATATTATTCTGCATGCACTATTTATTCTATAGAATACCCTGCATGCTCTGTTTATTCTATAGATTCCTCTGCATGCACTGTTTATTCTATAGATTACTCTGCATGCTCTGTTTATTCTACATATTACTCTGCATGCTCTGTTTATTCTGCTGATTACTCCGCATGCACTGTTTATTCTATAGATTATTCTGCATGCTCTGTTTATTCTATAGATTACTCTGCATGCACTGTTTATTCTATACACTAATCTGCACGCTCTGTTTATTCTATAGATTACTTTGCATGATCTGATAATTCTATAGATTATTCTGCATGCACTGTTTATTCTATAGATGACTCTGCATGCACTGTTTATTCTATAGATTATACTGCATGCACTGTTTATTCTATAGAATACGCTGCATGCTGTTTATTCTGTAGATTACTTTGCATGCTCTGTTTATTCTATAGAATACTCGGCTTGCTATGGTTATTCTATAGATTACTCTCCTTGCACTGTTAATTCTATATAGTACTCTGCACGCTCGGTTTAATCTATAAATTACTCTGAACGCACAGTTTATTCTGTAGATTGCACTATTCTATACATTAATCTGCATGCTCTGACTATTCATTAGTTTACTCTATAGATTACTCTGCATGCACTGTTTATACTATAGATTACTCTGCATGCACAGTTTATTCTATAGATTATTTTGCATGCTCTGTTTAATCAATAGATTACTCCGCATGATGTTTATTCTGTAGATTACTTTGCATGCTTTGCTAATTCTATAGATTTGTCTGCATGCTCCGTTTAATCTACATATTACTCTGCATGCACTGTTTATTCTGTAGATTACTCTGCATGCTCTGTTTATTCTATAGATTACTCTGCATGCTCTGTTTATTCTACACATTACTCTGCATGCTCTGTTTATTCTGCTGATTACTCCGCATGCACTGTTTATTCTATAGATTATTCTGCATGCTCTGTTTATTCTACAGATTACTCTGCGTGCACTGTTTATTCTATAGATTACTCTGCGTGCACTGTTTATTCTGTAGATTACTCTGCATTAACTGTTTATGATCCAGGTTACTCTGCATGCACTGTGTATTCTATAGATTACTCTGCATGCACTGTTTATGATCCAGATTACTCTGCATGCACTGTGTATTCTATAGATTACTCTGCATGCACTGTTTATGATCCAGATTGCTCTGCATGCACTGTGTATTCTATAGATTAGTCTGCATGCTCTGTTTATTCTGTAGATTACACAGCACACTCTGATTATTCTATAGAGAACTCAGCATGCTCTGTTTATTCTTTAGATTACTCTGCACTCTGTTTATTCTACAGATTACTCAGCACTCTGTTTATTCTATAGATTACTCGGCACGCACCTTTTATTCTATATATTACTCTGCATGCTCTGCTAACTCTATAGTTATTCTGCATGCACTGTTTATTCTATAGATTACTCTGCATGCACTGTTTGTTCTATAGATTACGCTGCATGCTTTGCTATTTCTATAGATTATTCTGCATGCACTGTTTATTCTATAGATTACTCTGCATGCACTGTTTATTCTACGCACTAATCTGCAAGCTCTCTTTATTTTATAGATTACTTTGCATGATCTGATAATTCTATAGATTATTCTGCATGCATTATTTGTTCTATAGAATACTCTGCATGCTCTGTTTATTCTATAGATTACTCTGCATGCACTGTTTATTCTACACACTAATCTGCAAGCTCTCTTTATTTTATAGATTACTTTGCATGATCTGATAATTCTATAGATTATTCTGCATGCATTATTTGTTCTATAGAATACTCTGCATGCTCTGTTTATTCTATAGATTACTCTGCATGCACTGTTTATTCTATAGATTACTCTGCATGCTCTGTTTATTCTACATATTACTCTGCATGCTCTGTTTATTCTGCTGATTACTCCGCATGCACTGTTTATGCTACACACTAATCTGCAAGTTCTCTTTATATTATAGATTACTTTGCATGATCTGTTAATTCTATAGATTATTCTGCATGCATTATTTGTTCTATAGAATACTCTGCATGCTCTGTTTATTCTATAGATTACTCTGCATGCACTGTTTATGATCCAGATTACTCTGCATGCACTGTGTATTCTATAGATTACTCTGCATGCACTGTTTATGATCCAGATTGCTCTGCATGCACTGTGTATTCTATAGATTAGTCTGCATGCTCTGTTTATTCTGTAGATTACACAGCACACTCTGATTATTCTATAGAGAACTCAGCATGCTCTGTTTATTCTTTAGATTACTCTGCACTCTGTTTATTCTACAGATTACTCGGCACTCTGTTTATTCTATAGATTACTCGGCACGCACCTTTTATTCTATATATTACTCTGCATGCTCTGCTAACTCTATAGTTATTCTGCATGCACTGTTTATTCTATAGATTACTCTGCGTGCACTGTTTGTTCTATAGATTACGCTGCATGCTTTGCTATTTCTATAGATTATTCTGCATGCACTGTTTATTCTATAGATTACTCTGCATGCACTGTTTATTCTACGCACTAATCTGCAAGCTCTCTTTATTTTATAGATTACTTTGCATGATCTGATAATTCTATAGATTATTCTGCATGCATTATTTGTTCTATAGAATACTCTGCATGCTCTGTTTATTCTATAGATTACTCTGCATGCACTGTTTATTCTACACACTAATCTGCAAGCTCTCTTTATTTTATAGATTACTTTGCATGATCTGATAATTCTATAGATTATTCTGCATGCATTATTTGTTCTATAGAATACTCTGCATGCTCTGTTTATTCTATAGATTACTCTGCATGCACTGTTTATTCTATAGATTACTCTGCATGCTCTGTTTATTCTACATATTACTCTGCATGCTCTGTTTATTCTGCTGATTACTCCGCATGCACTGTTTATGCTACACACTAATCTGCAAGTTCTCTTTATATTATAGATTACTTTGCATGATCTGTTAATTCTATAGATTATTCTGCATGCATTATTTGTTCTATAGAATACTCTGCATGCTCTGTTTATTCTATAGATTACTCTGCATGCACTGTTTATTCTATAGATTACTCTGCATGCACTGTGTATTCTATAGATTACTCTGCATGCACTGTTTATGATCCAGATTGCTCTGCATGCACTGTGTATTCTATAGATTAGTCTGCATGCTCTGTTTATTCTGTAGATTACACAGCACACTCTGATTATTCTATAGAGAACTCAGCATGCTCTGTTTATTCTTTAGATTACTCTGCACTCTGTTTATTCTACAGATTACTCGGCACTCTGTTTATTCTATAGATTACTCGGCACGCACCTTTTATTCTATATATTACTCTGCATGCTCTGCTAACTCTATAGTTATTCTGCATGCACTGTTTATTCTATAGATTACTCTGCATGCACTGTTTGTTCTATAGATTACGCTGCATGCTTTGCTATTTCTATAGATTATTCTGCATGCACTGTTTATTCTATAGATTACTCTGCATGCACTGTTTATTCTACGCACTAATCTGCAAGCTCTCTTTATTTTATAGATTACTTTGCATGATCTGATAATTCTATAGATTATTCTGCATGCATTATTTGTTCTATAGAATACTCTGCATGCTCTGTTTATTCTATAGATTACTCTGCATGCACTGTTTATTCTACACACTAATCTGCAAGCTCTCTTTATTTTATAGATTACTTTGCATGATCTGATAATTCTATAGATTATTCTGCATGCATTATTTGTTCTATAGAATACTCTGCATGCTCTGTTTATTCTATAGATTACTCTGCATGCACTGTTTATTCTATAGATTACTCTGCATGCTCTGTTTATTCTACATATTACTCTGCATGCTCTGTTTATTCTGCTGATTACTCCGCATGCACTGTTTATGCTACACACTAATCTGCAAGTTCTCTTTATATTATAGATTACTTTGCATGATCTGTTAATTCTATAGATTATTCTGCATGCATTATTTGTTCTATAGAATACTCTGCATGCTCTGTTTATTCTATAGATTACTCTGCATGCACTGTTTATTCTATAGATTACTCTGCATGCACTGTTTATTCTACATATTACTCTGCATGGTCTGTTTATTCTGCTGATTACTCCGCATGCACTGTTTATTCTATAGATTATTCTGCATGCTCCGTTTATTCTATAGATTACTGCATGCACTGTTTATTCTATAGATTACTCTGCATGCACTGTTTATGATCTAGATTACTCTGCATGCACGGTTTATTCTATAGATTACACTGCATGCACGGTTTATTCTATAGATTAGTCTGCATGCTGTGTTTATTCTGTAGATTACTCTGCATGCTCTGTTTATTCTATAGATTACTCTGCACACTGTTTACTCTAAACATTACTCGGCATGCTCTGTTTATTCTACAGATCACTCTGCACTCTTTATTCTATCGATTACTCTGCATGCACTGTTTATTCTATCGATTTCTCTGCATGCACTGTTTATTCTATACTTTAATCTGCCTGCTCTGCTTATTCTATAGAGTACTCTGCATGCACAGTTTATTCTATAGATTATTTTGCACTCTGTTCTTTCTATATATTACTCTGCATGCTCTGTTTAATCTATAGATTACTCTGCATGCTTTGCTAATTCTATAGATTATTCTGCATGCTCTGTTTAATCTATGCATTACTCTGAATGCACTGTTTATTCTTTAGATTACTCTCCACACACAATTTATTCTAAAGATTACTCTGCGTGCTCTGTTTATTCTATATATTACTCTGCATGCCCTGTTTATTCTATAGAGAACTCTGCGTGCACAGTTTATTCTATAGATTATTTTGCAGGCTCTGTTTATTCTAAAGATTACTCTGCATGCACGTTTTATTCTATATATTACTCTGCATGCTTTGCTAATTCTATAGATTATTATGCATGCTCTGTTTAATCTATACATTACTCTGAATGTACTCTTTATTCTTTAGATTACTCTCCACACCCAATTTATTCTATAGATTACTCTGCATGCCCAGTTTATTGTATAGATTATTTTGCATGCTCTGTTTAATCTATATATTACTCTGCATGCACTTTTTATTCCATAATTTACTCTGCATGTACCGTTTAATCTATACATTAACTGCACGCTCTGTTCGTTCTATAGATTACTCCTTGTGCACGGCTAATTCTATAGATTATTCTGCATACACTTTTTTCTATAGAATACTATGCATGCTCTGATTATTCTATAGAATACTCTGCTCGCTCTGTTTATCCTATATATTACGCTGCATGCAATTTGTTTTCTATAGATTACTCTGCATGCGCTGTTTATTCTATAGATTACTCTGGATGCTCTTTTTATTCTACACATTACTCTGCATGCTCTGTTTATTCTACTGATTAGCCTGCATACACTGTTTATTCAATAGATTATTCTGCATGCTCTGTTTATTCTATAGGTTACTCTGCATGCATTGTTTATTCTATAGATTACACTGCACGCAAGGTTTATTCTATACAGTAGTCTGCATGCTCTGTTATATTCTGTAGATTACTCTGCACACTCTGATTATTCTATAGATTACTCTGCATGCTCTTTTTATTCTATGGATTACTCTGCACTCTGTTTATTCTATAGATTACTCTGCACGCACTGTTTATTGTACAGAATAACCGGCATGCTGTTTATTCTGTAGAATACTCTGCACATGCTGTTTATTCTATAGAATACTCTGCATGCTCGGTTTATTCTATAGATTACTCTGCATGCACTGTTTATTCTATAGATTACTCTGCATGCACTGTTTATTCTACAGATTAGTCTGCATGTTCTGTAGATTACTCTGCATGCTCTGTTTATTCTATAGATTACTCTGCATGCTCTGTTTAATCTATAAATTACTCTGCATGCACTGTTTATTCTATAGATTACTCTGCATGCCCTGCTTATTCTATAGATTACACTGCATGCACTGTTTATTCCATACATTAATCTGCACGCTCTGCCTATTCTTTAGATTACTCTGCGCACACAGTTTATTCTATAGATTAGTTTGCATGCTCTGTTTATTCCGTAGATTACTCTGCACACTCTGATTATTCTATAGATTAATCGACATGCTGTTTATTCTGTAGATTACTCTGCACATGCTATTTATTCAATAGTTTACTCTGCACGCACTGTTTATTCTATAGATTACACTGCATGAACTGTTTATTCCATACATTAATCTGCATGCTCTGCCTCTTCTTTAGATTACTCTGCATGCTCTGTTTATTCCATAGATTACTCTGCATGCACTGTTTATTCTATAGATTACTCTGCAGGCACTGTTTATTTGATAGATTATTCGGCAAGCTCTGTATATTTTGTAGATTACTCTGCGTGCACCGATTAATCTATAGAATACTCTGCATGCGGTGTTTATTCTATAGATTACTCTGCATGCTCTGTTTATTCCATAGATTACTCGGCATGCACTGTTTATTGTATAGATTATTCGGCATGCTCTGTATATTTTGTAGATTACACTGCACGCTCTGATTAATCTATAGATTACTCTGCATGCATTGTTTATTCTATAGATTACTCTGCATGCACTGTTTATTCTATAGATTACTCTGCACGCACTGTTTATTCTACAGATTAGTCTGCATGTTCTGTAGATTACTCTGCATGCTCTGTTTATTCTATAGAATATTCTGCATGCTCTGTTTATTCCGTAGATTAGTCTGCACACTCTGATTATTCTATAGATTAGTCTGCATGCTCTTTTTATTCTATGGATTACTCTGCACTCTGTTTATTCTATAGATTACTCTGCATGCACTGTTTATTGTACAGAATAATCGGCATGCTGTTTATTCTGTAGATTACTCTGCACATGTTGTTTATTCTATAGATTATTATGCATGCTCGTTCTATTCTATACATTACTCTGCATGCACTGTTTATTCTATAGATTACTCTGCATGCTCTGTTTATTCTATAGAATACTCTGCATGCTTTTTTTAATCTATAAATTACTCTGCATGCACTGTTTATTCTATAGATTACACTGCATGCCATGTTTATTCCATACATTAATCTGCATGCTTTGCCTTTTCTTTAGATTACTCTGCGTGCACAGTTTATTCTATAGATTAGTCTGCATGCTCTTTTTATTCTATGGATTACTCTGCACTCTGTTTATTCTATAGATTACTCTGCATGCACTGTTTATTGTACATAATAATCGGCATGCTGTTTATTCTGTAGATTACTCTGCACATGCTGTTTATTCTATAGATTATTATGCATGCTCGGTCTATTCTATGCATTACTCTGCATGCACTGTTTATTCTATAGATTACTCTGCATGCACTGTTTATTCTATAGATTACTCTGCATACATTGTTTATTCTATACATTACTCTGCATGCACTGTTTATTCTATACATTACTCTGCAGGCACTGTTTATTCTATAGATTACTCTGCATGTACTGTTTATTCTATAGATTACTCGGCATGCACAGTTTATTCTATAGATTATTCGGCATGCTCTTTATATTTTGTAGATTACTCTGCACGCTCTGATTAATCTATAGATTACTCTGCATGCATTGTTTATTGTATAGATTACTCTGCATGCACTGTTTATTCTATAGATTACTCTGCATGCTTGGTTTATTCTATAGATTACTCTGCATGCACGGATTATTCTATAGATTACTCTGCATGCACTGTTTATTCTACAGATTCGTCTGCATGTTCTGTAGATTACTCTGCATGCTCTGTTTATTCTATAGAATACTCTGCATGCTCTGTTTTATCTATAAATTACTCTGCATGCATTGTTTATTATATAGATTACTCTGCATGTACTGTTTATTCTATAGATTACTCTGCATGCTTGGTTTATTCTATAGATTACTCTGCATGCACAGATTATTCTATAGATTACTCTGCATGCACTTTTTATTCTACAGATTAGTCTGCATGTTCTGTAGATTACTCTGCATGCTCTGTTTAATCTATAGAATTCTCTGCATGCTCTGTGTTATCTATAAATTACTCTGCATGCACTGCTTATTCTATAGATTACACTGCATGCACTGTTTATTACATACATTAATCTGCATGCTCAGCCTTTTCTTTAGATTACGCATGCTCTGTTTATTCTATATATTACTCCTTGTGTGATGCTAATTCTATAGATTATTCTGCATGCACTGTTTATTCTATATAATACTCTGCATGATCTGATTATTCTATAGAATATGCTGCACACTCTGTTTATTCTACACATTACTCTGCATGCTCTGTTTATACTACTGATTAGCCTGCCTGCAGTGTTTATTCTTTAGATTATTCTGCATACTTTGTTTATTCTATAGACTACTCTGCATGAATTGTTTATTCTATAGATTACACTGCACGCATGGTTTATTCTATAGAGTAGTCTTCATGCTCTGTTTATTCTGTAGATTACTCTGCATACTCGGTTTATTCTATGGATTATACTGCAAGCACTGTTTATTCTACACCATACTCGGCACGCTGTTTATTCTATAGATTACTCTGCATGCTTTGCTAATTCTATAGATTACTCTGCATGCTCTGTTTATTCTATAGAGTACTCTGCGTGCACAGTTTATTCTGTAGATTACTCTGCATGCTGTTTATTCTACAGATTACTCTGCATGCTCTGTTTATTCTATAGAATACTCAGCATGCTCTGTTTATTCTATAGATTAGTCTGCATGCACTGTTTATTCTATAGATTAGTCTGCATGCTCCGTTTATTCTGTAGATTGATCTGCATGCTCTGTTTATTCCATAGATTACACTGCACTCTGTTTATTCGATGGATTACTCTGCATGCTCTGTTTATTCTATAGATTAGTCTGCATGCACTGTTTATTCTATAGATTACTCTGCATGCTCTGTTTATTCTGTAGATGACTCTGCAAGTGCTGTTTATTCTATAGATTAGTCTGCATGCTCTGGTTATTCTATATATTACTCTGCATGCTCTGTTTATTCTATAATTACTCTGCATGCAGAATTTATTCTATAGATTACTCTGCATGCTTTGCTAATTCTATACATTATTCTTCATGCTTTGTTTAATCTATAAATTACTCTGCACTCACGGTTTATTCTATTGATTACTCTGCATGCACTGTTTATTCAATACAATAATCTGCCTGCTCTGTTTATTCTATAGATTACTCCGCACATATACTTTATTCTATAGATTACTCTGCCTGCTTTGCTAATTCTATAGATTACTCTGCATGCCCTGTTTATTCTGTAGATTACTCTGCATGCACTGCTTATTCAATGGATGACTCTGCATGCACTGTGTATTCTATAGATTAGTCTGCACACTGTTATTCTATAGATTACTCTGCATGCTTTGCTAGTTCTATAGATTATTCTGCATGCTCTGTTTAATCTATAAATTACACTGGATGCACTGTTTATTCTGTAGATTACTCTGCATGCACTGTTTATTCTATGCATTCATCTGCATGCTCTGCTTATTCTTTAGATTACTCTGCACACACTCATTCTATATATTACTCTGCATGCTCTGTTTATTCTATAGATTACACTGCATGCCCTGTTTGTTCTATAGATGACTCTGCATGCTCTGTTTATTCTATAGATTAGTCTGCATGATGTGTTTATTCTGTAGATTACTCTGCACACTCTGACTATTCTATAGCTTACTCTGCACGCACCGTTTATTCCGCAGAATAATCTGCATGCTGTTTATTTTATAGTTTACTCTGCACTCTGTTTATTCCACAGAATAATCTGCATGCTCTGTTTATTCTATAGATTGCTGTGCATGCACTGTTTATTCTATAGAGTACTCTGCGTGCTCTGTTTATTCTATAGCTTAGTCTGCATGCACTGTTTATTCTATAGATTAGTCTGCATGCTCTGTTTATTCTATAAATTACCCTGCATGCACAGTTTATTCTAGAGATTACTCTGCATGCTTTGCTAATTCTATACATTATTCTTCATGCTCTGTTTAATCTTTAAATTACTCTGCATTCACGGTTTATTCTATTGATTACTCTGCATGCACTGTTCATTCTATACAATAATCTGCCTGCTCTGTTTATTCTATAGATTACTCCACACGCACAGTTTATTCTACAGATTACTCTGCCTGCTTTGCTAATTCTATAGATTACTCTGCATGTCCTGTTTATTCTATAGATTACTCTGCATGCACTGCTTATTCCATGGATGACTCTGTATGCACTGTGTATTCTATAGATTAGTCAGCATGATCTGTTTATTCTGTAGATTATTCTGCATGCTCTGTTCATTCTATAGATTACTCTGCATGCTGTTATTCTATAGATTACTCTGCATGCTTTGCTAATTCTATAGATTATTCTGCATGCTCTGTTTACTCTATAAATTACTCTGCATGCATTGTTTATTCTATAGATTACTCCACGCACACAGTTTATTCTATAGATCACTCTGCCTGCTTTGCTAATTCTATAGATTACTCTGCATGCCCTGTTTATTCTATATATTACTCTGCATGCACTGCTTATTCCATGGATGACTCTGTATGCACTGTGTATTCTATAGATTAGTCAGCATGATCTGTTTATTCTGTAGATTATTCTGCATGCTCTGTTCATTCTATAGATTACTCTGCATGCTGTTATTCTATAGATTACTCTGCATGCTTTGCTAATTCTATAGGTTATTCTGCATGCTCTGTTTACTCTATAAATTACTCTGCCTGCATTGTTTATTCTATAGATTACTCCGCACACACAGTTTATTCTATAGATTACTCTGCCTGCTTTGCTAATTCTATAGATTACTCTGCATGCCCTGTTTATTCTATAGATTACTCTGCACGCACTGCTTATTCCATGGATGACTCTGTATGCACTGTGTATTCTATAGATTAGTCAGCATGATCTGTTTATTCTATAGATTAGTCTGCATGATCTGTTTATTCTGTAGATTACTCTGCACACTCTGATTATTCTATAGCTTACTCTGCATGCACCGTTTATTCCGCAGAATAATCTGTATGCTGTTTTTTTAATAGATTACTCTGCACTCTGTTTATTCTACAGATTACTCTGCACACACCATTTATTCCACAGAATAATCTGCATGCTCTGTTTATTCTATAGATTACTCTGCATGCTCTGTTTATTCTATAGAATACTCTGCATGCTCTGTTTATTATATAGATCAGTCTGCACGCACTGTTTATTCTATAGATTAGTCTGCATGCTCCGTTTATTCTGTAGATTGCTCTGCATGCTCTGTTTATTCCATAGATTACACTGCACTCTGCTTATTCGATGGATTACTCTGCATGCTCTGTTTATTCTGTAGGTGACTCTGCAAGTGCTGTTTATTCTATAGATTAGTCTGCATGCTCTGGTAATTCTATATATTACTCTGCATGCACTGTTTATTCTATAAATTACTCTGCATGCACAGTTTATTCTATAGATTACTCTCCATGTTTTGCTAATTCTATACATTATTCTTCATGCTCTGTTTAATCTATAGATTACTCTGCATACATGGTTTATTCTGTTGATTACTCTGCATGCACCGTTTATTCCACAGAATAATCTGCATGCTCTGTTTATTGTATAGATTACTCTGCATGCACTGTTTATTCTATAGATTATTTGGCATGCTCTGTATATTTTGTAGATTACTCTGCACGCTCTGACTAATCTATAGAATACTCTGCATGCAGTGTTTATTCTATAGATTACTCTGCATGCACTGTTTATTCTATAGATTACTCGGCATGCACTGTGTATTCTATAGATTAGTTGACATGATCTGTTTATTCTGTAGATTACTCTGCATGCTCCGTTTATTCTGTAGATTGATCTGCATGCTCTGTTTATTCCATAGATGACACTGCACTCTGTTTATTCTATAGATTAGTCTGCATGCTCTGGTTATTCTATAAAGTACTCTGCATGCTCTGTTTATTCTATAAATTACTCTGCATGCACAATTTATTATATAGATTACTCTGCATGCTTTGCTAATTCTATACATTATTCTTCATGCTTTGTTTAATCTATAAATTACTCTGCATTCACGGTTTATTCTATTGATTACTCTGCATGCACTGTTTATTTGATACAATAAGCTGCCTGCCCTGTTTATTCTATAGATTACTCCGCACACATACTTTATTCTATAGATTACTCTGCCTGTTTTGCTAATTCTATAGATTACTCTGCATGCCCTGTTTATTCTGTAGATTACTCTGCGTGCACTGCTTATTCCATGGATGACTCTGCATGCACTGTGTATTCTATAGATTAGTCTGCACACTGTTATTCTATAGATTACTCTGCATGCTTTGCTAATTCTATAGATTATTCTGCATGCTCTGTTTAATCTATAAATTACACTGAATGCACTGTTTATTCTGTAGATTACTCTGCATGCACTGTTTATTCTATGCATTCATCTGCATGCTCTGCTTATTCTTTAGATTACTCTGAACACACTCATTCTATAGATTACTCTGCATGCTCTGTTTATTCTATAGATTACTCTGCATGCCCTGTTTGTTCTATATTTTACTCTGCATGCACTGTTTATTCTATAGAGTACTCTGCGTGCACAGTTTATTCTGTAGATTACTCTGCATGCTGTTTATTCTATAGATTACTCTGCATGCTCTGTTTATTCTATATAATACTCAGCATGCTCTGTTTATTCTATAGCTTAGTCTGCATGCACTGTTTATTCTATAGATTAGTCTGCATGCTCTGTTTATTCTCTAGATTGCTCTGCATGCTCTGTTTATTCCATAGATTACACTGCACTCTGTTTATTCTATAGATTAGTCTGCATGCTCTGGTTATTCTATATATTACTCTGCATGCTCTGTTTATTCTATAAATTACCCTGCATGCACAGTTTATTCTAGAGATTACTCTGCATGCTTTGCTAATTCTATACATTATTCTTCATGCTCTGTTTAATCTTTAAATTACTCTGCATTCACGGTTTATTCTATTGATTACTCTGCATGCACTGTTCATTCTATACAATAATCTGCCTGCTCTGTTTATTCTATAGATTACTCTGCACACACAGTTTATTCTACAGATTACTCTGCCTGCTTTGCTAATTCTATAGATTACTCTGCATGTCCTGTTTATTCTATAGATTACTCTGCATGCACTGCTTATTCCATGGATGACTCTGTATGCACTGTGTATTCTATAGATTAGTCAGCATGATCTGTTTATTCTGTAGATTATTCTGCATGCTCTGTTCATTCTATAGATTACTCTGCACGCTGTTATTCTATAGATTACTCTGCATGCTTTGCTAATTCTATAGATTATTCTGCATGCTCTGTTTACTCTATAAATTACTCTGCATGCATTGTTTATTCTATAGATTACTCCGCACACACAGTTTATTCTATAGATTACTCTGCCTGCTTTGCTAATTCTATAGATTACTCTGCATGTCCTGTTTATTCTATAGATTACTCAGCATGCTCTGTTTATTCTATAGAATACTCAGCATGCTCTGTTTATTATATAGATCAGTCTGCACGCACTGTTTATTCTATAGATTAGTCTGCATGCTCCGTTTATTCTGTAGATTGCTCTGCATGCTCTGTTTATTCCATAGATTACACTGCACTCTGCTTATTCGATGGATTACTCTGCATGCTCTGTTTATTCTGTAGGTGACTCTGCAAGTGCTGTTTATTCTATAGATTAGTCTGCATGCTCTGGTAATTCTATATATTACTCTGCATGCACTGTTTATTCTATAAATTACTCTGCATGCACAGTTTATTCTATAGATTACTCTCCATGTTTTGCTAATTCTATACATTATTCTTCATGCTCTGTTTAATCTATAGATTACTCTGCATACATGGTTTATTCTGTTGATTACTCTGCATGCACCGTTTATTCCACAGAATAATCTGCATGCTCTGTTTATTGTATAGATTACTCTGCATGCACTGTTTATTCTATAGATTATTTGGCATGCTCTGTATATTTTGTAGATTACTCTGCACGCTCTGACTAATCTATAGAATACTCTGCATGCAGTGTTTATTCTATATATTACTCTGCATGCACTGTTTATTCTATAGATTACTCGGCATGCACTGTGTATTCTATAGATTAGTTGACATGATCTGTTTATTCTGTAGATTACTCTGCATGCTCCGTTTATTCTGTAGATTGATCTGCATGCTCTGTTTATTCCATAGATGACACTGCACTCTGTTTATTCTATAGATTAGTCTGCATGCTCTGGTTATTCTATAAAGTACTCCGCATGCTCTGTTTATTCTATAAATTACTCTGCATGCACAATTTATTATATAGATTACTCTGCATGCTTTGCTAATTCTATACATTATTCTTCATGCTTTGTTTAATCTATAAATTACTCTGCATTCACGGTTTATTCTATTGATTACTCTGCATGCACTGTTTATTTGATACAATAAGCTGCCTGCCCTGTTTATTCTATAGATTACTCCGCACACATACTTTATTCCATAGATTACTCTGCCTGTTTTGCTAATTCTATAGATTACTCTGCATGCCCTGTTTATTCTGTAGATTACTCTGTGTGCACTGCTTATTCCATGGATGACTCTGCATGCACTGTGTATTCTATAGATTAGTCTGCACACTGTTATTCTATAGATTACTCTGCATGCTTTGCTAATTCTATAGATTATTCTGCATGCTCTGTTTAATCTATAAATTACACTGAATGCACTGTTTATTCTGTAGATTACTCTGCATGCACTGTTTATTCTATGCATTCATCTGCATGCTCTGCTTATTCTTTAGATTACTCTGAACACACTCATTCTATAGATTACTCTGCATGCTCTGTTTATTCTATAGATTACTCTGCATGCCCTGTTTGTTCTATATTTTACTCTGCATGCACTGTTTATTCTATAGAGTACTCTGCGTGCACAGTTTATTCTGTAGATTACTCTGCATGCTGTTTATTCTATAGATTACTCTGCATGCTCTGTTTATTCTATATAATACTCAGCATGCTCTGTTTATTCTATAGCTTAGTCTGCATGCACTGTTTATTCTATAGATTAGTCTGCATGCTCTGTTTATTCTCTAGATTGCTCTGCATGCTCTGTTTATTCCATAGATTACACTGCACTCTGTTTATTCTATAGATTAGTCTGCATGCTCTGGTTATTCTATATATTACTCTGCATGCTCTGTTTATTCTATAAATTACCCTGCATGCACAGTTTATTCTAGAGATTACTCTGCATGCTTTGCTAATTCTATACATTATTCTTCATGCTCTGTTTAATCTTTAAATTACTCTGCATTCACGGTTTATTCTATTGATTACTCTGCATGCACTGTTCATTCTATACAATAATCTGCATGCTCTGTTTATTCTATAGATTACTCTGCACACACAGTTTATTCTACAGATTACTCTGCCTGCTTTGCTAATTCTATAGATTACTCTGCATGTCCTGTTTATTCTATAGATTACTCTGCATGCACTGCTTATTCCATGGATGACTCTGTATGCACTGTGTATTCTATAGATTAGTCAGCATGATCTGTTTATTCTGTAGATTATTCTGCATGCTCTGTTCATTCTATAGATTACTCTGCACGCTGTTATTCTATAGATTACTCTGCATGCTTTGCTAATTCTATAGATTATTCTGCATGCTCTGTTTACTCTATAAATTACTCTGCATGCATTGTTTATTCTATAGATTACTCCGCACACACAGTTTATTCTACAGATTACTCTGCCTGCTTTGCTAATTCTATAGATTACTCTGCATGTCCTGTTTATTCTATAGATTACTCAGCATGCTCTGTTTATTCTATAGAATACTCAGCATGCTCTGTTTATTATATAGATCAGTCTGCACGCACTGTTTATTCTATAGATTAGTCTGCATGCTCCGTTTATTCTGTAGATTGCTCTGCATGCTCTGTTTATTCCATAGATTACACTGCACTCTGCTTATTCGATGGATTACTCTGCATGCTCTGTTTATTCTGTAGGTGACTCTGCAAGTGCTGTTTATTCTATAGATTAGTCTGCATGCTCTGGTTATTCTATATATTACTCTGCATGCACTGTTTATTCTATAAATTACTCTGCATGCACAGTTTATTCTATAGATTACTCTCCATGTTTTGCTAATTCTAT
This sequence comes from Squalus acanthias, assembly GCA_030390025.1. Lineage (NCBI taxonomy): Eukaryota > Metazoa > Chordata > Chondrichthyes > Squaliformes > Squalidae > Squalus > Squalus acanthias. The sequence continues at coordinate 2,916,797 of CM059439.1, read as the reverse complement.
ACATTATTCTTCATGCTCTGTTTAATCTATAGATTACTCTGCATACATGGTTTATTCTGTTGATTACTCTGCATGCACCGTTTATTCCACAGGATAATCTGCATGCTCTGTTTATTGTATAGATTACTCTGCATGCACTGTTTATTCTATAGATTATTTGGCATGCTCTGTATATTTTGTAGATTACTCTGCACGCTCTGACTAATCTATAGAATACTCTGCATGCAGTGTTTATTCTATATATTACTCTGCATGCACTGTTTATTCTATAGATTACTCAGCATGCACTGTGTATTCTATAGATTAGTTGACATGATCTGTTTATTCTGTAGATTACTCTGCATGCTCCGTTTATTCTGTAGATTGATCTGCATGCTCTGTTTATTCCATAGATGACACTGCACTCTGTTTATTCTATAGATTAGTCTGCATGCTCTGGTTATTCTATAAAGTACTCTGCATGCTCTGTTTATTCTACAAATTACTCTGCATGCACAATTTATTATATAGATTACTCTGCATGCTTTGCTAATTCTATACATTATTCTTCATGCTTTGTTTAATCTATAAATTACTCTGCGTTCACGGTTTATTCTATTGATTACTCTGCATGCACTGTTTATTTGATACAATAAGCTGCCTGCCCTGTTTATTCTATAGATTACTCCGCACACATACTTTATTCTATAGATTACTCTGCCTGTTTTGCTAATTCTATAGATTACTCTGCATGCCCTGTTTATTCTGTAGATTACTCTGTGTGCACTGCTTATTCCATGGATGACTCTGCATGCACTGTGTATTCTATAGATTAGTCTGCACACTGTTATTCTATAGATTACTCTGCATGCTTTGCTAATTCTATAGATTATTCTGCATGCTCTGTTTAATCTATAAATTACACTGAATGCACTGTTTATTCTGTAGATTACTCTGCATGTACTGTTTATTCTATGCATTCATCTGCATGCTCTGCTTATTCTTTAGATTACTCTGAACACACTCATTCTATAGATTACTCTGCATGCTCTGTTTATTCTATAGATTACTCTGCATGCCCTGTTTGTTCTATATTTTACTCTGCATGCACTGTTTATTCTATAGAGTACTCTGCGTGCACAGTTTATTCTGTAGATTACTCTGCATGCTGTTTATTCTATAGATTACTCTGCATGCTCTGTTTATTCTATATAATACTCAGCATGCTCTGTTTATTCTATAGCTTAGTCTGCATGCACTGTTTATTCTATAGATTAGTCTGCATGCTCTGTTTATTCTCTAGATTGCTCTGCATGCTCTGTTTATTCCATAGATTACACTGCACTCTGTTTATTCTATAGATTAGTCTGCATGCTCTGGTTATTCTATATATTACTCTGCATGCTCTGTTTATTCTATAAATTACCCTGCATGCACAGTTTATTCTAGAGATTACTCTGCATGCTTTGCTAATTCTATACATTATTCTTCATGCTCTGTTTAATCTTTAAATTACTCTGCATTCACGGTTTATTCTATTGATTACTCTGCATGCACTGTTCATTCTATACAATAATCTGCCTGCTCTGTTTATTCTATAGATTACTCTGCACACACAGTTTATTCTACAGATTACTCTGCCTGCTTTGCTAATTCTATAGATTACTCTGCATGTCCTGTTTATTCTATAGATTACTCTGCATGCACTGCTTATTCCATGGATGACTCTGTATGCACTGTGTATTCTATAGATTAGTCAGCATGATCTGTTTATTCTGTAGATTATTCTGCATGCTCTGTTCATTCTATAGATTACTCTGCACGCTGTTATTCTATAGATTACTCTGCATGCTTTGCTAATTCTATAGATTATTCTGCATGCTCTGTTTACTCTATAAATTACTCTGCATGCATTGTTTATTCTATAGATTACTCCGCACACACAGTTTATTCTATAGATTACTCTGCCTGCTTTGCTAATTCTATAGATTACTCTGCATGTCCTGTTTATTCTATAGATTACTCAGCATGCTCTGTTTATTCTATAGAATACTCAGCATGCTCTGTTTATTATATAGATCAGTCTGCACGCACTGTTTATTCTATAGATTAGTCTGCATGCTCCGTTTATTCTGTAGATTGCTCTGCATGCTCTGTTTATTCCATAGATTACACTGCACTCTGCTTATTCGATGGATTACTCTGCATGCTCTGTTTATTCTGTAGGTGACTCTGCAAGTGCTGTTTATTCTATAGATTAGTCTGCATGCTCTGGTAATTCTATATATTACTCTGCATGCACTGTTTATTCTATAAATTACTCTGCATGCACAGTTTATTCTATAGATTACTCTCCATGTTTTGCTAATTCTATACATTATTCTTCATGCTCTGTTTAATCTATAGATTACTCTGCATACATGGTTTATTCTGTTGATTACTCTGCATGCACCGTTTATTCCACAGAATAATCTGCATGCTCTGTTTATTGTATAGATTACTCTGCATGCACTGTTTATTCTATAGATTATTTGGCATGCTCTGTATATTTTGTAGATTACTCTGCACGCTCTGACTAATCTATAGAATACTCTGCATGCAGTGTTTATTCTATATATTACTCTGCATGCACTGTTTATTCTATAGATTACTCGGCATGCACTGTGTATTCTATAGATTAGTTGACATGATCTGTTTATTCTGTAGATTACTCTGCATGCTCCGTTTATTCTGTAGATTGATCTGCATGCTCTGTTTATTCCATAGATGACACTGCACTCTGTTTATTCTATAGATTAGTCTGCATGCTCTGGTTATTCTATAAAGTACTCCGCATGCTCTGTTTATTCTATAAATTACTCTGCATGCACAATTTATTATATAGATTACTCTGCATGCTTTGCTAATTCTATACATTATTCTTCATGCTTTGTTTAATCTATAAATTACTCTGCATTCACGGTTTATTCTATTGATTACTCTGCATGCACTGTTTATTTGATACAATAAGCTGCCTGCCCTGTTTATTCTATAGATTACTCCGCACACATACTTTATTCCATAGATTACTCTGCCTGTTTTGCTAATTCTATAGATTACTCTGCATGCCCTGTTTATTCTGTAGATTACTCTGTGTGCACTGCTTATTCCATGGATGACTCTGCATGCACTGTGTATTCTATAGATTAGTCTGCACACTGTTATTCTATAGATTACTCTGCATGCTTTGCTAATTCTATAGATTATTCTGCATGCTCTGTTTAATCTATAAATTACACTGAATGCACTGTTTATTCTGTAGATTACTCTGCATGCACTGTTTATTCTATGCATTCATCTGCATGCTCTGCTTATTCTTTAGATTACTCTGAACACACTCATTCTATAGATTACTCTGCATGCTCTGTTTATTCTATAGATTACTCTGCATGCCCTGTTTGTTCTATATTTTACTCTGCATGCACTGTTTATTCTATAGAGTACTCTGCGTGCACAGTTTATTCTGTAGATTACTCTGCATGCTGTTTATTCTATAGATTACTCTGCATGCTCTGTTTATTCTATATAATACTCAGCATGCTCTGTTTATTCTATAGCTTAGTCTGCATGCACTGTTTATTCTATAGATTAGTCTGCATGCTCTGTTTATTCTCTAGATTGCTCTGCATGCTCTGTTTATTCCATAGATTACACTGCACTCTGTTTATTCTATAGATTAGTCTGCATGCTCTGGTTATTCTATATATTACTCTGCATGCTCTGTTTATTCTATAAATTACCCTGCATGCACAGTTTATTCTAGAGATTACTCTGCATGCTTTGCTAATTCTATACATTATTCTTCATGCTCTGTTTAATCTTTAAATTACTCTGCATTCACGGTTTATTCTATTGATTACTCTGCATGCACTGTTCATTCTATACAATAATCTGCATGCTCTGTTTATTCTATAGATTACTCTGCACACACAGTTTATTCTACAGATTACTCTGCCTGCTTTGCTAATTCTATAGATTACTCTGCATGTCCTGTTTATTCTATAGATTACTCTGCATGCACTGCTTATTCCATGGATGACTCTGTATGCACTGTGTATTCTATAGATTAGTCAGCATGATCTGTTTATTCTGTAGATTATTCTGCATGCTCTGTTCATTCTATAGATTACTCTGCACGCTGTTATTCTATAGATTACTCTGCATGCTTTGCTAATTCTATAGATTATTCTGCATGCTCTGTTTACTCTATAAATTACTCTGCATGCATTGTTTATTCTATAGATTACTCCGCACACACAGTTTATTCTACAGATTACTCTGCCTGCTTTGCTAATTCTATAGATTACTCTGCATGTCCTGTTTATTCTATAGATTACTCAGCATGCTCTGTTTATTCTATAGAATACTCAGCATGCTCTGTTTATTATATAGATCAGTCTGCACGCACTGTTTATTCTATAGATTAGTCTGCATGCTCCGTTTATTCTGTAGATTGCTCTGCATGCTCTGTTTATTCCATAGATTACACTGCACTCTGCTTATTCGATGGATTACTCTGCATGCTCTGTTTATTCTGTAGGTGACTCTGCAAGTGCTGTTTATTCTATAGATTAGTCTGCATGCTCTGGTAATTCTATATATTACTCTGCATGCACTGTTTATTCTATAAATTACTCTGCATGCACAGTTTATTCTATAGATTACTCTCCATGTTTTGCTAATTCTATACATTATTCTTCATGCTCTGTTTAATCTATAGATTACTCTGCATACATGGTTTATTCTGTTGATTACTCTGCATGCACCGTTTATTCCACAGAATAATCTGCATGCTCTGTTTATTGTATAGATTACTCTGCATGCACTGTTTATTCTATAGATTATTTGGCATGCTCTGTATATTTTGTAGATTACTCTGCACGCTCTGACTAATCTATAGAATACTCTGCATGCAGTGTTTATTCTATATATTACTCTGCATGCACTGTTTATTCTATAGATTACTCAGCATGCACTGTGTATTCTATAGATTAGTTGACATGATCTGTTTATTCTGTAGATTACTCTGCATGCTCCGTTTATTCTGTAGATTGATCTGCATGCTCTGTTTATTCCATAGATGACACTGCACTCTGTTTATTCTATAGATTAGTCTGCATGCTCTGGTTATTCTATAAAGTACTCTGCATGCTCTGTTTATTCTATAAATTACTCTGCATGCACAATTTATTATATAGATTACTATGCATGCTTTGCTAATTCTATACATTATTCTTCATGCTTTGTTTAATCTATAAATTACTCTGCATTCACGGTTTATTCTATTGATTACTCTGCATGCACTGTTTATTTGATACAATAAGCTGCCTGCCCTGTTTATTCTATAGATTACTCCGCACACATACTTTATTCTATAGATTACTCTGCCTGTTTTGCTAATTCTATAGATTACTCTGCATGCCCTGTTTATTCTGTAGATTACTCTGTGTGCACTGCTTATTCCATGGATGACTCTGCATGCACTGTGTATTCTATAGATTAGTCTGCACACTGTTATTCTATAGATTACTCTGCATGCTTTGCTAATTCTATAGATTATTCTGCATGCTCTGTTTAATCTATAAATTACACTGAATGCACTGTTTATTCTGTAGATTACTCTGCATGCACTGTTTATTCTATGCATTCATCTGCATGCTCTGCTTATTCTTTAGATTACTCTGAACACACTCATTCTATAGATTACTCTGCATGCTCTGTTTATTCTATAGATTACTCTGCATGCCCTGTTTGTTCTATATTTTACTCTGCATGCACTGTTTATTCTATAGAGTACTCTGCGTGCACAGTTTATTCTGTAGATTACTCTGCATGCTGTTTATTCTATAGATTACTCTGCATGCTCTGTTTATTCTATATAATACTCAGCATGCTCTGTTTATTCTATAGCTTAGTCTGCATGCACTGTTTATTCTATAGATTAGTCTGCATGCTCTGTTTATTCTCTAGATTGCTCTGCATGCTCTGTTTATTCCATAGATTACACTGCACTCTGTTTATTCTATAGATTAGTCTGCATGCTCTGGTTATTCTATATATTACTCTGCATGCTCTGTTTATTCTATAAATTACCCTGCATGCACAGTTTATTCTAGAGATTACTCTGCATGCTTTGCTAATTCTATACATTATTCTTCATGCTCTGTTTAATCTTTAAATTACTCTGCATTCACGGTTTATTCTATTGATTACTCTGCATGCACTGTTCATTCTATACAATAATCTGCCTGCTCTGTTTATTCTATAGATAACTCTGCACACACAGTTTATTCTACAGATTACTCTGCCTGCTTTGCTAATTCTATAGATTACTCTGCATGTCCTGTTTATTCTATAGATTACTCTGCATGCACTGCTTATTCCATGGATGACTCTGTATGCACTGTGTATTCTATAGATTAGTCAGCATGATCTGTTTATTCTGTAGATTATTCTGCATGCTCTGTTCATTCTATAGATTACTCTGCACGCTGTTATTCTATAGATTACTCTGCATGCTTTGCTAATTCTATAGATTATTCTACATGCTCTGTTTACTCTATAAATTACTCTGCATGCATTGTTTATTCTATAGATTACTCCGCACACACAGTTTATTCTATAGATTACTCTGCCTGCTTTGCTAATTCTATAGATTACTCTGCATGTCCTGTTTATTCTATAGATTACTCAGCATGCGCTGTTTATTCTATAGAATACTCAGCATGCTCTGTTTATTATATAGATCAGTCTGCACGCACTGTTTATTCTATAGATTAGTCTGCATGCTCCGTTTATTCTGTAGATTGCTCTGCATGCTCTGTTTATTCCATAGATTACACTGCACTCTGCTTATTCGATGGATTACTCTGCATGCTCTGTTTATTCTGTAGGTGACTCTGCAAGTGCTGTTTATTCTATAGATTAGTCTGCATGCTCTGGTAATTCTATATATTACTCTGCATGCACTGTTTATTCTATAAATTACTCTGCATGCACCGTTTATTCTATAGATTACTCTCCATGTTTTGCTAATTCTATACATTATTCTTCATGCTCTGTTTAATCTATAGATTACTCTGCATACATGGTTTATTCTGTTGATTACTCTGCATGCACCATTTATTCCACAGAATAATCTGCATGCTCTGTTTATTGTATAGATTACTCTGCATGCACTGTTTATTCTATAGATTATTTGGCATGCTCTGTATATTTTGTAGATTACTCTGCACGCTCTGACTAATCTATAGAATACTCTGCATGCAGTGTTTATTCTATAGATTACTCTGCATGCACTGTTTATTCTATAGATTAGTTGACATGATCTGTTTATTCTGTAGATTACTCTGCATGCTCCATTTATTCTGTAGATTGATCTGCATGCTCTGTTTATTCCATAGATGACACTGCACTCTGTTTATTCTATAGATTAGTCTGCATGCTCTCGCTATTCTATATATTACTCTGCATGCTCTGTTTATTCTATAAATTACCCTGCATGCACAGTTTATTCTAGAGATTACTCTGCATGCTTTGCTAATTCTATACATTATTCTTCATGCTCTGTTTAATCTTTAAATTACTCTGCATTCACGGTTTATTCTATTGATTACTCTGCATGCACTGTTCATTCTATACAATAATCTGCCTGCTCTGTTTATTCTATAGATTACTCCGCACACACAGTTTATTCTACATATTACTCTGCCTGCTTTGCTAATTCTATAGATTACTCTGCATGTCCTGTTTATTCTATAGATTACTCTGCATGCACTGCTTATTCCATGGATGACTCTGTATGCACTGTGTATTCTATAGATTAGTCAGCATGATCTGTTTATTCTGTAGATTATTCTGCATGCTCTGTTCGTTCTATAGAATACTCTGCACGCTGTTATTCTATAGATTACTCTGCATGCACCGTTTATTCTATAGATTACTCGGCATGCACTGTGTATTCTATAGATTAGTTGACATGATCTGTTTATTCTGTAGATTACTCTGCATGCTCCGTTTATTCTGTAGATTGATCTGCATGCTCTGTTTATTCCATAGATGACACTGCACTCTGTTTATTCAATGGATTACTCTGCATGCTCTGTTTATTCTATAGATTAGACTGCATGCACTGTTTATTCTATAGATTACTCTGCATGCTCTGTTTATTCTGTAGGTGACTCTGCAAGTGCTGTTTATTCTATAGATTAGTCTGCATGCTCTGGTTATTCTATAAAGTACTCTGCATGCTCATGTTTATTCTATAAATTACTCTGCATGCACAATTTATTATATAGATTACTCTGCATGCTTTGCTAATTCTATACATTATTCTTCATGCTTTGTTTAATCTATAAATTACTCTGCATTCACGGTTTATTCTATTGATTACTCTGCATGCACTGTTTATTTGATACAATAATCTGCCTGCCCTGTTTATTCTATAGATTACTCCGCACACATACTTTATTCTATAGATTACTCTGCCTGCTTTGCTAATTCTATAGATTACTCTGCATGCCCTGTTTATTCTGTAGATTACTCTGCATGCACTGCTTATTCCATGGATGACTCTGCATGCACTGTGTATTCTATAGATTAGTCTGCACACTGTTATTCTATAGATTACTCTGCATGCTTTGCTAATTCTATAGATTATTCTGCATGCTCTGTTTAATCTATAAATTACACTGAATGCACTGTTTATTCTGTAGATTACTCTGCATGCACTGTTTATTCTATGCATTCATCTGCATGCTCTGCTTATTCTTTAGATTACTCTGCACACACTCATTCTATAGATTACTCTGCATGCTCTGTTTATTCTATAGATTACTCTGCATGTCCTGTTTGTTCTATAGATTACTCTGCATGCTCTGTTTATTCTATAGATTACTCTGCATGCACTGCTTATTCCATTGATGACTCTGCAGGCTCTGTTTATTCGATAGATTAGTCTGCATGATGTGTTTATTCTGTAGATTACTCTGCACACTCTGACTATTCTATAGCTTACTCTGCACGCACCGTTTATTCCGCAGAATAATCTGCATGCTGTTTATTTTATAGATTACTCTGCACTCTGTTTATTCTACAGATTACTCTGCACGCACCGTTTATTCCACAGAATAATCTGCATGCACTGTTTATTCTATAGAGTACTCTGCGTGCACAGTTTATTCTGTAGATTACTCTGCATGCTGTTTATTCTATAGATTACTCTGCGTGCTCTGTTTATTCTATAGCTTAGTCTGCATGCTCTGTTTATTCTGTAGATTGCTCTGCATGCTCTGTTTATTCCATAGATTACACTGCACTCTGTTTATTCGATGGATTACTCTGCATGCACTGTTTGTTCTATAGATTACTCTGCATGCTCTGTTTATTCTGTAGGTGACTCTGCAAGTGCTGTTTATTCTATAGATTAGTCTGCATGCTCTGGTTATTCTATATATTACTCTGCATGCTCTGTTTATTCTATAAATTACCCTGCATGCACAGTTTATTCTAGAGATTACTCTGCATGCTTTGCTAATTCTATACATTATTCTTCATGCTCTGTTTAATCTTTAAATTACTCTGCAAGCACCATTTATTCCACAGAATAATCGGCATGCTCTGTTTATTGTATGGATTACTCTGCATGCACTGTTTATTCTATAGATTATTTGGCATGTTCTGTATATTTTGTAGATTACTCTGCACGTTCTGACTAATCTATAGAATACTCTGCATGCAGTGTTTATTCTATAGATTACTCTGCATGCACCGTTTATTCTATAGATTACTCTGCCTGCTTTGCTAATTCTATAGATTACTCTGCATGCCCTGTTTATTCTATATATTACTCTGCATGCACTGCTTATTCCATGGATGACTCTGTATGCACTGTGTATTCTATAGATTAGTCAGCATGATCTGTTTATTCTGTAGATTATTCTGCATGCTCTGTTCATTCTATAGATTACTCTGCATGCTGTTATTCTATAGATTACCCTGCATGCTTTGCTAATTCTATAGATTATTCTGCATGCTCTGTTTACTCTATAAATTACTCTGCATGCATTGTTTATTCTATAGATTACTCCGCACACACAGTTTATTCTATAGATTACTCTGCCTGCTTTGCTAATTCTATAGATTACTCTGCATGCCCTGTTTATTCTATAGATTACTCTGCATGCACTGCTTATTCCATGGATGACTCTGTATGCACTGTGTATTCTATAGATTAGTCAGCATGACCTGTTTATTCTATAGATTAGTCTGCATGATCTGTTTATTCTGTAGATTACTCTGCACACTCTGATTATTCTATAGCTTACTCTGCACGCACCGTTTATTCCGCAGAATAATCTGTATGCTGTTTTTTTAATAGATTACTCTGCACTCTGTTTATTCTACTGATTACTCTGCACGCACCGTTTATTCCACAGAATAATCTGCATGCTCTGTTTATTCTATAGATTGCTGTGCATGCACTGTTTATTCTATAGAGTACTCTGTATGCTGTTTATTCTATAGATTACTCTGCATGCTCTGTTTATTCTATAGAATACTCAGCATGCTCTGTTTATTATATAGATCAGTCTGCATGCTCCGTTTATTCTGTAGATTACACTGCACTCCGCTTATTCGATGGATTACTCTGCATGCTCTGTTTATTCTGTAGATTACTCTGCATGCTCTGTTTATTCTGTAGGTGACTCTGCAAGTGCTGTTTATTCTATAGATTAGTCTGCATGCTCTGTTTATTCTGTAGGTGACTCTGCAAGTGCTGTTTATTCTATAGATTAGTCTGCATGCTCTGGTTATTCTATATATTACTCTGCATGCACTGTTTATTCTATAAATTACTCTGCATGTACAGTTTATTCTATAGATTACTCTCCATGTTTTGCTAATTCTATACATTATTCTTCATGCTCTGTTTAATCTATAGATTACTCTGCATACATGGTTTATTCTGTTGATTACTCTGCATGCACCGTTTATTCCACAGAATAATCTGCATGCTCTGTTTATTGTATAGATTACTCTGCATGCACTGTTTATTCTATAGATTATTTGGCATGCTCTGTATATTTTGTAGATTACTCTGCACGCTCTGACTTATCTATAGAATACTCTGCATGCATTGTTTATTCTATAGATTACTCTGCATGCACTGTTTATTCTATAGATTACTCGGCATGCACTGTGTATTCTATAGATTAGTTGACATGATCTGTTTATTCTGTAGATTACTCTGCATGCTCCGTTTATTCTGTAGATTGATCTGCATGCTCTGTTTATTCCATAGATGACACTGCACTCTGTTTATTCAATGGATTACTCTGCATGCTCTGTTTATTCTATAGATTAGACTGCATGCACTGTTTATTCTATAGATTACTCTGCATGCTCTGTTTATTCTGTAGGTGACTCTGCAAGTGCTGTTTATTCTATAGATTAGTCTGCATGCTCTGGTTATTCTATAAAGTACTCTGCATGCTCATGTTTATTCTATAAATTACTCTGCATGCACAATTTATTATATAGATTACTCTGCATGCTTTGCTAATTCTATACATTATTCTTCATGCTCTGTTTAATCTTTAAATTACTCTGCATTCACAGTTTATTCTATTGATTACTCTGCATGCACTGTTCATTCTATACAATAATCTGCCTGCTCTGTTTATTCTATAGATTACTCCGCACACACCGTTTATTCTATAGATTACTCTGCCTGCTTTGCTAATTCTATAGATTACTCTGCATGCCCTGTTTATTCTATATATTACTCTGCATGCACTGCTTATTCCATGGATGACTCTGTATGCACTGTGTATTCTATAGATTAGTCAGCATGATCTGTTTATTCTGTAGATTATTCTGCATGCTCTGTTCATTCTATAGATTACTCTGCATGCTGTTATTCTATAGATTACCCTGCATGCTTTGCTAATTCTATAGATTATTCTGCATGCTCTGTTTACTCTATAAATTACTCTGCATGCATTGTTTATTCTATAGATTACTCCGCACACACAGTTTATTCTATAGATTACTCTGCCTGCTTTGCTAATTCTATAGATTACTCTGCATGCCCTGTTTATTCTGTAGATTACTCTGCATGCACTGCTTATTCCATGGATGACTCTGCTTTCACAGTGTATTCTATAGATTAGTCTGCATGCTTCGCTAATTCTATAGATTATTCTGCATGCTCTGTTTAATCTATAAATTACACTGAATGCACTGTTTATTCTGTAGATTACTCTGCATGCACTGTTTATTCTATGCATTCATCTGCATGCTCTGCTTATTCTTTAGATTACTCTGCACACACTCATTCTATAGATTACTCTGCATGCTCTGTTTATTCTATAGATTACTCTGCATGCCCTGTTTGTTCTATAGATTACTCTGCATGCTCTGTTTATTCTATAGATTACTTTGCATGCACTGCTTATTCCATTGATGACTCTGCAGGCTCTGTTTATTCTATAGATTAGTCTGCATGATGTGTTTATTCTGTAGATTACTCTGCACACTCTGACTATTCTATAGCTTACTCTGCACGCACCGTTTATTCCGCAGAATAATCTGCATGCTGTTTATTTTATAGATTACTCTGCACTCTGTTTATTCTACAGATTACTCTGCACGCACCGTTTATTCCACAGAATAATCTGCATGCACTGTTTATTCTATAGAGTACTCTGCGTGCACAGTTTATTCTGTAGATTACTCTGCATGCTGTTTATTCTATAGATTACTCTGCGTGCTCTGTTTATTCTATAGCTTAGTCTGCATGCTCTGTTTATTCTGTAGATTGCTCTGCATGCTCTGTTTATTCCATAGATTACACTGCACTCTGTTTATTCGATGGATTACTCTGCATGCACTGTTTGTTCTATAGATTACTCTGCATGCTCTGTTTATTCTGTAGGTGACTCTGCAAGTGCTGTTTATTCTATAGATTAGTCTGCATGCTCTGGTTATTCTATATATTACTCTGCATGCTCTGTTTATTCTATAAATTACCCTGCATGCACAGTTTATTCTAGAGATTACTCTGCGTGCTTTGCTAATTCTATACATTATTCTTCATGCTCTGTTTAATCTTTAAATTACTCTGCATTCACAGTTTATTCTATTGATTACTCTGCATGCACTGTTCATTCTATACAATAATCTGCCTGCTCTGTTTATTCTATAGATTACTCCGCACACACCGTTTATTCTATAGATTACTCTGCCTGCTTTGCTAATTCTATAGATTACTCTGCATGCCCTGTTTATTCTATATATTACTCTGCATGCACTGCTTATTCCATGGATGACTCTGTATGCACTGTGTATTCTATAGATTAGTCAGCATGATCTGTTTATTCTGTAGATTATTCTGCATGCTCTGTTCATTCTATAGATTACTCCGCATGCTGTTATTCTATAGATTACTCTGCATGCTTTGCTAATTCTATAGGTTATTCTGCATGCTCTGTTTACTCTATAAATTACTCTGCATGCATTGTTTATTCTATAGATTACTCCGCACACACAGTTTATTCTATAGATTACTCTGCCTGCTTTGCTAATTCTATAGATTACTCTGCATGCCCTGTTTATTCTATAGATTACTCTGCAAGCACCATTTATTCCACAGAATAATCGGCATGCTCTGTTTATTGTATGGATTACTCTGCATGCACTGTTTATTCTATAGATTATTTGGCATGTTCTGTATATTTTGTAGATTACTCTGCACGTTCTGACTAATCTATAGAACACTCTGCATGCAGTGTTTATTCTATAGATTACTTTGCATGCACCGTTTATTCTATAGATTACTCTGCCTGCTTTGCTAATTCTATAGATTACTCTGCATGCCCTGTTTATTCTATATATTACTCTGCATGCACTGCTTATTCCATGGATGACTCTGTATGCACTGTGTATTCTATAGATTAGTCAGCATGATCTGTTTATTCTGTAGATTATTCTGCATGCTCTGTTCATTCTATAGATTACTCTGCATGCTGTTATTCTATAGATTACCCTGCATGCTTTGCTAATTCTATAGATTATTCTGCATGCTCTGTTTACTCTATAAATTACTCTGCATGCATTGTTTATTCTATAGATTACTCCGCACACACAGTTTATTCTATAGATTACTCTGCCTGCTTTGCTAATTCTATAGATTACTCTGCATGCCCTGTTTATTCTATAGATTACGCTGCATGCACCATTTATTCCACAGAATAATCGGCATGCTCTGTTTATTGTATGGATTACTCTGCATGCACTGTATATTCTATAGATTATTTGGCATGCTCTGTATATTTTGTAGATTACTCTGCACGTTCTGACTAATCTATAGAATACTCTGCATGCAGTGTTTATCCTATAGATTACTCTGCATGCACTGTTTATTCTATAGATTACTCGACACGCACTGTGTATTCTATAGATTAGTTGACATGATCTGTTTATTCTGTAGATCACCCTGCACACTCTGATTATTCTATAGATTACTCTGCATGCTCTTTGTATTCTATGGATTACTCTGCACACTGTTTATTCCATAGATTACTCTGCATGCACAGTTTATTCTATAGATTACTCAGCATGCACTGTTTATTCTATAGATTATTCGGCATGCTCTGTATATTTTGTAGATTGCTCTGCATGCTCTGATTAATCTATAGATTACTCTGCATGCATTGTTTATTCTATAGATTACTCTGCATGCTCTGTTTATTCTACAGTTTACTCTGCATGCTCTGCTTCTTATATAGATTACTCTGCATGCCCTGTTTATTCTATAGATTATTATGCATGCTCGGTTTATTCTATAGAATACTCTGCACGCACTGTTTATTCTATAGATTACTCTGCATGTATTGCTTATTCCATTGATGACTCTGCAGGCTCTGTTTATTCTATAGATTAGTCTGCATGATCTGTTTATTCTGTAGATTACTCTGCACACTCTGATTATTCTATAGCTTACTCTGCACACACCATTTATTCCACAGAATAATCTGCATGCTCTGTTTATTCTATAGATTGCTGTGCATGCACAGTTTATTCTGTAGATTACTCTGTATGCTGTTTATTCCATAGATTACTCTGCATGCTCTGTTTATTCTATAGAATACTCAGCATGCTCTGTTTATTCTATAGATCAGTCTGGATGCACTGTTTATTCTATAGATTAGTCTGCATGCTCTGTTTCTTCTATAGATTACTCGGCATGCTCTGTTTATTCTGTAGGTGACTCTGCAAGTGCTGTTTATTCTATAGATTAGTCTGCATGCTCTGGTTATTCTATATATTACTCTGCATGCACTGTTTATTCTATAAATTACTCTGCATGCACAGTTTATTCTATAGATTACTCTCCATGTTTTGCTAATTCTATACATTATTCTTCATGCTCTGTTTATTCTATATATTACTCTGCATACACGGTTTATTCTATTGATTACTCTGCATGCACCGTTTATTCCACAGAATAATCTGCATGCTCTGTTTATTGTATAGATTACTCTGCATGCACTGTTTATTCTATAGATTATTTGGCATGCTGTGTATATTTTATAGATTACTCTGCACGCTCTGACTTATCTATAGAATACTCTGCATGCAGTGTTTATTCTATAGATTACTCTGCCTGCACTGCTTATTCTATAGATTACTCGGCATGCACTGTGTATTCTATAGATTAGTTGACATGATCTGTTTATTCTGTAGATCACTCTGCACACTCTGATTATTCTATAGATTACTCTGCATGCTCTTTGTATTCTATGGATTACTCTGCACACTGTTTATTCCATAGATTACTCTGCATGCACAGTTTATTCTATAGATTACTCCGCATGCACTGTTTATTCTATAGATTATTCGGCATGCTCTGTATATTTTGTAGATTGCTCTGAAAGCTCTGATTAATCTATAGATTACTCTGCATGCATTGTTTATTCTATAGATTACTCTGCATGCTCTGTTTATTCTACATATTACTCTGCATGCTCTGTTTCTTATATAGATTACTCTGCATGCACTGTTTATTCTATAGATTACTCGGCATGCACTGTTTATTCTACAAATTAGTCTGCATGCTCTGTTTAATCTATAAATCACTCAGCATGCAGTGTTTATTCTATAGATTGCATTGCATGCACTGTTTATTGTATAGAATAATCGGCATTCTGTTTATTTTGTAGATAATTAGCACATGCTGTTTATTCAATAGTTTACTCTGCATGCACTGTTTATTCTATAGATTATTCTGCATGCACTCTTTGTTCTATGGAACACTCTGCATGCTGTTTATTCTATAGAGTACTCTGGATGCACTGTATTCTATAGATCATTCTGCATGCTCTGTTTATTCTATAGATTAGTCTGTATGCACTGTTTAGTCCGTAGATTACCCGACACACACTGATTACTCTGTAGATTGCTCTGGATGCTCTGTTTATTCTATAGTTTACTCTGCATGCACTGTTTAATCTACATATTACTTTGCATGCGCTGTTTATTCTATAGATTACACTGCATGCGCTGTTTATTCTACAGATTATTTGACATGCTCTGTTTATTCTATAGATTACCCTGCATGCAGTGTTTATTCTATAGATTACTCTGCCTGCACTGCTTATTCTATAGATTACTCGGCATGCACTGTGTATTCTATATATTAGTTGACATGATCTGTTTATTCTGTAGATCACTCTGCACACTCTGATTATTCTATAGATTACTCTGCATGATCTTTATATTCTATGGATTACTCTGCACACTGTTTATTCCATATATTACTCTGCATGCACAGTTTATTCTATAGATTACTCCGCATGCACTGTTTATTCTATAGATTATTCGGCATGCTCTGTATATTTTGTAGATTGCTCTGCACGCTCTGATTAATCTATAGATTACTCTGCATGCATTGTTTATTCTATAGATTACTCTGCATGCTCTGTTTATTCTATAGATTATTCTGCATGCACTCTTTGTTCTATGGAACACTCTGCATGCTGTTTATTCTATAGAGTACTCTGGATGCACTGTATTCTATAGATCATTCTGCATGCTCTGTTTATTCTATAGATTAGTCTGTATGCACTGTTTAGTCCGTAGATTACCCGACACACACTGATTACTCTGTAGATTGCTCTGGATGCTCTGTTTATTCTATAGTTTACTCTGCATGCACTGTTTAATCTACATATTACTTTGCATGTGCTGTTTATTCTATAGATTACACTGCATGCGCTGTTTATTCTACAGATTATTTGACATGCTCTGTTTATTCTATAGATTACCCTGCATGCAGTGTTTATTCTATAGATTACTCTGCCTGCACTGCTTATTCTATAGATTACTCGGCATGCACTGTGTATTCTATATATTAGTTGACATGATCTGTTTATTCTGTAGATCACTCTGCACACTCTGATTATTCTATAGATTACTCTGCATGATCTTTATATTCTATGGATTACTCTGCACACTGTTTATTCCATATATTACTCTGCATGCACAGTTTATTCTATATATTACTCCGCATGCACTGTTTATTCTATAGATTATTCGGCATGCTCTGTATATTTTGTAGATTGCTCTGCACGCTCTGATTAATCTATAGATTACTCTGCATGCATTGTTTATTCTATAGATTACTCTGCATGCTCTGTTTATTCTATAGATTACTCTGCATGCTCTGTTTCTTATATAGATTACTCTGCATGCACTGTTTATTCTATAGATTATTATGCATGCTCGGTTTATTCTATAGATTACTCTGCACTCACTGTTTATTCTATAGATTACTCGGCATGCACTGTTTATTCTACAAATTAGTCTGCATGCTCTGTTTAATCTATAAATCACTCAGCATGCAGTGTTTATTCTATAGATTGCATTGCATGCACTGTTTATTGTATAGAATAATCGGCATTCTGTTTATTTTGTAGATAATTAGCACATGCTGTTTATTCAATAGTTTACTCTGCATGCACTGTTTATTCTATAGATTATTCTGCATGCACTCTTTGTTCTATGGAACACTCTGCGTGCTCTTTATTCTATAGAGTACTCTGGATGCACTGTATTCTATAGATCATTCTGCATGCTCTGTTTATTCTATAGATTAGTCTGTATGCACTGTTTAGTCCGTAGATTACCCGACACACACTGATTACACTGTAGATTGCTCTGGATGCTCTGTTTATTCTATAGTTTACTCTGCATGCACTGTTTAATCTGCATATTACTTTGCATGCGCTGTTTATTCTATAGATTACACTGCATGCGCTGTTTATTCTACAGATTATTTGACATGCTCTGTTTATTCTATAGATTACCCTGCATGCACGGTTTATTCTATAGATTACACTGCATGCACGGTTTATTCTATAGATTACTCTGCATGCTGTGTTTTTTCTGTAGATTACTCTGAACACTGTTTAATCTATAGATTACTCTGCATGCTCTGTTTATTCTGTAGATTACTCTGTACTCTCTGATTATTCTATAGATTACTCTGCATGCTTTGCTAATTCTATAGCTTATTCTGCATGCTCTGTTTTATCTATACATTGATCTGCATCCTCTGCTTTTTCTTTAGATTACTCTGCACACACGGTTTATTCTATAGATTACTCTGCATGCTCTGTTTATTCTATAGATTGCTCTGCCTGCCCTGTTTATTCTATAGATTACTCTGCATGCTCTGCTTGTTGTATTGATTACTCTGCATGCACTGCTTATTTGATTGATGACTCTGCATGCACTGTTTATTCTATAGATTAGTCAGCATGATCTTTTTATTCTGTAGATTACTGTGCACACTCTGATTATTCTATAGATTACTCTGCATGCTCTGTTTATTTTACAGATTACTCTGAACTCTGTTTATTCTACAGATTACTCTGCATGCACAGTTTATTCTATAGATTACTCGGCATGCTCTGTTTATTCCATAGTTTACTCTGCGTGCACAGTTTATTCTATAGATTACTCGGCATGCACTGTTTATTCTATAGATTATTCAGCATGCTCTGTATATTTTGTAGATTACTCTGCACGCTCTGATTAATCTATAGATTACTCTGCATGCACTGTTTATTCTATAGATTATCATGCATGCTCGGTTTATTCTATAGATTACTCTGCATGCACTGTTTATTCTACAGATTAGTTTGCATGCTCTGTTTGATCTGTAGATTACTCTGCATGCTCTGTTTATTCTATAGATTACTCTGCATGCTCTGTTTATTCTATACATTAATCTGCATGCTCTGCTTATTCTTTAGATTACTCTGCATACACACTTTATTCTTCAGATTAGTCTGCATTGTCTGTTTATTCTATAGATTACTCTGCACTCTGTTTATTCTATGGATTACTCTGTACGCACTGTTTATTGTATAGAATAATCGGCATGCTGTTTATTTTGTAGATTATTCTGCATATGCCGTTTATTCAATAGTTTACTCTGCATGCACTGTTTATTCTATAGATTATTCTGCATGCACTCTTTGTTCTATGGAATACTCTACATGCTGTTTATTCTATAGAGTACTCTGGATGCACCGTTTATTCTATAGATAATTCTGCATGCTCTGTTTATTCTACAGATTACTCTGCATGCTCTGTTTATTCTATAGATTACTCTGCATGCTCTGTTTATTCTATAGATTAGTCTGTATGCACGGATTAGTCCGTAGATTACCCGACACACACTAATTACTCTACAGATTGCTCTGCATGCTCTGTTTATTCTATAGTTTACTCTGCATGCACAGTTTAATCTATATATTACTCTGCATGCACTGTTTATTCTATAGATTACTCTGTAAGCACTGTTTATTCTATAGATTATACGACATGCTCTGTTTATTCTATAGTTTGCTCTGCATGCATGGTTTATTCTGTAGATTACACTGCATGCACGGTTTATTCTATAGATTAGTATGCGTGCTGTGTTTATTCTCTAGATTACTCTGCACACTGTTTATTCTATAGATTACTCTGCATGCTCTGTTTATTCTGTAGATTACTCTGCACTCTCTGATTATTCTATAGATTACTCTGCATCCTCTGTTTATTCTACAGATCACTCTGCCCTCTGTTTATTCTACAGATCACTCTGCACTCTGTTTATTCTATGGATTACTCTGCATGCACTGTTTATTCTATAGAGTACTCTGCCTGCACAGTTTATTCTATAGGTTATTTTGCATGCTCTGTTTATTCCATATATTACTCTGCATGCTCTGTTTATTCTATGGATTACTCTACATGCTGTTTATTCTATAGATTACTCCACATGATTTGCTAATTCTATAGATTATTATGCATGCTCCGTTTAATCTATATATTACTCTACATGCACTGTTTATTCTATAGAGTACTCTGCATGCACAGTTTATTCTATAGATTATTTTGCATGCTTTGTTTATTCTACAGATCACTCTGCATGCTGTTTATTCTATAGATTACTCTGCATGCACTGTTTATTCTATAGATTACTCTACATGATGTTTATTCTATATATTACTCCACGTGCTTTGTTATTTCTATACATTTGTATGCATGCTCCGTTTAATCTATATATTACTCTTCATGCACTGTTTATTCCATAGTTTACTCTGCATGTACTGTTTATTCTATACATTAATCTGCATGCTTTGTTTATTCTATAGATTACTCATTGTGCATGGCTAATTCTATAGATTATTCTGCATGCACTGTTTATTCTATAGATTACTCTGCATGCTCTGTTTATTCTACACATTACTCTGCATGCTCGGTTTATTCTATTGATTAGCCTGCCGGTACGGTTTATTCAATAGATTATTCTGCATGCTATGTTTATTCTATAGATTATTCGGCATGCTCTGTATATTTTGTAGATTGCTCTGCACGCTCTGATTAATCTATAGATTACTCTGCATGCATTGTTTATTCTATAGATTACTCTGCATGCTCTGTTTATTCTATAGATTATTCTGCATGCACTCTTTGTTCTATGGAACACTCTGCATGCTGTTTATTCTATAGAGTACTCTGGATGCACTGTATTCTATAGATCATTCTGCATGCTCTGTTTATTCTATAGATTAGTCTGTATGCACTGTTTAGTCCGTAGATTACCCGACACACACTGATTACTCTGTAGATTGCTCTGGATGCTCTGTTTATTCTATAGTTTACTCTGCATGCACTGTTTAATCTACATATTACTTTGCATGTGCTGTTTATTCTATAGATTACACTGCATGCGCTGTTTATTCTACAGATTATTTGACATGCTCTGTTTATTCTATAGATTACCCTGCATGCAGTGTTTATTCTATAGATTACTCTGCCTGCACTGCTTATTCTATAGATTACTCGGCATGCACTGTGTATTCTATATATTAGTTGACATGATCTGTTTATTCTGTAGATCACTCTGCACACTCTGATTATTCTATAGATTACTCTGCATGATCTTTATATTCTATGGATTACTCTGCACACTGTTTATTCCATATATTACTCTGCATGCACAGTTTATTCTATATATTACTCCGCATGCACTGTTTATTCTATAGATTATTCGGCATGCTCTGTATATTTTGTAGATTGCTCTGCACGCTCTGATTAATCTATAGATTACTCTGCATGCATTGTTTATTCTATAGATTACTCTGCATGCTCTGTTTATTCTATAGATTACTCTGCATGCTCTGTTTCTTATATAGATTACTCTGCATGCACTGTTTATTCTATAGATTATTATGCATGCTCGGTTTATTCTATAGATTACTCTGCACTCACTGTTTATTCTATAGATTACTCGGCATGCACTGTTTATTCTACAAATTAGTCTGCATGCTCTGTTTAATCTATAAATCACTCAGCATGCAGTGTTTATTCTATAGATTGCATTGCATGCACTGTTTATTGTATAGAATAATCGGCATTCTGTTTATTTTGTAGATAATTAGCACATGCTGTTTATTCAATAGTTTACTCTGCATGCACTGTTTATTCTATAGATTATTCTGCATGCACTCTTTGTTCTATGGAACACTCTGCGTGCTCTTTATTCTATAGAGTACTCTGGATGCACTGTATTCTATAGATCATTCTGCATGCTCTGTTTATTCTATAGATTAGTCTGTATGCACTGTTTAGTCCGTAGATTACCCGACACACACTGATTACACTGTAGATTGCTCTGGATGCTCTGTTTATTCTATAGTTTACTCTGCATGCACTGTTTAATCTGCATATTACTTTGCATGCGCTGTTTATTCTATAGATTACACTGCATGCGCTGTTTATTCTACAGATTATTTGACATGCTCTGTTTATTCTATAGATTACCCTGCATGCACGGTTTATTCTATAGATTACACTGCATGCACGGTTTATTCTATAGATTACTCTGCATGCTGTGTTTTTTCTGTAGATTACTCTGAACACTGTTTAATCTATAGATTACTCTGCATGCTCTGTTTATTCTGTAGATTACTCTGTACTCTCTGATTATTCTATAGATTACTCTGCATGCTTTGCTAATTCTATAGCTTATTCTGCATGCTCTGTTTTATCTATACATTGATCTGCATCCTCTGCTTTTTCTTTAGATTACTCTGCACACACGGTTTATTCTATAGATTACTCTGCATGCTCTGTTTATTCTATAGATTGCTCTGCCTGCCCTGTTTATTCTATAGATTACTCTGCATGCTCTGCTTGTTGTATTGATTACTCTGCATGCACTGCTTATTTGATTGATGACTCTGCATGCACTGTTTATTCTATAGATTAGTCAGCATGATCTTTTTATTCTGTAGATTACTGTGCACACTCTGATTATTCTATAGATTACTCTGCATGCTCTGTTTATTTTACAGATTACTCTGAACTCTGTTTATTCTACAGATTACTCTGCATGCACAGTTTATTCTATAGATTACTCGGCATGCTCTGTTTATTCCATAGTTTACTCTGCGTGCACAGTTTATTCTATAGATTACTCGGCATGCACTGTTTATTCTATAGATTATTCAGCATGCTCTGTATATTTTGTAGATTACTCTGCACGCTCTGATTAATCTATAGATTACTCTGCATGCACTGTTTATTCTATAGATTATCATGCATGCTCGGTTTATTCTATAGATTACTCTGCATGCACTGTTTATTCTACAGATTAGTTTGCATGCTCTGTTTGATCTGTAGATTACTCTGCATGCTCTGTTTATTCTATAGATTACTCTGCATGCTCTGTTTATTCTATACATTAATCTGCATGCTCTGCTTATTCTTTAGATTACTCTGCATACACACTTTATTCTTCAGATTAGTCTGCATTGTCTGTTTATTCTATAGATTACTCTGCACTCTGTTTATTCTATGGATTACTCTGTACGCACTGTTTATTGTATAGAATAATCGGCATGCTGTTTATTTTGTAGATTATTCTGCATATGCCGTTTATTCAATAGTTTACTCTGCATGCACTGTTTATTCTATAGATTATTCTGCATGCACTCTTTGTTCTATGGAATACTCTACCTGCTGTTTATTCTATAGAGTACTCTGGATGCACCGTTTATTCTATAGATAATTCTGCATGCTCTGTTTATTCTACAGATTACTCTGCATGCTCTGTTTATTCTATAGATTACTCTGCATGCTCTGTTTATTCTATAGATTAGTCTGTATGCACGGATTAGTCCGTAGATTACCCGACACACACTAATTACTCTACAGATTGCTCTGCGTGCTCTGTTTATTCTATAGTTTACTCTGCATGCACAGTTTAATCTATATATTACTCTGCATGCACTGTTTATTCTATAGATTACTCTGTAAGCACTGTTTATTCTATAGATTATACGACATGCTCTGTTTATTCTATAGTTTGCTCTGCATGCATGGTTTATTCTGTAGATTACACTGCATGCACGGTTTATTCTATAGATTAGTATGCGTGCTGTGTTTATTCTCTAGATTACTCTGCACACTGTTTATTCTATAGATTACTCTGCATGCTCTGTTTATTCTGTAGATTACTCTGCACTCTCTGATTATTCTATAGATTACTCTGCATCCTCTGTTTATTCTACAGATCACTCTGCCCTCTGTTTATTCTACAGATCACTCTGCACTCTGTTTATTCTATGGATTACTCTGCATGCACTGTTTATTCTATAGAGTACTCTGCCTGCACAGTTTATTCTATAGGTTATTTTGCATGCTCTGTTTATTCCATATATTACTCTGCATGCTCTGTTTATTCTATGGATTACTCTACATGCTGTTTATTCTATAGATTACTCCACATGATTTGCTAATTCTATAGATTATTATGCATGCTCCGTTTAATCTATATATTACTCTACATGCACTGTTTATTCTATAGAGTACTCTGCATGCACAGTTTATTCTATAGATTATTTTGCATGCTTTGTTTATTCTACAGATCACTCTGCATGCTGTTTATTCTATAGATTACTCTGCATGCACTGTTTATTCTATAGATTACTCTACATGATGTTTATTCTATATATTACTCCACGTGCTTTGTTATTTCTATACATTTGTATGCATGCTCCGTTTAATCTATATATTACTCTTCATGCACTGTTTATTCCATAGTTTACTCTGCATGTACTGTTTATTCTATACATTAATCTGCATGCTTTGTTTATTCTATAGATTACTCATTGTGCATGGCTAATTCTATAGATTATTCTGCATGCACTGTTTATTCTATAGATTACTCTGCATGCTCTGTTTATTCTACACATTACTCTGCATGCTCGGTTTATTCTATTGATTAGCCTGCCGGTACGGTTTATTCAATAGATTATTCTGCATGCTATGTTTATTCTATAGATTAATCTGCATGAATTGTTTATTCTATAGATTATCCTGTACGCACTTTTTATTCTATAGAGTAGTCTGCATGCTCTGTTTATTCTGTAGATTATTCTGCAAGCTCTGTTTATTCTATAGCATACTCTGCATGCTTTGCTAATTCTGTAGATTATTCTGAATGCTCTGTTTAATCCATAAATTACTCTGCACACGCTGTTTATTCCAGATGACTCTGCATGCACTGTTTATTCTATAGATTATACTGCATGCACTGTTTATTCTATAGAACACTCGGCATACCGTTTATTCTATAGATTACTCTGCGTGCACTGTTTATTCTATAGATTAGTCAGCGTGATATTTTTATTCTGTAGATTACTCTGCAACTCTGATTATTCTATAGATTACTCTGCATGCTCTGTTTATTTTACAGATTACTCTGAACTCTGTTCATTCTACAGATTACTCTGCACGCACCGTTTATTCCACAGAATAATCTGCATGCTCTGTTTATGCCATAGATTACTCTGCATGCACAGTTTATTCTGTGGATTATTCGGCATGCTCTGTTTATTCCATAGATTACTCTGCATGCACAGTTTATTCTATAGATTACTCGGCATGCACTGTTTATTCTATAAATTATTCAGCATGCTCTGTATATTTTGTAGATTACTCTGCACGCTCTGATTAATCTATAGATTACTCTGCATGCATTGTTTATTCTATAGATTGCTCTGCATGCTCTGTTTATTCTACACGTTACTCTGCATGCACTGTTTATTCTATAGATTATTATGCATTCACGGTTTATTCTATAGATTACTCTGCCCGCACTGTTTATTCTATAGATTACTCTGCATGCACTGTTTATTCTACAGATTAGTTTGCATGCTCTGTTTAATCTGTAGATTACTCTGCATGCTCTGTTTATTCTATAGATTACTCTGCATGCTCTGTATAAGCTATAAATTACTCTGCATGCACTGTTTATTCTATAGATTACATTGCATGCACTGTTTATTCTATACATTAATCTGCATGCTCTGCTTATTCTTTAGATTACTCTGCATGCACACTTTATGCTACAGATTAGTCTGCATGCTCTGTTTATTCTATAGATTACTCTGCACTCTGTTTATTCTATAGATTACCCTGCGCTCACTGTTTATTGTATATAATAATCGGCATGCTGTTTATTTTGTAGATTATTCTGCACATGCCGTTTATTCAATAGTTTACTCTGCATGCACTGTTTATTCTATAGATAATTCTGCATGCACTCTTTGTTCTATGGAATACTCTGCATGCTGTTTATTCTATAGAGTACTCTGGATGCTCTGTTTATTCTACAGATTACTCTGCATGCTCTGTTTATTCTATAGATTAGTCTTCATGCTGTGTTTATTCTCTAGATTACTCTGCATGATGTGTTTATTCTATAGATTACTCTGCACACTGTTTATTCTATTGATTACTCTGCATGCTCTGTTTATTCTGTAGATTACTCTGCACTCTCTGATTATTCTATAGATTACTCTGCATCCTCTGTTTATTCTTCAGATCACTCTGCCCTCTGTTTATTCTACAGATCACTCTGCACTCTGTTTATTCTATGGATTGCTCTGCATGCACTGTTTAATCTATAGAGTACTCTGCATGCACCGTTTATTCTATAGATTAGTTTGCATGCTCTGTTTATTCCATATATTACTCTGCATGCTCTGTTTATTCTATATATTACTCTACATGCTGTTTATTCTATAGATTACTCCACATGATTTGCTAATTCTATAGATTATTATGCACGCTCCATTTAATCTATATATTACTCTTCGTGCACTGTTTATTCTATAGATTACTCTGCATGCACTGCTTATTCTAGAGTACTCTGCATGCACAGTTTATTCTATAGATTATTGTGCATGCTCTGTTTATTCTACAGATCACTCTGCACTCTGTTTATTCTATAGATTACTCTGCATGCACTGCTTATTCTGTAGAGTACTCGGCATGCACAGTTTATTCTATATATTATTTTGCATGTTCTGTTTATTCCATATATTACTCTGCATGCTCTGTTTTTTCTATAGATTACTCTACATGCTGTTTATTCTATAGATTACTCCACGTGCTTTGTTATTTCTATACATTTTTATGCATGCTCCGTTTACTCTATATATTACTCTTCATGCACTGTTTATTCCATAGTTTACTCTGCATGCACTGTTTATTCTATACATTAATCTGCATGCTCTGTTTATTCTATAGATTACTCCTTGTGCACGGCTAATTCTATAGATTATTCTGCATGCACTGTGTATTCTATAGATTACTCTGCATGCTCTGTTTATTCTATTGATTAGCCTGCCGGCACTGTTTATTCAATAGATTATTCTGCATGCTATGTTTACTCTATAGATTAATCTGCATGAATTGTTTATTCTATAGATTATACTGCACGCACGGTTTATTCTATAGAGTAGTCTGCATGCTCTGTTTATTCTGTAGATTATACAGCAAGCACTGTTTATTCCATAGCATACTCGGCAAGCTGTTTATTCTATAGCTTACTCTGCATGCTTTGCTAATTCTATAGATTATTCTGAATGCTCTGTATAATCCGTAAATTACTCTGCACAAGCTGTTTATTCTAGATGACTCTGTGTGCACTGTTTATTCTATAGATTATAATGCATGCTCGGTTTATTCCATAGAATACTTGGCATGCTGTTTATTCTATAGATTACTCTGCATGCTCGGTTTATTCTATAGAATAATCGGCAGGCTCTGTTTATTCTATATATTACTCTGCAGGCTCTTTTTATTCTATAGAGTACTCTACATGCTCTGTTTATTCTATAGATTACACTGCATGCATGGTTTATTCTACACATTAGTCTGCATGTTGTTTATTCTATAGATCACTCCACATGCTTTGCTAATTATATAGATTATTCTGCATGCTCTGTTTAATCTATATATTACTCTGCATGCACTGTTTATTCCATAGTTTACTCTGCATTTACTGTTTATTCTATACATTAATCTGCATGCTCTGTTTATTCTACTGATTAGCCTGCCTGCACTGTTTATTCAATAGATTATTCTGCGTGTTCTGTTTATTCTATAGATTACTCTGCCTGAATTGTTTATGCTATAGATTACACTGCACGCACGGTTTATTCTATATAGTAGTCTGCATACTCTGTTTATTCTATAGATTGTACTGCAAGCACTGTCTATTCTATAGCATACTTGGCACGCTGTTTAATCTATAGATTACTCTGCATGCTTTGCCAATTCTATAGATTATTCTGAATGCTCTGTTTAATCCATAAATTACTCTGCACAAGCTGTTTATTCTAGATGACTCTGCATGCACTGTTTATTCTATAGAATATACTGCATGCACTATTTAATCTATAGAATACTCTGTATGCTGTTTATTCTATAGATTACTCTGCGTGCACTGTTTATTCTATAGATTACTCTGCATGCTCTGTTTATTCTATATATTATGCTGCATGCTGTGTTTATTCTATAGATTACTCTGCATGCACTGTTTATTCTAAAGATTTCTCTGCATGCACTTTTTTATTCTATAGAGTACTCTGCATGCACAGTGTATTCAATCGATTATTTTGAATGCTCTGTTTATGCCATATATTACTCTGCCTGCTCTGTTTATTCTATAGATTACTCTACATGCTGTTTATTCTTTAGATTACTCCACATGCTTTGCTAATTCTATAGATTATTCTGCATGCTCTGTTTAATCTATATATTACTCAGCATGCACTGTTTATTCCATGGTATACTCTGCATTCAATGTTTATTCTATACATTAATCTGCCTGCACTGTTTATTCAATAGATTATTCTGCATGTTCTGTTTATTCAATAGATTACTCTGCAAGAATTGTTTATTCTATAGATTACACTGCACGCATGGTTTATTCTATAGAGTAGTCTGCATGCTCTGCTTATTTTGTAGATTACCCTGCATACTCTGTTTATTCTATAGATTGTACTGCAAGCACTGTTTATTCTATAGCATACTCGGCACGCTGTTTATTCTGTAGATTACTCTGCATGCTTTGCTAATTCTATAGATTATTCTGAATGCTCTGTTTAATCCGTAAATTACTCTGCACAAGCTGTTTATTCTAGATGACTCTGCGTGCACTGTTTATTCTATAGATTATACTGCATGCACGGTTTATTCTATCTATTACTCTGCATGCTCGGTTTAATCTATAGATTACTCTGCATGCTGTTTATTCTATAGATTAGTCTGCATGCACTCTTTATGCTATAGATTAGTCTGCATGCTCTGTTTATTCTGTCGATTACTCTGCATGCTCTGTTTATTCTATAGATTACTCTGCACGCGCAATTTATTCTATAGATTAATCAGCATGTTCTGTTTATTCTATAGATGACTCGGCATGCAATGTTTATTCTATGGATTACTCTGTATGCACTGTTATTTGTATATGTTATTTTGCATACACTGTTTATTCTATATATTAGTCTGCATGCACTGTTTATTCTGTAGATTACTCTGCATGCTCTGTTTATTCTATAGATTACTCTGCTTGCGCTGTTAGTTCTGTAGATTACATAGGATTCAGCAAAGGAGGACAAAGGGATTAATTAAGAAGGGGGAAATAGAATATGAGAGTAAGCTTGTAGGAAACATAAAAACTGACTGTAAAAGCTTCTATAGATATGTGAAGAGAAAAAGATTGGTGAAGTCAAGCGTAGGTCCCTTGCAGTTAGAATCAGGGGAAGTTATAATGGGGAACAAAGAAATGGCAGACCAATTAAATACATACTTTTGTTCTGTCTTCACAAAGGAGGACACAAATAAACGCCCAGAGATGTCGGGAACATAGGGTCTAATGAAAGGGAGGAATTGAATGAAATCAGTATTTGTAGGGAAATGGTGTGAGGGAAATTGACGGGATTGAAGGCCGATAAATCCCCAGGGCCTGATAATCTACATCCTAGGGTACTTAAGGAAGTGGCCCTAGAAATAGTAGATGCATTGCTGGTCATTTTTCAAAATTCTATAGACTCTGGAACAGTTCCCATGGATTGGAGGGTAGCTAATGTAACCCCACTATTTAAAAAAGGTGGTAGAGAAAAAAACGGGGAATTATAGACCGGTAAGCCTAACATCGGTAGTGAGGAAAATGCTAGAGTCCATTATAAAAGATGTAATAGCAGAGCACTTGGAAAACAGTGATAGGATCGGACAAATTCAACATGGATTTACAAAAGGTAAATCATGCCTGACTAATCTACTGGAATTTTTTGAGGATGTAACTGGTAGAATAGATAAGGGAGAACCAGTAGATGTGGTGTATTTGGACTTTCAGAAGGCTTTCGATAAGGTCCCGCATAAGAGATTAGCGTGCAAAGTTAAAGCACATGGGATTGGGGGTAAGGTACTGATTTGGATCGAGAACTGGTTGGCAGACAGGAAGCAAAGAGTTGGAATAATTGGGTCTTTTTCCGAGTGGCAGGCAGTGACTAGTGGGGTACCGCAGGGATCGGTGCTCGGACCCCAGCTATTCACAATATATATTAATGATCTAGACGAGAGAACTAGATGTAATATCTCTAAGTTTGCAGACAACACAAAGCTGGGTGGGCGTGTGTGCTGTGAGGAGGATACTGAAAAACTGCAGTAAGATTTGGACAGGTTGGGTGATTGGGCAGATGCATGGCAGATGCAGTATAATGTGGATAAATGCGAGGTTATCCACTTTGGTGGCAAAAACAGGAAGGCAGATTAAATCTGAATGGCAATAGATTGGGAAAAGGGGAAGTGCAATGAAATCTGGGAGTCCTTGTGCATCAATCGCTGAAGGTAAGTATGCAGGTGCAGCAGGCGGTTAAGAAGGCAAATGGTATGTTGGCCTTCATCGCGAGAGGATTCGAGTACAGGAGCAAGGATGTCTTGCTGCAGTTGTACAAGGCCTTGGTGAGACCACACCTTGAGTATTGTGTGCAGTTTTGGTCACCTTATCGGAGGAAGGGTGTTCTTGCCATGGAGAGAGTGCAGCGAAGATTCACCAGACTGATACCTGGGATGGCAGAAATGACGTATGAAGAGAGATTGGGTCGATTAGGCTTATATTCGCTAGAGTTTAGAAGAATGAGAGGGGATCTCATTGAAACTTACAAAATTCTAACAGGACTAGATAGACTAGATGCAGGAAGGATGTTCCCGATGGCGGGGGAGTCCAGAACCAGAGGTCACAGTCTAAGGATAAGGGGTAAGCCATTTAGGACTGAGATGAGGAGGAATTTCTTCACCCAGAGAGTGGTGAACCTGTGGAATTCTCTACCACAGAAGGCAGTTGAGGCCAATTCATTAAATATATTCAAGAAGGAGATAGATATATTTCTTAAGGCTAAAGGGATCAAGGGATATGGGGAGAAAGCACGGACCCGGTACTGAATTTGGATGATCAGCCATGATCTCATTAAATGGCGGAGCAAGCTCGAGGGGTCAAATGGCTTACTCCTGCTCCTATCATCTATGCTTCTATGTTTAATTTATAGATTACTCTGCATGCTCTGCCAATTCTATAGATTACTCTGCAGGCACTGTTTATTCTATATATTACTCTGCATGCTTTGTTTATTATTTAGATTAGTCTGCATGCTCTGTTTATTCTGTACATTACTCTGCATGCTCTGTTTATTCCGTAGATGACTCTGCTTGCGCTTTTAGTTCTATAGATTACACTGCACGCTGTTTATTCTATAGATTACTCTGCATGCTCTGCCAATTCTATAGATTATTCTGCATGCTCTGTTTATTCCGTAGATGACTCTGCTTGCGCTTTTAGTTCTATAGATTACACTGCACTCTGTTTATTCTATATATTACTCTGCATGCACTGTTTATTCTGTAGATTACACTGCATACTCCTTTTATACCACAGATTACTCTGTATGCTCTGCTTATTCTATAGATTACTCTACATGCTCTGTTTATTCTGTTAGTTACGCTGCACGCTCTATTTATTCTCTAGATTACACTGCACGCTGTTTATTCTATAGATTACTCGCCATTCTTTGTTAATTCTATAGATTATTCTGCATGCTCTGTTTGTTCTATCGATTACTCTGCACGCTCTGTTTGTTCCATAGATTACTCTGCATGCACTGTTTATTTTATAGATTAGGCTGCAATCTCTGTGTATTCTGTAGATTACTCCGCATGCTCTGTTTATTCTATGGAATACTCTGCATTCACTGTTTATTCTGTTGATTACTCTGAATGCTCTGTTTATTCTATACTTTATTCTGCACACACTGTTTATTCTATACCTTACTCTGCATGCACTTTTTATTCTATAGAATACTCTGCATGTTCTGTTTATTGTATAGATCACTCTGCACGCTCTGCTAATTTTATAGCTTACTCGGCATGCTCTGTGTATTGTATAGATTATTCTGCACGCTGTTTACTCTGTAGATTACTCTGTATGCTTTGCTGATTCTATAGATTATTCTGCATGCTCTGTTTAATCTTTAGATTACTCTGCATGCACTGCTTATTCTATAGATTACATTGCATGCACTGTTTATTCTATACATTAATCTGCATGCTCTGTTTATTCTCAGATTACTCTGCATGCCGGTTTATTCTATAGATTAGTCTGCATGTTCTGTTTATGCTGTAGATTATTCCGCATGCTCTGTTTATTCGATTGATTACTCTTCATGCGCTGCTCACTCTATAGATTTCTCTGCATGCACTCTTTATTCTATTGATTGCTCTGCATGCTCTGTTTATTCTATAGATTAATCTGCATGCTCTGCTAATTCTATAGACTACTCTGCATGCACTGCTTAATCTATACATTACTCTGCAGCCTCTGCTAATTCTGTAGATTACTCTGCATTCACTGTTTATTCTATAGATTACTCTGCATGCAATGTTTATTCTATAGATGACTCGGCATGCTCTGTTTATTCTATAGATTACTCTGCATGCTCTGTTTACTCTATGGATCATTCTGCAAACTCTGTTTATTCTACAGATTACTCTGCACGCTTTGCTAATTTTATAGATGACTCTGCATGCACTGTTTATTCTATAGATTACTCTGCATGCTCTGTTTATTCTCTAGATTACTTGGCGTGCACTGTTTATTCTATAGATTTCTTTGCATGCTCTATTTTTTCTATAGATTACTCTGAATGCTCTGTTTATTTTATAGATTATTCTGCATGCTGTTTATTCTGTAGATTACTCTGCATGCTTTGCTAACTCTATAGATTATTCTGCATGCTCTGTTTAATATATAAATTAATCTGCATGCTCTGTTTATTCTATAAATGAACTGTTTCTTCTGTAGATTACTCTGCATGCACTGTTTCTTCTATACATTAATCTGCATGCTCTGTTTATTCTCTAGATTACTCTGCATGCCGGTTAATTCTATAGATTACTCTGCATGCACTGTTTATTCCATAGATTACTCTGCATGCTCTGTTTAATCTATAGATTACTCTTCATGCAACGTTCACTCTATAGATGTCTCTGCACGCACTGTTTATTCTATAGATTGCTCTGCATGCTCTGTTTATTCTATAGATTACTCTGCATGCTCTGCTAATTCTACAGATTACTCTGCATGCTCTGTTTATTTTATAGATTACTCTGCATGCACTGTTAATCTATACATTACTCTGCATCCTCTGTTTATTCTATAGATTACTCTGCATGCTCTGCTAATTCTGTAGATTACTCTGCCTGCACTGTTTATTCTATAGGTTACTCTGGGTGCACTGTTTAGTCTATAGATTACTCTGCATGCACTGTTTATTCTATACATTAACCTGCACGCTCTGTTTATTCTATAGATTACTCTGCACAGACAGTTTATTCTATAGATTAGTCTGCATGCTCTGTTTATTCTGTAGATTACTCTGCATGCTCTGTTTATTCTATAGATTAGTCTGCATGCACTCTTTGGGGGAGAAATTCAGTATCGCCCCATTTGGGGCGCAATTATCGGCCGGGCGCAAAGATTAGCGCCTGCCGCTAATTATCGCCACCGACTGCAAACTTGACTTTTAGCGACCCTGGAGGTGATTGGAGCACTAAATCAGGTGCTTCACACCTGTCTTAAGGTGCAAAGGCCGAGGAGCGAGGCGCTACCTCAGAGCGCTGTCGAAGCTCATGTAATGTCAGTCAGCAATAGAACACATACACAATGGCACGGGCCAGTTCTTAAAGGGGATGGTTAATCTTGCTTTCATTCCACATCCTGCTCATTACAGCCTTGAATCTCGGCCTGGAGAGACCTGCACGTCAAATCTGCTGGGAAGTACAATGGAGAGTACGAGGCAAAGAGCTCAGAGTGCAGCCCCCACAGTCTCTTCTAAATCGATACAAGGAATGGCAAATCAAAATGAACCTGCAAAGTGCTGCTCAGTACCCAAAACTCCTTCACACAACGTTGAATCTCTCCAGAAGTCTCTCTCTCTCTCTCTCAGAATGCGTAGTTCAAAAATGGCACCAACAATAAAAGGCAGGAAGCGGTCACCTTTAAATAGCGCTCCCCCTTTCCCTTCATGACTGCAGAACGCTCCCCTCAACCTGTCGTTGCTAGCGTCAGGCGGTAAGGCAGGGGGCGCCACTCAATATCCGCTCCGGGGCGATACCGGGGCGTTGCGCACTCCACTGACGTCACAATCTGCCGGCGCAGGAGATCGTGGCGGTAGTGTTTAGCGCCGCCGTAAAATGTCTAGTTAATTTCGCGAGCGGCACAAACTTCGCTGCGCCTGGGCGCTAGATGCTTTGCGCCCCATTAGCGCCCTCTTAAGGCGCTAACGGGAGGCGCAACCAACTGAATTTCCCCCCCTTTATGCTATAGATTAGTCTGCATGCTCTGTTTATTCTGTAGATTACTCTGCATGCTCTGTTTATTCTATAGATTAGTCTGCATGCACTCTTTATGCTATAGATTAGTCTGCATGCTCTGTTTATTCTGTAGATTACTCTGCATGCTCTGCTTATTCTATAGATTACTCTGCATGCACTGTTTATTCTATAGATTACTCTGCATGCACTGTTTATTCTACAGATTACTCTGCATCCTCTGTTTATTCTATAGATTACTCTGCACTCTGTTTATGCTATAGATTACTCAACACGCACTGTTTATTCTACAGATTAGTCTGCATGCTCTGTTTATCCCATAGAGTAATCTGCATGCGCTGATTATTCTATAGATTACGCTGCATACTGTTTATTCTATAGATTACTCGGCACGCTCTTTTTATTCTATATGTTACTCTGCATGCTCTGCGAATTCTATAGATTATTCTGCATGCACTGTTTTTTCGATAGAATACTCTGCATGCTGTTTATTCTATACAATACTCTGCATGCACTGTTTATTCCATATATCACTCTGCATGCTCTGTTTATTCTAAAGATTACACTGCATGTTTTGCTAATTCTATAGATTATTCTGCATGCTCTGTTTAATCTATAGATTATTCTGCATGCTCTGTTTATTGTATAGATTACTCGGCATGCTCTGCTAATTCTATAGATTATTCTGCATGCACTGTTTTTTCGATAGAACACTCTGCATGCTGTTTATTCTATACAATACTCTGCATGCACTGTTTATTCCATATATCACTCTGCATGCTCTGTTTATTCTAAAGATTACCTTGCATGTTTTGCTAATTCTATAGATTATTCTGCATGGTCTGTTTAATCTATAGATTAGTATGCATGCTCTGTTTATTGTATAGATTACTCGGCATGCTTTGCTAATTCTATAGATTATTCTGCATGCTCTGTTTAATCTACAGATCACTCTGCATGCACTGTTTATTCTATAGATTACTCTGCATGCACTGTTTATTCTATAAATTAATCTGCACGGTCTGTTTATGCTGTAGGTTACTCTGCACGGACTGTTTATTCTATAGATTAGTCTGCATGCTCTATTAATTCTCTGTGCCACTCTGCAGGCTCTGTTGATTCTATAGATTACTCTGCATGCACTGTTTATTCTATAGATTAGTCTGCATGCTCGGTTTATTCTATAGATTACTCTGCATGCTCTGTTGATTCTGTAGATTACTCTTATGCACTGTTCATTCTATAGAATAATCTGCATGCTGTTTATTCCATAGATTACTCTGCATGCACTGTATATTCTATAGATTATTCTGCATGCACTGTTTATTCTATAGTTTACTCGGCATGCTGTTTATTCTATAGATTACTCTGCATGCACTGTTTATTTTATAGATTATTCTGCATGCTCTGTTTATTCTATACATTAACCTGCACACTCTGTTTATTCTATAGATTACTCTGCACGGACAGTTTATTCTATAGATTATTCTGCATGCTCTGTTTATTCTGTAGATTACTCTGCATGCTCTGTTTATTCTATAGATTAGTCTGCATGCACTCTTTATGCCATAGATTAGTCTGCATGCTCTGTTTATTCTGTAGATTACTCTGCATGCTCTGTTTATTCTATAGATTACTCTGCACACACAATTTATTCTATAGATTAATCTGCATGTTCTGTTTATTCTATAGATTACTTGGCATGCAATGTTTATTCTATGGATTACTCTGCATGCACTGTTATTTGTATATGTTATTTTGCATGCACTGTTTATTCTATATATTAGTCTGCATGCACTGTTTATTCTGTAGATTACTCTGCATGCTCTGTTTATTCTATAGATTACTCTGCTTGCGCTGTTAGTTCTATAGATTACATAGGATTTAGCAAAGGAGGACAAAGGGATTAATTAAGAAGGGGAAAATAAAAATGAGAGTAAGCTTGTAGGGAACATAAAAACTGACTGTAAAAGCTTCTATAGATATGTGAAGAGAAAAAGATTGGTGAAGTCAAGTGTAGGTCCCTTGCAGTTAGAATCAGGGGAAGTTATAATGGGGAACAAAGAAATGGCAGACCAATTAAATACATACTTTTATTCTGTCTTCACAAAGGAGGACACAAATAAACGCCCAGAGATGTCGGGAACATAGGGTCTAATGAGAGGGAGGAATTGAATGAAATCAGTATTTGTAGGGAAATGGTGTGAGGGAAATTGACGGGATTGAAGGCCGATAAATCCCCAGGGCCTGATAATCTACATCCTAGGGTACTTAAGGAAGTGGCCCTAGAAATAGTAGATGCATTGCTGGTCATTTTTCAAAATTCTTTAGACTCTGGAACAGTTCCCATGGATTGGAGGGTAGCTAATGTAACCCCACTATTTAAAAAAGGTGGTAGTGAAAAAAACGGGGAATTATAGACCGGTAAGCCTGACATCGGTAGTGGGGAAAATGCTAGAGTCCATTATAAAAGATGTAATAGCAGAGCACTTGGAAAACAGTGATAGGGATCGGACAAAGTCAACATGGATTTACAAAAGGTAAATCATGCCTGACTAATCTACTGGAATTTTTTGAGGATGTAACTGGTAGAATAGATAAGGGAGAACCAGTGGATGTGGTGTGTTTGGACTTTCAGAAGGCTTTCGATAAGGTCCCGCATAAGAGATTAGCGTGCAAAGTTAAAGCACATGGGATTGGGGGTAAGGTACTGATTTGGATCAAGAACTGGTTGGCAGACAGGAAGCAAAGAGTTGGAATAAATGGGTCTTTTTCCGAGTGGCAGGCAGTGACTAGTGGGGTACCGCAGGGATCGGTGCTCGGACCCCAGCTATTCACAATATATATTAATGATCTAGACGAGAGAACTAGATGTAATATCTCTAAGTTTGCAGACAACACAAAGCTGGGTGGGCGTGTGTGCTGTGAGGAGGATACTGAAAAACTGCAGTAGGATTTGGACAGGTTGGGTGATTGGGCAGATGCATGGCAGATGCAGTATAATGTGGATAAATGCGAGGTTATCCACTTTGGTGGCAAAAACAGGAAGGCAGATTATTATCTGAATGGCAATAGATTGGGAAAAGGGGAAGTGCAATGAAATCTGGGAGTCCTTGTGCACCAATCGCTGAAGGTAAGTATGCAGGTGCAGCAGGCGGTTAAGAAGGCAAATGGTATGTTGGCCTTCATCACGAGAGGATTCAAGTACAGGAGCAAGGATGTCTTGCTGCAGTTGTACAAGGCCTTGGTGAGACCACACCTTGAGTATTGTGTGCAGTTTTGGTCACCTTATCGGAGGAAGGGTGTTCTTGCCATGGAGAGAGTGCAGCGAAGATTCACCAGACTGATACCTGGGATGGCAGAAATGACGTATGAAGAGAGATTGGGTCGATTAGGCTTATATTCGCTAGAGTTTAGAAGAATGAGAGGGGATCTCATTGAAACTTACAAAATTCTAACAGGACTAGATAGACTAGATGCAGGAAGGATGTTCCCGATGGCGGGGAGTCCAGAACCAGAGATCACAGTCTAAGGATAAGGGGTAAGCCATTTAGGACAGAGATGAGGAGGAATTTCTTCACCCAGAGAGTGGTGAACCTGTGGAATTCTCTACCACAGAAGGCAGTTGAGGCCAATTCATTAAATATATTCAAGAAGGAGATAGATATATTTCTTAAGGCTAAAGGGATCAAGGGATATGGGGAGAAAGCACAGACCCGGTACTGAATTTGGATGATCAGCCATGATCTCATTAAATGGCGGAGCAGGCTCGAGGGGTCGAATGGCCTACTCCTGCTCCTATCATCTATGCTTCTATGTTTAATCTATAGAATTCTCTGCAT
This sequence comes from Squalus acanthias, assembly GCA_030390025.1. NCBI lineage: Eukaryota > Metazoa > Chordata > Chondrichthyes > Squaliformes > Squalidae > Squalus > Squalus acanthias. The sequence goes on along the minus strand of CM059439.1, from coordinate 2,878,134 downwards.
GCTCTGCCAATTCTATAGATTACTCTGCAGGCACTGTTTATTCTATGTATTACTCTGCATGCTTTGTTTATTATTTAGATTAGTCTGCATGCTCTGTTTATTCTGTACATTACTCTGCATGCTCTGTTTATTCCGTAGATGACTCTGCTTGCGCTTTTAGTTCTATAGATTACACTGCACTCTGTTTATTCTATATATTACTCTGCATGCACTGTTTATTCTGTAGATTACACTGCATACTCCTTTTATACCACAGATTACTCTGTATGCTCTGCTTATTCTATAGATTACTCTACATGCTCTGTTTATTCTGTTAGTTACGCTGCACGCTCTATTTATTCTCTAGATTACACTGCACGCTGTTTATTCTATAGATTACTCGCCATTCTTTACTAATTCTATAGATTATTCTGCATGCTCTGTTTGTTCTATCGATTACTCTGCACGCTCTGTTTGTTCCATAGATTACTCTACATGCACTGTTTATTTTATAGATTATGCTGCATGCTCTGTGTATTCTGTAGATTACTCCGCATGCTCTATTTATTCTATGGAATACTCCGCATTCACTGTTTATTCTGTTGATTACTCTGAATGCTCTGTTTATTCTATACTTTATTCTGCACACACTGTTCTTTCTATACCTTACTCTGCATGCACTTTTTATTCTATAGAATACTCTGCATGTTCTGTTTATTGTATAGATCACTCTGCACGCTCTGCTAATTTTATAGCTTACTCTGCATGCTCTGTTTATTGTATTGATTATTCTGCACGCTGTTTACTCTGTAGATTACTCTGTATGCTTTGCTGATTCTATAGATTATTCTGCATGCTCTGTTTAATCTATAGATTACTCTGCATGCACTGTTTATTCTATAGATTACTCTGCATGCACTGTTTATTCTATAGATGACTGCATGCGCTGTTTATTCTATAGATTACTCTACATGCACTGTTTATTCTATACATTACTCTGCATGCTCTGTTTACTATATGGATCATTCTGCAAACTCTGTTTATTCTACAGATTACTCTGCACGCTTTACTAATTTTACAGATGACTGCATGCACTGTTTATTCTATAGATTACTCTGCATGCTCTGTTTATTCTCTAGATTACTTGGCATGCATTGTTTATTCTATAGATTTCTTTGCATGCTCTATTTTTTCTATAGATTACTCTGAATGCTCTGTTTATTGTATAAATTATTCTGCATGATGTTTATTCTGTAGATTACTCTGCTTGCTTTGCTAACTCTATAGATTATTCTGCATGCTCTGTTTAATCTATAAATCAATCTGCATGCTCTGTTTATTCTCTAGATTACTCTGCATGCCGGTTAATTCTATAGATTACTCTGCATGCACTGTTTATTCCATAGATTACTCTGCATGCTCTGTTTATTCTATAGATTACTCTTCATGCGACGTTCACTCTATAGATGTCTCTGCACGCACTGTTTATTCTATAGATTGCTCTGCATGCTCTGTTTATTCTATAGATTACTCTGCATGCTCTGCTAATTCTACAGATTACTCTGCATGCTCTGTTTATTTTATAGATTACTCTGCATGCACTGTTAATCTATACATTACTCTGAATCCTCTGTTTATTCTATAGATTACTCTGCATGCTCTGCTAATGCTGTAGATTAGTCTGCCTGCACTGTTTATTCTATAGGTTACTCTGGGTGCACTGTTTAGTCTATAGATGACTCTGGGTGCTCTGTTTATTCTACAGATTACTCCGCATGCTCTGTTTATGTTATACATTACTCTGCGTGTTCTGTTTATTCTATAGATTACTCTGCATGCTCTGTTTACTCTATAGATTATTCTGCAAACTCTGTTTATTGTATAGATTACTCTGCACGCTCTGCTAATTCTACAGATTACTCTGCATGCACTGTTTATTCTATAGATTACTCTGCACGCACTGTTGATAGATGACTATGCATGCTCTGTTTATTCTATAGATTACTCAGCATGCTCTGTTTATTCTATAGATTATGCTGCATGCTCTGTTTATTCTGCACGTACTGTTGATAGATTTCTCTGCATGCTTTGTTTATTCTGGAGATTACTCGGCAGGCTCTCTTATTCTATGGATTACTCTGCACGCTCTGTTTATTCTATGGAGTACTCTGCATGCAGTCCTAATTATATATATTACTCAGCATGCTTTGTTTATTCTATAGGTTACTTTGCATGCTCTGCTAATTACATAGATGACTCTGCATGCTCTGTTTATTCTATAGATTACTCTGCATGCACTGTTTATTCTATAGATTGCTCTGCACGCACTGTTTTTTCTATAGATTACTCTGCACAATCTGTTTATTCTATAGATAACTCGGCATGCTCTGTTTATTCTATAGATTACTCTGCATGATCTGTTTATGCTATAGATTACTCTGCATGCTCTGTTTATTCTACAGATTACTCTGCAAACCCTGTTTATTCTATAGATTACTCTGCATGCTCTGCTAATTTTATAGATTATTCTGCATGCTCTGTTTATTCTTTAGATTATTCTGCATGCTCTGCTAATTCTATAGATTACTCTGCATGCACTGTTTATTCTATAGACTTATCTGCATGCACTGCTAATTCTATAGATTACTTTGCATGATCTGCTAATTCCATAGATTACTCGGCAACCTCTGTTTATTCTATAGATTACTCTGCATGCACTGTTCATTGTATAGATTACTCTGCATGCTCTGTTTATTCTCTAGATTACTTGGCATGCATTGTTTATTCTATAGATTTATTTGCATGCTCTGTTTTTTCTATAGATTACTCTGAATGCTCTGTTTATTGTATAGATTATTCTGCATGCTGTTTATTCTGTAGATTACTCTGCATGCTTTGCTAACTCTATAGATTATTCTGCATGCTCTGTTTAATCTATAAATTAATCTGCATGCTCTGTTTATTCTCTAGATTACTCTGCATGCCGGTTAATTCTATAGATTACTCTGCATGCACTGTTTATTCCATAGATTACTCTGCATGCTCTGTTTATTCTATAGATTACTCTGCATGCTCTGCTAATTCTACAGATTACTCTGCATGCTCTGTTTATTTTATAGATTACTCTGCATGCACTGTTAATCTATACATTACTCTGCATCCTCTGTTTATTCTATAGATTACCCTGCATGCTCTGCTAATGCTATAGATTAGTCTGCCTGCACTGTTTATTCTATAGGTTACTCTGGGTGCGCTGTTTAGTCTATAGATGACTCTGCATGCTCTGTTTATTCTATAGATTACTCCACATGCTCTGTTTATGTTATACATTACTCTGTGTGTTCTGTTTATTCTATAGATTACTCTGCATGCTCTGTTTACTCTATAGATTATTCTGCAAACTCTGTTTATTGTATAGATTACTCTGCACGCTCTGCTAATTCTACAGATTACTCTGCATGCACTGTTTATTCTATAGATTACTCTGCACGCACTGTTGATAGATGACTATGCATGCTCTGTTTATTCTATAGATTACTCAGCATGCTCTGTTTATTCTATAGATTATGCTGCATGCTCTGTTTATTCTGCACGTACTGTTGATAGATTTCTCTGCATGCTTTGTTTATTCTGGAGATTACTCGGCAGGCTCTCTTATTCTATGGATTACTCTGCACGCTCTGTTTATTCTATGGAGTACTCTGCATGCAGTCCTAATGATATATATTACTCAGCATGCTTTGTTTATTCTATAGGTTACGTTGCATGCTCTGCTAATTACATAGATGACTCTGCATGCTCTGTTTATTCTATAGATTACTCTGCATGCACTGTTTATTCTATAGATTGCTCTGCACGCACTGTTTTTTCTATAGATTACTCTGCACAATCTGTTTATTCTATAGATAACTCGGCATTCGCTGTTTATTCTATAGATTACTCTGCATGCTCTGTTTATTCTATAGATTACTCTGCATGATCTGTTTATGCTATAGATTACTCGGCATGCTCTGTTTATTCTACAGATTACTCTGCAAGCCCTGTTTATTCTATAGATTACTCTGCATGCTCTGCTAATTTTATAGATTATTCTGCATGCTCTGTTTATTCTTTAGATTACTCTGCATGCTCTGCTAATTCTATAGATTACTCTGCATGCACTGTTTATTCTATAGATTTATCTGCATGCACTGCTAATTCTATAGATTACTTTGCATGATCTGCTAATTCCATAGATTACTCGGCAACCTCTGTTTATTCTATAGATTACTCTGCATGCACTGTTCATTGTATAGATTACTCTGCGTGCACGGTTTATGCTATAGATTACTCTTCATCCTCTGTTTATTCTATAGATGACTGAATGCTCTGTTTATTCTATAAATTACTCTGCATGCTCAGTTTATGCTATAGATTACTCTTCATGCTTTGTTTATTCTATAGATTACTCTGCACGCTCCGTCTAATCTATAGATAACTCTTCATGATCTGTTTATTCTATGGATTACTCTGCCCTGTTTATTATGTAGATTACTCTGCATGCTCTGTTTTATCTACACATTGCTCTGAATGCATGGTTTATTCTATAGGTTACTCTGCATACACTGTTTATTCTACAGATTACTCTGCAATCTGTTTGTTCTATAGATTACTCTGTATGCTCTGCTCATTCTAAAGATTACTTTGCATGCTCTGCTAATTCTATAGATTACTCTGCATGCTCTGCTAATTCTATAGATTGCGCTGCTCGCTGTTTATTCTATAGATTACTCTGCATCCACTGCTGATTCTATAGATTACACTGCATGCTCTGCGAATTCTGTAGATAACTCATTATATGTGTTAATCGGCATGCTCTGTTTATTCTATAGATTACTCTGCTTGCTCTGCTAATTCTATATATTACTCGGCGTGCTCTGCTAATTCTATAGATTACTTTGAATGCTCTGTTTATTCTATAGGTTACTCCACATGCTCTGTTTATTCTACAGATTACTCTGCATGCTCTGTTTATTCTATAGATTACTCTGCCAGCCCTGTTTATTCTATAGATTACTATGCATGCTCTGCTAATTTTATAGATTATTCTGCATGCTCTGTTTATTCTTTAGATTACTCTGCATGCTCTGCTAATTCTATAGATTACTCTGCATGCACGGTTTATTCTATAGATTTCTCTGCATGCACTGCTAATTCTATAGATTACTTTGCATGATCTGCTAATTCCATAGATTACTCTGCATCCTCTGTTTATTCTATAGATTACTCTGCGTGCACTGTTCATTGTATAGGTTACTCTGCATGCACGGTTTATGCTATAGATTACTCTTCATGCTTTGTTTATTCTATAGATTACTCTACACGCCCCGTCTAATCTATAGATAACTCTTCATGATCTGTTTATTCTATGGATTACTCTGCCCTGTTTATTATGTAGATTACTCTGCATGCTCTGTTTATTGTATAGATTATTCTGAATGCTGTTTATTCTGTAGATTACTCTGCATGCTTTGCTAACTCTATAGATTATTCTGCATGCTCTGTTTAATCTATAAATTAATCTGCATGCTCTGTTTATTCTCTAGATTACTCTGCATGCCGGTTAATTCTATAGATTACTCTGCATGCACTGTTTATTCCATAGATTACTCTGCATGCTCTGTTTATTCTATAGATTACTCTGCATGCTCTGCTAATTCTACAGATTACTCTGCATGCTCTGTTTATTTTATAGATTACTCTGCATGCACTGTTAATCTATACATTACTCTGCATCCTCTGTTTATTCTATAGATTACCCTGCATGCTCTGCTAATGCTATAGATTAGTCTGCCTGCACTGTTTATTCTATAGGTTACTCTGGGTGCGCTGTTTAGTCTATAGATGACTCTGCATGCTCTGTTTATTCTATAGATTACTCCACATGCTCTGTTTATGTTATACATTACTCTGTGTGTTCTGTTTATTCTATAGATTACTCTGCATGCTCTGTTTACTCTATAGATTATTCTGCAAACTCTGTTTATTGTATAGATTACTCTGCACGCTCTGCTAATTCTACAGATTACTCTGCATGCACTGTTTATTCTATAGATTACTCTGCACGCACTGTTGATAGATGACTATGCATGCTCTGTTTATTCTATAGATTACTCAGCATGCTCTGTTTATTCTATAGATTATGCTGCATGCTCTGTTTATTCTGCACGTACTGTTGATAGATTTCTCTGCATGCTTTGTTTATTCTGGAGATTACTCGGCAGGCTCTCTTATTCTATGGATTACTCTGCACGCTCTGTTTATTCTATGGAGTACTCTGCATGCAGTCCTAATGATATATATTACTCAGCATGCTTTGTTTATTCTATAGGTTACGTTGCATGCTCTGCTAATTACATAGATGACTCTGCATGCTCTGTTTATTCTATAGATTACTCTGCATGCACTGTTTATTCTATAGATTGCTCTGCACGCACTGTTTTTTCTATAGATTACTCTGCACAATCTGTTTATTCTATAGATAACTCGGCATTCGCTGTTTATTCTATAGATTACTCTGCATGCTCTGTTTATTCTATAGATTACTCTGCATGATCTGTTTATGCTATAGATTACTCGGCATGCTCTGTTTATTCTACAGATTACTCTGCAAGCCCTGTTTATTCTATAGATTACTCTGCATGCTCTGCTAATTTTATAGATTATTCTGCATGCTCTGTTTATTCTTTAGATTACTCTGCATGCTCTGCTAATTCTATAGATTACTCTGCATGCACTGTTTATTCTATAGATTTATCTGCATGCACTGCTAATTCTATAGATTACTTTGCATGATCTGCTAATTCCATAGATTACTCGGCAACCTCTGTTTATTCTATAGATTACTCTGCATGCACTGTTCATTGTATAGATTACTCTGCATGCACGGTTTATGCTATAGATTACTCTTCATCCTCTGTTTATTCTATAGATGACTTTGAATGCTCTGTTTATTCTATAAATTACTCTGCATGCTCAGTTTATGCTATAGATTACTCTTCATGCTTTGTTTATTCTATAGATTACTCTGCACGCTCCGTCTAATCTATAGATAACTCTTCATGATCTGTTTATTCTATGGATTACTCTGCCCTGTTTATTATGTAGATTACTCTGCATGCTCTGTTTTATCTATACATTGCTCTGAATGCATGGTTTATTCTATAGGTTACTCTGCATACACTGTTTATTCTACAGATTACTCTGCAATCTGTTTGTTCTATAGATTACTCTGTATGCTCTGCTCATTCTAAAGATTACTTTGCATGCTCTGCTAATTCTATAGATTACTCTGCATGCTCTGCTAATTCTATAGATTGCGCTGCTAGCTGTTTATTCTATAGATTACTCTGCATCCACTGCTGATTCTATAGATTACACTGCATGCTCTGCGAATTCTGTAGATAACTCATTATATGTGTTAATCGGCATGCTCTGTTTATTCTATAGATTACTCTGCTTGCTCTGCTAATTCTATATATTACTCGGCGTGCTCTGCTAATTCTATAGATTACTTTGAATGCTCTGTTTATTCTATAGGTTACTCCACATGCTCTGTTTATTCTACAGATTACTCTGCATGCTCTGTTTATTCTATAGATTACTCTGCCAGCCCTGTTTATTCTATAGATTACTATGCATGCTCTGCTAATTTTATAGATTATTCTGCATGCTCTGTTTATTCTTTAGATTACTCTGCATGCTCTGCTAATTCTATAGATTACTCTGCATGCACGGTTTATTCTATAGATTTCTCTGCATGCACTGCTAATTCTATAGATTACTTTGCATGATCTGCTAATTCCATAGATTACTCTGCATCCTCTGTTTATTCTATAGATTACTCTGCGTGCACTGTTCATTGTATAGGTTACTCTGCATGCACGGTTTATGCTATAGATTACTCTTCATGCTTTGTTTATTCTATAGATTACTCTACACGCCCCGTCTAATCTATAGATAACTCTTCATGATCTGTTTATTCTATGGATTACTCTGCCCTGTTTATTATGTAGATTACTCTGCATGCTCTGTTTTATCTATACATTGCTCTGAATGCATGGTGTATTCTACAGGTTACTCTGCATACACTGTTTATTCTACAGATTACTCTGCAATCTGTTTGTTCTATAGATTACTCTGTATGCTCTGCTCATTCTAAAGATTACTTTGCATGCTCTGCTAATTCTATAGATTACTCTGCATGCTCTACTAATTCTATATATTGCGCTGCTCGCTGTTTATTCTATAGATTACTCTGCATCCACTGCTGATTCTATAGATTACTCTGCATGCTCTGCGAATTCTGTAGATAACTCATTATATATATTAATCGGCATGCTCTGTTTATTCTATAGATTACTCTGCTTGCTCTGCTAATTCTATATATTACTCGGCGTGCTCTGCTAATTCTATAGATTACTTTGAATGCTCTGTTTATTCTATAGGTTACTCTGCATGCACTGTTTATTCTATTGATTACTCTGCATGCTCTGATTATGCAATAGATTACTCTTCATACTCTGTTTATTCTATAGATTACTCTGCATGCTCTGATTATTCTATAAATTACTCTGCATGCTCTGTTTATGCAATAGATTACTCTTCATGCTCTGTTTATTCTATAGATTACTCTGCACGCTGTGCTAATTATATAGATTACTCGGCATGCTCTGTTTATTCTATAGATTACTCTGCATGCCGTGTTCATTTTATAGATTTCTCAGCATGCACTGTTCATTCTATAGATTTCTCAGCATGCCCTGTTTATTCTGTTGATTACTCTGCATTCTCTGTTTGATCTATACATTGCTCTGAATGCACTGTTTATTCTTTAGGTTACACTGCATGCACTGTTTCTTCTATCGATTACGTTGCACGTGGTGTTTATTCTATAGGTTACTCGGCATGCTGTTTATTCTATAGATTACTCTGCAGGCTCTGCTAACTCTATTGATTACTCTGCATGCACTGCTAATTCTGTAGATTACTTTGCATGATCTGCTAATTCCATAGATTACTCTGCATCCTCTGTTTATTATATAGATTACTCTGCCTGCACTGCTAATTCTATAGATTACTCTGCATGCACGGTTTATTCTTTAGATTACTCTGCATGCACTGTTTATTCTATAGATTACTCTGCACGCTCTGTTTATTCTACAGATTACTCTGCATGCTCTGTTTATTCTATAGATTACTCTGCATGATCTGTTTGTTCTATAGATTACTCTGTCTGCTCTCTTTATTCTATGGATTACTCTGCATGTACTGTTTATTCTACAGATTACTCTGCACGCTGTTTATTCTATAGATTACGCTGCATGCTCTACTCATTCTATAGATTACTTTGCATGCTCTGCTAATTCTATAGATTACTCTGCATGCTCTGCTAATTCTGTAGATAACTAATTATATAGATTACACGGCATGCTCTGTTTATTCTATATATTACTCTGCATGCTCTGCTAATTCTATAGATTACTCGGCATGCACTGCTAATTCTGTTGATTACTCTGCGTGCTCTGCTAATTCTATAGATGACTTTGCATGCTCTGTTTATTCTATAGGGTACTCTGCATGCACTGTTTATTCTATAGATTACGCTGCAAGCACTGTCTATTCTATAGATTGCATGGCATGCTCTGTTTATGTTATAGATTACGCTGCCTGCTCTATTTATTCTATAGCTTACACTGCATGCTCTGTTTGTTCTATAGATTACTCTGCGTGTGTTGTTTATTTTATAGATTTCTCGGCACGTTCTGTTTATTCTATAGATTACTCTGCGTGATCGGTTTATTCTATAGATTACTCTGCATGCTCTGTTTATGCTATAGATTATGCTTCATGCTAAGTTTATTCTATAGATTACTCGGCACGCTGTGCTATTTATTTAGATTACTCAGCATGCTCCGGTTATTCTGGAGATTAGTCTGCACGCACTGTTCATTCTATAGCATTAGCACAGCGTGCAGAGTAATCTATAGAATAAACAAAGCACACAGTGTAATCTATAGAGTAAACAGTTAATGCAGAGTAATCTATAGAATGAACCGTGCATGCAGAGTAATCTATAGAATAAACAGAGCAGGCAGAGTAATCTATAGAATAAACAGAAAATGCAGAGTAATCTATGGAATTAGTAGAGAATGCAGAGTAATCTATAGAGTTAGCAGAGCCTGCAGAATAATATATAGAATAAACAGCGTGCAGAGTAATCTATAGAATAAACAGAACGTGCAGAGTCACCTATATCATAAACAGTGTCTGCAGAGTATTGTTCATTTCATAGATTACTCTGCACGCTCTGTTTATTCTACAGATTACTCTGCATGCACTGTTTATTCTGTAGATTACTCTGCATGCACTGTTTATTCTTTTGATTACTCGACATGCACGGTTTATTCTATAGACTACTCTGCACGCTCTGTTTATTGTATTGATTACTCTGCACATTCTGTTTATTCGACAGATTACACTGCATGCACTGTTTATTCCGTAGATTACTCTGCATGCACTGTTTTATCTATCGATTTAGCTGCATGCACTATTTATTCTATAGATTGCTCTGCAAGCTCTGCTAATTCTACAGATTACTCGGGATGCTCTGTTTATTCTATAGATTACTCTGCATACACTGTTTATGATATAGATTACTCTGCACGTTCTGTTTATTCTATAGATTACACTGCATGCGCTGTTTATCCTATGCATTACTCTGCATGCTCTGGTTATTCTATACATTACTCTGCATGCACTGTTTGTTCTATAGATTACTCTGCATGCACTGTTTATTCTATAGATTACTATTCAGGCTCTGTATATTCTATTGATTGCTCTGCATGCACTGTTTATTCTATAGATTATTCTGCCGGCTCTGTTTATTCTATGGATTATTCTGCACGCTCTGCTAATTTTAAAAATCACTCTGCATGCTCTGTTTCTTCTATAGATTACATTGCATGCACTGTTCATTCTATAGATTACTCGGCACGCACTGTTTATTCTATGGATTACTCTGCAGGCTCTGTTTATTCTGTAGAATACTCTGCATACTCCGTTTATTCTATACATTACTCTGCATGCACAGCTTATTCTAGAGAATTATCTGCATGCACTGTTTATTCAATAGATTACTCTGCATGCACTGTTTATTATATAGATTACTTTGCATGCACTGTTTATTCTATATATGTCTCAGCATGCTCTGTTTATTCTGTAGTTTACTCTGCATGCTCTATTCTATACATTACTCTGCATGCACTGTTTATTCTAGAGAATTCTCTGCACGCTCTTTTTATTCCATAGGGTACTCTGCATGCACTGCTTATTCTATAGATGACTCTGCAGGTACTGTTTATTCTATAGTTTGCTCTGCATGCGCGGTTTATTCTATAGATTAGTCGACATGCTCTGTTTATTCTATAGTTTACTCTGCTTGCTCTGCTAATTCTATATATTACTCGGCGTGCTCTGCTAATTCTATAGATTACTTTGAATGCTCTGTTTATTCTATAGGTTACTCTGCATGCACTGTTTTTTCTATCGATTACTCTGCATGCTCTGTTTATTCTATAGATTACCTTGCAGTCTCTGTATATTCTATAGATTAATTAGCATGCTCTGTTTTTTAATATAGATTGCCCTGCATGCACTGATTATTCTATAGATTACTCTGCATATTCTGTTTATTCTATATATTACTCTGCATGCTATGTTTATGCTATAGATTACTCTGCATGCTCTGTTTATTTTAAAGATTGCTCTGCTTTCACTGTTTATTCTATAGATTGCTCTGCAGGCTCCATTTATTCTACAGATTTATCTGCATGCTCTTTTTATTCTGTATATTACTCTGCATGCACTGTTTATTCTATAAATTACAATGCATGCAGTGTTTATTCTATAGATTACTCAGCACACTCTTCATTCTATAGGTTACTCTGCGGGCACTGTTTATTCTACAGATTACTCTGCATGCACTGTTTATTTGATAGATTACTCTGCAGTCTGTGTATTCTAAATATTACTCTGCATGCACTGTTTATTCTAAAGATTGCTCTGCACACCCTGTTTATTCTTTAGATTGCTCTACACACCCTGCTAATTCTATAGATGACTCTGCATGCTCTGTTCATTCTATAGATTACTCTGTATGCACCAATTATTCTATAGATTACTCTGCACGCTCTGCTAATCCTACAGATTACTCTGCGTGCTCTGTTTATTGTGTAGATTAATCTGCACGCACTGTTTATTCCATAGATTACTCTGCCTGCAGTGTTTATTCTATAGATTCGTCTTTGCACTGCTGATTCTATAGATTACTCTGCACACTGTTTATTCTATAGATTTTTCAGCATACTTTGCTAATTCTATAGATTGCTCTGCATATTCTGTTTATTATATATATTACTCTGCATGCACTGCTTATTCTATAGATTACACTGCATGCACTGTTTATTCTATAGATGGTTCTGCATGCACTGTTTATTCTTTAGATTGCTGAGCAAGCTGTTTTTTCTATAGAATACACTGTATGCTGTTTACTCTATTGATGACTCTGCATGCACTGCTAATTCTGTAGATTACACTGCATGCTCTGCGAATTCTATAGAGTACTCTGCGTCCTCTGTTTAATCTTAGATTACTCTGCATGCTTTGCTAAATCTATAAATTACTCTGCACATTCTGTTTATTCTATATATTACTCTGCATGCACTGTTTATTCTATAGACTACTCTGCATGCATTGCTCATTCTATAGATTACTCTGCATACTAGGTGTATTCTATAGATTACTCTGCATGCACTGTTTATTCTTTTGATTACTCGACATGCACGGTTTATTCTATAGACTACTCTGCACACTCTGTTTATTGTATTGATTACTCTGCACGCTCTGTTTATTCTACAGATTACTCTGCATGCACTGTTTATTCTGTAGATTACTCTGCATGTACTGTTTTATCTATAGATGTAGCTGCATGCACTGTTTATGCTATAGATTGCACTGCAAGCTCTGCTAATTCTATAGAGTACTCCGCACACTCTGTATATTCTATAGATTGCTCTGCATGCACTGATTATTCTATAGATTTAGCTGCATGCACTGTTTATTCTGTAGATTGCTCTGCAAGCTCTGCTAATTCTATAGACTACTCCGCATGCTCTGTTTATTCTATAAATTACTCTGCACGCTGTTAATTCCCTAGATTACAATGCATGCACTGATTATTCTATATATTACTCTGCATGCTCTACTAATTCTACAGATGACTCTGCATTCTCTGTTTATTGTGTAGATTAATCTGCGCGCACTGTTTGTTCGATAGATTACTCTGCATGCCGTGTTTATTATATAGATTAGTCTGTTTGCAGTGCTAATTCTATAGATTATTCTGCATGCTGTCTATTCTATAGATTACTCAGCATACTTTGCTAAATCTACAGATTACTCTGCATATTCTGTTTATTCTAAATATTACTCTGCCTGCACTGTTTATTCTATTGTTTACTCTGCATGCTCTGTTTATTCTATAGATTGCCCTGCGTGCTCTGTTTATTCTATAGATTACCCTGCAGTCTCCATTTAGTCTATAGATTGCACAGTGCGCTCTGTTCATTCTATAGATTACTCTGCATGCACTGCTTATTCTATAGATGATTCTGCATGCACTGTTTATTCTTTAGATTGCTCTGCACGCAGTTTTTTCCTACAGAATAAACTGTATGCTGTTTATTCTATTAATTACTCTGCATGCACTGCGAATTCTAAAGATTACTCTGCATGATCTGCTAATTCTATAGATGAATCTGCATCCTCTGTTTAATCTATAGATTACTCTGCATGCATTGTTTATTCTATCGATTACTCGGCATGCTCTGTTTATTCTATAGATCACTCTGCATGCGCTGTTTATTCTATAGATTACTCTGCATGCTCTGTTTATTCTATAGATTACACTGCATGTTCCATCCATTCTTTAGATTACTCTGCACATTCTGTTTATTCTATAGATTACTCTGCATGTCTTGTTTATTCTATAGATTACTATGCAGGCTCGGTTTATTCTATAGATTGACCTGCATGATATGTTTATTCTATAGATTACCCTGCAGTCTCCGTATATTCTATAGATTGCACTGCACGCTCTGTTTATTCTATTGACTACTCGACATGCACGGTTTATTCTATTGATTACTCTGCATGTACTCTTTGACATGAATCTTGTATGAAGTAAGACTGTGCGGCCTGCTGGTGGCGCTGTCCAGGGAGAGTATAAATACTCGGGCATGGGCCCAGCGTGCTTAGGACATTCCTCAACAGGAACTAGTGAAGGACACAGCTAGATCTGCATGTTGGAAAACAGTTGATTATAGCTTTGTGTAATGCTTAGACAAAGTGCCTAGTAGTTTTCTTACGTCACTCTTTATTCTATAGATAGCTCTGCACGCTCTGTAAATTCTATAGATTATCCTGCATGCTCTGTATCTTCTATAGATTGCTCTGCACGCTCTGTTTACTCTATAGATAACTCCGCACACTCTGTTTATTCTATAGATTGCTCTGCACGCTCTGTATATTCTATAGATCGCACTGCACGCTCTGTTTATTGTATAGATTGCTCTACACACCCTGCTAATTCTATAGATGACTCTGCATGCTTTGCTAAATCTATTAATTCCTCTGCATATTCTGTTTATTCTATATATTACTCTGCATGCACTGTTTATTCTGTGGATTACGCTGCAAGCACTGTTTATTCTGTAGCTTACTCGGCATGCACTGTTTATTCTATAGATTACTCTGCACGCTCTGTTTATTCTATAGATTACTCTGGAGGCACTGTTTATTCTGTAGATTACTCTGCATGCACTGTTTTATCTATAGATTTAGCTGCATGCACTGTTTATTCTATAGATTGCTCTGCACGCTCTGTTTATTCTATAGATTGCTCTGCAAGCTCTGCTAATGCTATAGATTACTCTGCATGCTCTGTATATTCTATAGATTGCTCTGCATGCACTGATTATTCTATAGATTACCCAGCACGCTCTGCTAATTCAATAGATTACTCTGCTTGCTCTGTTTATTCTTTAGATTACTCTGCACGCTGTTTATTCTACAGATTACTCTGCATGCTTTGCTAATTCTATAGATTACTTGGCATACTCGGTTTATTCAATAGATTACACTGCATGATCTGTTTATACTATAGATTGTTCTGCATGCTTTGTTTATTCGATAGAAACCTCTGCATGCTCTGTTTATTCTATAGATTACCCTGCACGTGCTGTATATTCTATAGAGTGCACTGCATGCTCTGTTTATTCTATAGATTACTCTACACGCTCTGCTAAATCTATAGAGGACTCTGCATGCTCTGTTCATTCTATGGATTACTCTGCACGCACGGTTTATTCTATAGATTTCTTGGCATGCTCTGTTTATTCTATAGATTACTCCGCATGCTCTGTTTATTCGATAGATTACACGGCGTGCACTGATTATTCTATAGATTACTCGAAACGTCTGCTAATTCTATAGATTACTATGCATGCTCTGTTTATTCTATAAATTACCCTGCATGCTCTGTTTATTCTATACATTACTCTGCATGCACTGTTTATTCTATAAATTACTCTGCATGCACTGTTTATTCTATAGATTACTTGGCACACTCTTCATTCTATAGGTTACTCTGCAGGCATTGTTTATTCTACAGATTACTCTGCACGCGCTGTAGATTCTATAGATTGCTCTGCATGTAGTGTTTATTCTATATATTCGTCTGTTTGCACTGCTAATTCCTTAGATTACTCTGCGCACTGTTTATTCTATAGATTACTCAGCATGCTTTGTTAATTCTATAGATTACTCGGCATTATCTGTTTATTCTATAGATTACTCTGCATGCTATGTTTATTCTATATATTACCTTGCATGCTCTGTTTATTCTACAGATTACCCTGCAATCTCTGTATAATCTATAGATTGCACTGCATGCTCTGTTTATTCAATACATTACTCTGCACGCACTGCTTATTCTATAGGTTACTCTGCATGTCCTCTTTATTCTATAGATTACTCTGCATGCACTGTTTATTCTATAGATTAATCTGCACACTCTGTTTATTCTATAGATTACTCTGCATGCACTGTGTATTCTACAGATTACTCTGCATGCACTGTTTTACCTATAGATTTAGCGGCATACACTGTTTATTCTATAGATTTCTCTGCACGCTCTGTTTACTCTATAGATTGCTCGACACGCTCTGATAATTCTATAGATTAAGCCACACACTCTGTATATTCTATAGATTGCTCTGCATGCACTGATTGTTCTATAGATTAAACGGCACACTTTGCTAATTCTATAGATTACTCTGGTTGCTCTGTTTATTCTATAGATTACTTGGCACGCTGTTTATTCTATAGATTACTCTGCATGTTTTGCTAATTCTATAGATTACTTTGCATACTCGGTTTATTCAATAGATTACCCTGCATGGTCTGTTTATACTATAGATTGTTCTTCATGTTTTGTTTATTCTATAGATTACTCTGCGTGCTCTGTTTTATCTATAGGTTTCTCTGCATGCACTGCTTATTCTATAGATTGTTCTGCAACCTCTGCTAATTCTATAGTATACACCGCACGCGCTGTAGATTCTATAGATTGCTCTGCATGCACTGATTATTCGATGGATTTCTCTGCACGCGCTGCTAATTATATCGATTACTCTGCATGCTCTGTTTATTTTATAGATTATTTTGCATGCACCGTTTATTCTATATATTACTCTGCATGCACTGTTTATTCTGTAGATTGCTCTGCATGCACTGTTTATTCAATAGATTACTCTGCATATTCTGTTTATTCTATAGATTACTTCCCACGCTGTTTGTTCTATAGATTACTCTGCATGCTTTGCTAATTGTATAGATACTCTGCATGCTCGGTTTATTTTATAGATTACTCTGCATCTACTGTTTATTTTATAGATTACTCTGCATGATTTCCTAAATCTATAAATTACTCTGCATATTCTGTTTTTTCTATATATTACTCTGGATGCACTGTTTGTTCCATAGATTACTCAGAATGATCTGTTTATTCTATAGATTACCCTGCATGCTCTGTATATTCTATAGATTACACTGCACGCTCTATTTATTCTATAGATTGCTCTACACGCTCTGCTAATTCTATAGATTACTCTGCATGCACTGTTTATTCTATAGATTACTCCACATGCACTGTTTATTCTATATATTACTCTGCATTCTCTGTTCATTCTAAATATTACTCTGCATGCTCTGATTATTCTATAGATTACTCTGCACGCTCCGCTAATTCTACAGATTACTCTGCATGCTCTGTTTATTGTAAAGATTAATCTGCATGGATTGTTTATTCTATAGATTACTCTGCATGCTGTGTTTATTCTATAGATCAGTCTGTTTGCACTGCTAATACTATAGATTACTCTGCACACTGTTTATTCTGTATATTACTCAGCATGCTTTGCTAATTCTATAGATTACTCTGCATATTCTATATATTATGGGGGGGAAATTCAGTCGCGCCCCGTTTGGGGCGCAAATATCGTCCGGGCGCAAAAATTAGCGCCTTGCGCTAATTATCGCCACTGACTGGAAACTTCACTTTTATCGACCCCTGAGGTGATTGGAGCGCTAAATCAGGCGCTTCACACCTGTCTTAAGGCGCAAAGGCCGAGGAGCGAGGCGCTAACTCAGAGCGCTGGCGAAGCTCATGTGATGTTAGTCAGCAATGGAACACACACTCAATGGCACCGGCCAGTTCTTAAAGGGATGGTTGATCTTGCTTTCCATCCACATCCTGCTCATTGCAGCCTTGAATCCCGGCCTGGAGAGATCTGCACATCAAATCTGCTGGAAAGAACAATGGAGAGTACCAGGGAAAGAGCTTAGAGTGCAGCCCCAACAGTCTCTTCTAAATCGATACAAGGAATGGCAAATCAAAATGAACCTGCAAAGTGCTGCTCAGTACCCAAAACTCCTTCACACAACGTTGAATCTCTCCAGATGTCTCTCTCTCTCTCTCTCTCTCTCTCAGAATGCGTAGTTCAAAAATGGCACCAACAATAAAAGGCAGGAAGCGGTCACCTTTAAATAGCGCTCCCCCAGTCCCTTCATGACTGCAGAACGCTCCCCTCAACCTGTCGTTGCTAGCGTCAGGCGGTAAGGCAGGGGGCGCCACTCAATATCCGCTCCGGGGCGATACCGGGGCGTTGCACACTCGACTGACGTCACGATCTGCCGGCGCAGGAGATCGTGGCGGTAGTGTTTAGCGCCGCCGCAAAATGTCTAGTTAAGTTCGCGAGCAGCGCAAACATCGCTGCGCCCGGGCGCTAGCTGCTTTGCGCCCCATTAGCGCCCTCTTAAGGTGCTAACGGGAGGCGCAACCAACTGAATTTTTCCCCCTCTATATATAACGCTGCATGCACTGTTTATTCTATAGATTACTCTGCATGATCTGTTTATGCTATAGATTACTCTGCATGCTATGTTTATTCTGTATATTACCCTGCAAGCTCTGTTTATTCTATAGATCACCCTGCAGTCTCTGTATATTCTATAGAATGCACTGCACGCCCTGTTTATTCTATAGATTACTCTGCATGCACCGCTTATTCTATAGATTACGCTGCGTGCACTGTTTATTCTATAGATTACTCTGCATGCACTGCTAATACTATAGATTACTCTGCACACTGTTTATTCTGTATATTACTCAGCATGCTTTGTTAATTCTATAGATTACTCTGCATATTCTATGTATTCTATATATAACGCTGCATGCACTGTTTATTCTATAGATTACTCTGCATGATATGTTTATGCTATAGATTACTCTGCATGCTATGTTTATTCTGTATATTGCCCGGCAAGCTCTGTTTATTCTATAGATCACCCTGCAGTCTCTGTATATTCTATAGAATGCACTGCATGCCCTGTTTATTCTATAGATTACTCTGCATGCACCGCTTATTCTATAGATTACTCTGCATGCACTGTTTATTCTATAGATTACTTTGCATACTCTGTTTTTTCTGTAGTTTACCCTGCATGCACTGTTCATTCTATCCATTACACTTCATGCACTCTTTATTCTACAGGTTACTCTGTATTCTATAGATTAATCCGCACGATGTGCTAATTCTACAGATTACTCTGCATGCTCTGTTTATTGTATAGATTACTCCGCATGCACATTTTATTCTATAGATTACTCTGCATGCATGGTTTATTCTATAGATTACTCTTCATGCTGTTTATTCTATTGATTACTCTGCAAGCACTGTTTATTCAATAGATTACTCTGCGTGCTCTCTTTATTCTATAGATTACATGGCAAACTGTTTATTCTATAGATTAGTCTGCATTCTCTGTTCATTCTAAATATTACTCTGCATGCACTGATTATTCTTCAGATTACTCTGCACTCTCCGGTAATTCTACGGATTACTCTGCATGCCCTGTTTATTGTATAGATTACTCTGCACGCTCTGTTTATTCTATAGATTGCTCTGCATGATCTGTTTACTCTATGGGTTATGCTCCATGCACTGTTTATTCCATAGATTACTCTGCATGCACTGTTTTTTCAATAGATTACTGTGCATGCTCTCTTTATTCTATCGATTACATGGCACGCTATTTATTCTATAGATTGCTCTGCTAAATTTATAAATTACTCTGCATATTCTGTTTATTCTATAGATTACCCTGCACATTCTGTATATTCTATAGATTGCACTGCACGCTCTTTTTATTGTAGAGATTGCTCTACATGCTCTGCTAATCTACAGCTGACTCTGCATGCTCTGTTCATTCTATAGTTTACTCTGCATGCACAGTTTATTCTATAGATTACTCTGCATGCTCTGTCCATTCTATAGATTACTCTGCACGCTCTGTTTATTATATAGATTACTCTGCGTGCTCTGTCCATTCTATAGATTATCCTGCATGCTTTGTATATTCTATAGATTACACGGAAAGCTCTGTTTATTCTATAGATTACTCTGCACTCTCTGCTAATTCTACGGATTACTCGGCATGCCCTGTTTATTGTATACTTTAATCTGCAGGCACTGTTTATTCTGTAGATTACTCTGCATGCAGTGTTTATTCTATAGATTAGTCTGTTTGCACTGCTAATTCTATAGATTATTCTGCACGCTGTTTATTCTATGGATTACTCTGCATGCTTTGCTAATTCTATAGATTAATCTGCATATTATGTTTATTCTATATATTACTCAGCATGCACTGTTCATTCTGTAGATTACTCTGCATGCATTGTTTATTCTACAGATTACTCGGCATGCTCTCTTTATTCTATCGATTACATGGCACGCTGTTTATTCTATATATTACTCGGAATTCTGCGTTTATTGTAAAGATGAATCTGCATGCGCTGTTTATTATATAGATTACTCTGCATGCTCTGTCCATTCTATAGATTACTCTGCACGCTCTGTTTATTATATAGATTACTCTGCGTGCTCTGTCCATTCTATAGATTATCCTGCATGCTCTGTATATTCTATAGATTACACTGAAAGCTCTGTTTATTCTATAGATTACTCTGCGTTCTCTGTTCATTCTAAATATTACTCTGTATGCACTGATTATTCTTCAGATTACTCTGCACTCTCTGCTAATTCTACGGATTACTCGGCATGCCCTGTTTATTGTATACTTTAATCTGCATGCACTGTTTATTCTGTAGATTACTCTGCATGCAGTGTTTATTCTATAGATTCGTCTGTTTGCACTGCTAATTCTATAGATTATTCTGCACGCTGTTTATTCTATAGATTACTCAGCATGCTTTGTTAATTCTATAGATAACTCTGCACATTCTGTTTAGTCTATATATTACTCAGCATGCACCGTTCATTCTATAGATTACTCATCCTGCTCCGTTTATTCTATAGATTACTCTGCACGTTGTTTATTCTATAGCGTAATCGGCATGCATTGCTAATTCTATATAGTATGCTGCATACACTGTTTATTCTATACATTACTCTGCATGCTCTGTTTATTCTATAGATTACTCTGCATGCTCTGTCCATTCTATAGATTACTTCCCATGCTGTGTATTCTATAGATTACTCGGCATGCTTTGCCCTTTCTATAGAATACTGTGCATACTTGGATTATTTTATAGATTACTCGGCATGCGCTGTTTATTCTATAGATTACTCTGCATGCACTGTTTATTCTATAGATTACTCTGAATGCTCTCTTTATTCTATAAATTACATGGCATGCTGTTATTCTATAGTTTACTCTGCATGCTTTGCTAAATCTATAAATTACTCTGCATATTCTGTTTCTCTATATATTACTCTGGATGCACTGTTTATTCCATAGATTACTCGGAATGATTTGTTTATCCTATAGATTGCCCTGCATGCGTTGCATATTCTATAGATTACACTGAAAGCTCTGTTTATTATATAGATTGCTCTACACGCTCTGCTGATTCTATAGATTGCTCTGTGCATTCTATAGATTACTCTGTGTGCACTGTTTATTCTATAGATTGCTCCGAATTCTTTGTTTATTGTAAAGATTAATCTGCATGCACTGTTTATTCTATAGATTACTCGGCATGCGCTGTTTATTATATAGATTACTCTGCATGCTCTGTCCATTCTATAGATTACTCTGCCGCTCTGTCCATTCTATAGATTACCCTGCATACTCCGTATATTCTATAGATTACACTGAAAGCTCTGTTTATTCTATAGATTACTCTGCATTCTCTGTTCATTCTAAATATTACTCTGCATGCACTGATTATTCTTTAGATTACTCTGCACTCTCCGCTAATTCTACGGATTACTCTGCATGCCCTGTTTATTGTATAGATTAATCTGCATGCACTGTTTATTCTGTAGATTACTTTGCATGCAGTGTTTATTCTATAGATTAGTCTGTTTGCACTGCTAATTATATAGATTATTCTGCACGCTGTTTATTCTATAGATTACTCAGCATGCTTTGTTAATTCTATAGATTACTCTGCACATTCTGTTTATTCTATATATTACTCAGCATGCACTGTTCATTCTATAGATTACTCTACTTGTTCCATTTATTCTATAGATTACTCTGCACGTTGTTTATTCTATAGCGTAATCGGCATGCATTGCTAATTCTATTTAGTACGCTGCATACTCTGTTTATTCTATAGATTACTCTGCGTGCTCTGTTTATTCTATATATTACTCAGCATGCACTGTTCATTCTGTAGATTACTCTGCATGCATTGTTTATTCTACAGATTACTCGGCATGCTCTCTTTATTCTATCGATTACATGGCACGCTGTTTATTCTATATATTACTCGGAATTCTGCGTTTATTGTAAAGATGAATCTGCATGCGCTGTTTATTATATAGATTACTCTGCATGCTCTGTCCATTCTATAGATTACTCTGCATGCTCTGTTTATTATATAGATTACTCTGTGTGCTCTGTCCATTCTATAGATTATCCTGCATGCTCTGTATATTCTATAGATTACACTGAAAGCTCTGTTTATTCTATAGATTACTCTGCATTCTCTGTTCATTCTAAATATTACTCTGCATGCACTGATTATTCTTCAGATTACTCTGCACTCTCTGCTAATTCTACGGATTACTCGGCATGCCCTGTTTATTGTATACTTTAATCTGCATGCACTGTTTATTCTGTAGATTACTCTGCATGCAGTGTTTATTCTATAGATTACTCGTCCTGCTCCGTTTATTCTATAGATTACTCTGCGTGTTGTTTATTCTATAGCGTAATCGGCATACATTGCTAATTCTATATAGTACGCTGCATACTCTGCTTATTCTATACATTACTCTGCATGCTCTGTTTATTCTATAGATTACTCTGCATGCTCTGTCCATTCTATAGATTACTTCCCATGCTGTGTATTCTATAGATTACTCGGCATGCTTTGTCCATTCTATAGATTACTGTGCATACTTGGATTATTTTATAGATTACTCGGCATGCGCTGTTTATTCTATAGATTACTCTGCATGCACTGTTTGTTCTATAGATTACTCTGAATACTCTCTTTATTCTATAAATTACATGGCATGCTGTTATTCTATAGTTTACTCTGCATGCTTTGCTAAATCTATAAATTACTCTGCATATTCTGTTTCTCTATATATTACTCTGGATGCACTGTTTATTCCATAGATTACTCGGAATGATTTGTTTATTCTATAGATTGCCCTGCATGCTCTGTATATTCTATAGATTATACTGAAAGCTCTGTTTATTCTATAGATTGCTCTACACGCTCTGCTGATTCTATAGATGACTCTGCATGCTCTGTGCATTCTATAGATTACTCTGCGTGCACTATTTATTCTACAGATTACTCAGAATTCTTTGTTTGTTGTAAAGATTAATCTGCATGCACTGTTTATTCTATAGATTACTCTGCATGCGCTGTTTACTATATAGATTACTCTGCATACTCTGTCCATTCTATATATTACTCTGCACGCTCTGTTTATTATATAGATTACTCTGCATGCTCTGTCCATTCTATAGATTACTCTGCAGGCTCTGTTGAGTCTGTAGATTACTCTGCATGCAGTGTTTATTCTATAGATTAGTCTGTTTGCACTGCTAATTCTATAGATTATTCTGCACGGTATTTATTCTATAGATTACTCAGCCTGTTTTGCAAATTCTTTAGATTACTAGGCACATTATGTTTATTCTATATATTACGCAGCATGCACTGTTCATTCTATAGATTACTCTGCCCGTTGTTTATTCTATAGATTAATCTGCATGCATTGCTAATTCTATAGAGTACGCTGCATAATCTGTTTATTCTATAGATTATTTCGCATGATCTGTTTAATCTATAGATTACTCTGCATGCTCTGTCCATTCTCTAGATTACTTCCCATGCTGTGTATTCTATATATTACTCTGCATGCTTTGCTAATTCTATAGCTTACTCGGCATGCTCGGTTTATTCTATAGATTATTCTGCATGCACTGTTTATTCCATAGATTATTTGCAAGCACTCTTTATTCTGTAGATTATTCGGCATTCACTGTTTATTCTATAGATTACTCTGCACGCTCTGTTTATTCTATAGATTACTCTGCGTGCACTGTTTATTCTATAGATTACTCTGTACTCTCTGTTTATTCTATAGATACTCTGTAACCACGGCTAATTCTATAGATTACTCCGCACGCGCTATAGATTGCTCTGCATGTCCTGATTATTCTATGGATTTCTCTGCACGCTCTGCTAATTCTATTGATTACTCTGCATGCTCTGTTTATTCTATAGATTATTTTTCATGCACCGTTTATTCTATATAATACTCTGCGTGTACTGTTTATTCTATAGATTGCTCAGCATGCTTTGCTAATTCTATAGATTACTCGACATTCTCTGTTCATTCTAAATATTAATCTGCATGCACTGCTTATTCTATAGATTACTCGGCATGCAGTGTTTATTCTATAGATTCGTCTGTTTGCACTGCTAATTCTATAGATTACTCTGCATATTCTGTGTATTCTATATATTACACTGCATATTCTGTTTATTCTATATATTACTCTGCATACTGTGCTTATTCTATAGATTTATCTGCAGAATCTGTTTAATCAATAGATTACACTGCATGCTATGTTTATTTTATAGATTACCCTGCACGCTCTGTATATTCTATAGATTGCACTGCCCACTCTGTTTATTCTATAAATTGCTCTACATGCTCTGTTAATTCTATAGATTACTCTGCATGCTCTGTTTATTCTGTAAATTAGTCTGCATGCACTGTTTATTCTATAGATTACTCTGCATTTGTTGCTAATTCTATAGATTACTCTGCATGCAATGTTTATTCAATAGATTACTCTGCATGCTCTCTTTATTCTATAGATTGCACAGCATGCTGTTTATTCTATAGGTTGCTCTACATGCTCTGCTAATTCTATAGTTGACTCTGCATGCTCTGTTCATTCTATAGATTACTCTGCATTCTCTGTTGATTCTAAATATTACTCTGCATGCACTGATTATTCTGTAGATTACTCTGCAGGCTCTGCTAATTCTACAGATAACTCTGCATGCTTTGTTTATTGTAAAGATTAATCTGCATGCACTGTTTATTCTATAGATTACTCACCTAGCAGTGTTTATTCTATAGATTAGTCTGTTTGCACTGCTAATTCCATAGATTACTCGGCACGCTGTTTATTCTATAGATTACTCCTCATGCGGTGCTAATTCTATAGATTACTCTGCATATTCTGTTTATTCTATATATTACTATGCATGTATTGTTTATTCTATGGATTTCTCTGCATAATCTGTTTGTTCTACAGATTACACTGCATGCTATGTTTATTCTATAGATTTCCCTGCATGCTCTTCCTATTATATAGATTGTCCTGTAGTATCTGTATATTCTATAGATTACACTGCACTCTCTGTTTATTCTATAGATTACTCTGAATACACTGCTTATTCTATACATTACTGACGTGCACTGTTTATTCTATACATTACTCTGCATACACTGTTTATTCTATATATTACTCTGAATGTTCTGTTTATTCTATAGATTACTCTGCAGGCACTTTTTATTCTACAGATTACTCTGCGTGCACTGTTTATTTTATAGATTACTCTGCATGCACTGTTCCATCTATAGGATACTCTGCATGCACTGTTTAATCTATAGATTGCTTTGCACTCTGTTTATTCTAAAGATTGCTCTGAAACCTCTGCTAATTCTATAGTTTACTTCGCATGTGCTGTAGAGTCTATAGATTGCTCTGCGTGCCCTGATTATTCTATGGATTTATCTGCACATTCTGCTAATTATATCGATTACTCTGCATGCTCTGTTTATTCTATACATTATTTTGCATGCACCGTTTATTCTATATATTACTCTGCATGCACTTTTTCTTCTATAGATTGCTCAGCATGCTTTGCTAATTCTATAGATTACTTTGCATACTTGGTTTATTCTATAGATTACTCTGCATGCTTCGCTAATTCTATAGATTACTCGGCATGCTTGGTTTATTCTATAGATTACTCTGCACGCTTTGCTAATTTTATAGATTACTCTGCATACTCGGTTTATTCTATTGATTACTCTGCATGCAATGTTTATTCAATAGCTTACTCTGCATGCTCTCTTTATTCTGTAGATTACACGGCACGTTGTTTATTCTATAGGTTGCTCTGCTAATTCTATAGTTGACTGCATGCTCTGTTCATTCTATAGATTACTCAGCATTCTCTGTTCATTCTAAATATTACTCTGCATGCACTGATTATTCTATAGATTACACTGCACGCTCTGCTAATTCTACAGATAACTCTGCATGCTTTGTTTATTGTAAAGATTAATCTGCATGCACTGTTTATTCTATAGATTGCACTGCATGCTATTTTTATTCTAGAGATTACCCCGCCTGCTCTGCTTATTCTATAGATTACCCTGCAGTCTCTGTATATTCTATAGTTTGCACTGCATGCTCTGTTTATTCAATATATTACTCTGCATGCACTGCTTATTCTATAGATTACTTTTCCTATTCAGTTTATTCAATAGATTACAGTGCTTGATCTGTTTATTTTATAGATTGTTCAGCATGCTCTGTTTATTGTATAGATTACTCTGCATGCTCTGTTTATTCTATGGATTACCCTGCACGCTCTGTGTATTCTATAGATTGCACTGCACACTCTGTTTATTCTATAGATTGCTCTGCATTCGTTGCTAATTCTATAGATTACTCTGCATACTCAGTGTATTCTATAGATTACTCTGCATGCACTGTTTATTCCACAGATTGCTCTGCATGCACTGTTTATTCTATAGATTACTCGGCATGCACTGTTTTATCTATAGATTTGTCTGCATGCACTGTTTATTCTATAGATTGCTCTGCACGCTCTGTTTATTCTGTAGATCGCTCTGCATGCACTGATTATTCTATAGATTACACTGCACGCTCTGCTAATTCTATAGCTTACTCGGCTTGCTCTGTTATTTCTATTGATTACTCTGCATGCTGTTTATTCTATAGATTACACTGCATGCTTTGCCACTTCTGTAGATTACTTTGCATACTCGGTTTATTCAATAGATTACACTGCTTGATCTGTTTATTCTATAGCTTGCATGGCATGCTCTGCTAATTCTATAGATTACTCTGCATTCTCTGTTCATTATATGGATTCCTCTGCATGCACAGTTTATTGTATAGATTTCACTGCATGCTTTGTTTATTCTATAGATTACTCAGCATGCTCTGCTTATTCTATAGATTACTCTGCGTGCACTGATTATTCTGTAGATTACTCGGCACGACTGCCAATTCTATCGATTACTATGCATGCTCTGTTTATTCTATAAATTACCCTGCATGCATGGTTTATTCTATAGTTTGCTCTGCATTCACTGTTTATTCTATAGATTGCACTGTATGCTCTGTTCATTATACAGATTTATCTGCATGCTCTGTTTATTCTATAGATTACTCTGGGTGTGATATATTCTACAGATTACTCTGTGTGCACTGTTTATTCTATTGATTACTCTGCATTTTCTGTTTATTCTATAGATTACTCTGCATGCTATGTTTATTCTATACATTACTCGGCATGCACTGTTTATTCTATAGATTACTCTGCACGTTCTGTTTATTCTATTGATTACTCTGCAGGCACTTTTTATTCTACAGATTACTCTGCATGCACTGTTTATTTTATAGATTACTCTGCATGCACTGTTTATTCTGTAGATTATGTTGCATGCTCTGTTTTTTTCTATAGATTACTCTGCATGCACTGCTTAATCTATAAATTGCTTTGCACTCTCTCTTTATTCTGTAGATTGCTCTGCAACCTCTGCTAATTGTATCGTTTACTCCGCACGTGCTGTAGATTCTATAGATTGCTCTGCATGCCCTGATTATTCTATGGATTTCTCTGCATGCTCTGCTAATTATATCGATTACTCTGCATGCTCTGTTTATTCTATAGATTATTTTGCATGCACCGTTTATTCTATATATTACTCTGCATGCACTGTTTATTCTATAGATTGCTCAGCATGCTTTGCTAATTATATAGATTACACTTCATACTTGGTTTATTCTATAGATCACTCTGCACGCTTTGCTAATTTTATAGATTACTCTGCATACTCGGTTTATTCTATAGATTACTCTGCATGCAATGTTGATTCAATGGATTACTCTGCATGCTCTCTTTATTCTATAGATTACACAGCATGCTGTTTATTCTATAGATTGCTCTACACACTCTGCTAATTCTATAGTTGACTCTGCATGCTCTGTTCATTCTAAATATTAATCTGCATGCACTGTTTATTCTATAGATTACTCGGCATGCAGTGTTTCTTCTTTAGATTAGTATGTTTGCAGTGCTAATTCTATAGATTACTCTGCATACTCTGTTTATTCTATATATTACTCTGTATACTATGATTATTCTATATATTTCTCTGCATAACCCTTTTAATCTATAGATTACACTGCATGCGATGTTTATTCTATATATTACCCTGCTTGCTCTGCTTATTCTATAGATTACCCTGCAGTCTCTGTATGTTCTATAGATTGTACTGCACGCTCTGTTTATTCCATAGATTACTCTGCATGCACTGTTTATTCTATAGATTATGTTGCATGCTCTGTTTTTTTCTATAGATTACTCTGCATGCACTGATTATTTTATACATTACATGCTCACTCTGCTAATTAAATAGATTACTCGGCATGCTCTGTTTATTGTATAGATTAATTTGCCTGCTCTGTTTATTTTATAGATTACTCTCCATTCTCTGTTTATTCTGTAAATTAGCCTGCGTTCACTGTTTATTCTATAGATTACTCGGCATTCGTTGCTAATTCTATAGATTACTCTGCATACTCTGTTTATTCCATAGCTTACTCTGCAAGCACTGTTTATTCTGTAGATTACTTGGCATTCACTGTTTATTCTATAGATTACTCTGCACGCTCTGTTTATTCTGTAAATTAGTCTGCGTGCACTGTTTATTCTATAGATTACTCTGCCTTCGTTGCTAATTCAATAGATTACTCTGCATACTCGGTTTATTCTATAGATTACTCTGCATGCACTGTTTATTACACAGATTAATCTGCATGCACTATGTATTCTATAGATTACTCGGCATGCACTGTTTTATCTATAGATTTGTCTGCCTGCACTGTTTGTTCTATAGATTGCTCTGCATGCTCTGTTTATTCTATAGATTGCTCTGCAAGCTCTGCAAATTCTATAGATTACTCCACACACTCTATATTCTATAGATTGCTCTGCATGCACTGATTATTCTATAGATTACACTACATGCTCTGCTGATTCTATAGATTACTCAGCATGCTCAGTTTATTCTATAGATTACTCTGCTTGCTCTGTTATTTCTATTGATTACTCTGCATGGTGTTTATTCTATAGATTACACTGCTTGATCTGTCTATTCTATAGATTGTTCAGCATGCTCTGTTTATTGTATAGGTTAGTCGACATGTTCTGTTTATGCTATAGATTACCCTGCAGGCTCTGTGTATTCTATATATTGGACGGCATGCTCTAATTATTCTATAGATTGCTCTGCATGCTCTGTATATTCTATAGCTTGCTCTGCATGCACTGATTATTCTATAGATGTCACTACACACTCTGCTAATTCTATAGATTACTCTGCTTGCTCTGTTATTTCTATTGATTACTCTGCATGATGTTTATTCTATAGATTACACTACTTGATCTGTTTATTCTATGGATTGTTCAGCGTGCTCTGTTTATTGTATAGGTTAGTCAGCATGCTCTGTTTATTCTATAGATTACCCTGCACGCTCTGTGTATTCTATATATTGGACTGAATGCTCTGATTATTCTATAGATTGCGCTGCATGCTCTGCTAATTCTATAGATTGCTCTGCATTCTCTGTTCATTCTATGGATTACTCTGCATGCGCAGTTTATTGTACAGATTTCTCTGCATGCTTTGTTTATTCTATAGATTACTCAGCATGCTCTGTTTATTCTATAGATTACTCGGCACAACTGCCAATTCTATAGATTATGCATGCTCTGTTTATTCCTTAAATTACCCTGCATGCATGGTTTATTCTATAGTTTGCTCTGCATGCACTGTGTATTCTATAGATTGAGAGGTCGCACAACACCAGGTTATAGTCCAACAGTTTTATTTGAAATCACAAGCTTTCGGAGCTATCGATTGCCCCTTCCTCAGGTGAAGTAAATAGATACAGAATCGCCAAAGCATATATAGATAGAGAACAAAGCATGTGTACCTTACAATTGCAGACCACTAAATTAAATCATCCTGACTATCTGCTGAGGTGTGATAAAGTTAATCAGGTCAGCCAGGAAGGTACCACATCAAAGACATAGCAAGATACAACTGAGACAATGAGGTGTAGTCGCAGGGGTTCTAACGTGTCAAAAGCCAGGCAGGATTGTTACCTTCCAGTCGGGGAACACTTCAGCAGTCAAGGACATTCAGCCTCGGATCTGCGGGTAAGCGTTCTCCAAGGCAACCTTAGAAACACACGACAACGCAAAATCATCGAGCAGAAACTGATAGCCAAGTTCCGCACTCATGAAGACGGTCTCAACCGGGATCTTGGGTTTATGTCACGGTACATGACGTGATCCGGACTCGAGTCGTTGTTGGCTTGTTCACAGATGTGATTCCCAGTAAAAAAGTAAAAATTTTCCCAGTAAAAAAGTAAGGGGTAAAAATTCACTTGGTTGCGCCACCCGTTAGCGCCTTAAGAGGGCGCTAATGGGGCGCAAAGCCGCTAACGCCCGGGCGCAGCGATGTTTGCGCCGCTCGAGAACTTAACTTGAGATTGTGCGGCGGCGCTAAAACTTACCGCTGCGACCACCTGCGCGCGCAGATTGTGACGTCATTCCATGGTGCAACGCCCTTGGGGCGCCCCGTAGCGGAAATTGAGTGGCGCCCCCTGCCTTACCGCCTGGCGCTTCCAACGACCAGAAGACTGGAACGATATCAATCGCTGTGGGGCTGGGCGGGGCGCTATTTAAAGGGGGCCTCTTCCTGTCTTTTATTGTTGGTGGCATTTTTGAACTACGCATTCTGAGAGAGAGAGGGAGAGACTTCTGGAGAGATTCAATGTTGTGTGAAGGAGTTTTGGGTACTGAGCAGCACTTTGCAGGTTCATTTTGATTTGCCATTCCTTGTATCGATTTAGCAGAGACCGTGGGAGCTGCACTCTGAGCTCTTTGCCTGGTGCTCTCCATTGTTCTTTCCAGCACATTTGATGTGCAAGTCTCTCCAGGCCGAGATTCAAGGCAGCAATGAACAGGATGTGGATGGAAAGCAAGATTAACCATCCCCTTTAAGAACTGGCCCGTGCCATTGTGTGTGTGTTCCATTGCTGACTGACATTACATGAGCTTCGCCAGCGCTCCGAGTTAGCGCCTCACTGCTCGGCCTTTGCGCCTTAAGAGAGGTGTGCAGCGCCTGCTTTAGCGCTCCACTCACCTCCCGGGGCGGTAAAAGTGAAGTTTCCCGTCAGTGCCGATAATTAGCGCCAGGCGCTAATATTTGCGTCCGGACGATATTTGCGCCCCAAATGGGGCGCGACCTAATTTCTACCCCTAAAAATTTTAAAGCTTTTCGTTTTACATACAGACGGCAGCTTTTGACACGTTAGAACCCCTGCGACTACACCTCATTGTCTCAGTTGTATCTTGCTATGTCTTTGATGTGGTACCTTCCTGGCTGACCTGATTAACTTTATCACACCTCGGCAGATAGTCAGGATGATTTAATTTAGTGGTCTGCAATTGTAAGGTACACATGCTTTGTTCTCTATCTATATATGCTTTGGCGATTCTGTATCTATTTACTTCACCTGAGGAAGGGGCAATCGATAGCTCCGAAAGCTTGTGATTTCAAATAAAACTGTTGGACTATAACCTGGTGTTGTGCGACCTCTCAATTTTGTCCACCCGAGTCCAACACCGGCATCTCCGCATCATGTATTCTATAGATGGCACTGCATGCTCTGTTTATTCTACAGATTTATCTGCATGCTCTGTTTATTGTATAGATTACCGTGCATGCTCTGTTTATTCTATAGATTGCTCTGCACGTAGTATATTCTATAGATTACTCTGTGTGCACTGTTTATTCTGTTGATTACTCTGCATTCTCTGTTTATTCTATAGATTACTCTGCATGCTTTGTTTATTCTATACATTACTCGACATGCACTGTTTATTCTATACATTACTCGGCATGCCCTGTTTATTCTATATATTACTCTGCACATTCTGTTTATTCTATAGATTTCTCTGCAGGCACTTTTTATTCTATAGATTACTCTGCATGCACTGTTTATTTTATAGATTACTCTGCATGCACTGTTCTATCTATAGGTTACTCTGCATGCACTGTTTACTCTATAGATTGCTCTGCACTCTCTGTTTATTCAATAGATTACTCAGCAACCTCTGCTAATTGTATTGTTTACTCCGCACGCGCTGTTGATTCTATAGATTGCTCTGTATGCCCTGATTATTCTATGGATTTCTTTGCACGCTCTGCTAATTCTATCCATTACTCTGCATGCTCTGTTTATTCTATAGATAATTTTGCATGCACCGTTTATTCTATATATTACTCTGCTTGCACTGTTTCTTCTATAGATTGCTCAGCATGCTTTGCTAATTCGATAGATTACTCTGCATACTTGGTTTATTCTATAGATTACTCTGCATGCTTTGCTAATTTTATAGATTACTTGGAATGCTCGGTTTATTCTATAGATTACTCTGCAGGCTTTGCTAATTTTATAGATTACTCTGCATACTCGGTTTATTCTATAGATTACTCTGCATGCAATGATTATTCAATAGATTACTCTGCATGCTTTCTTTATTCTATAGATTACACGGCACGCTGTTTATACTATAGATTGCTCTACATGCTCTGCTAATTCTATAGTTGACTCTGCATCCTCTGTTCATTCTATAGATTACTCAGCATTCTCTGTTCATTCTAAATATTACTCTGCATGCACTGATTATTCTATAGATTACTCTGCACGCTCTGCTAATTCTACAGATAACTCTGCATGCTTTGTTTATTGTAAAGATTAATCTGCATGCACTGTTTATTGTAAAGATTAATCTGCATGCACTGTTTATTCTATAGATTACTCAGCATGCGGTGTTTATTCTATAGATTAGTCTGTTTGCACTGCTAATTCTATAGATTACTCGGCGTGCTGTTTATTCTATAGATTACTCAGCATGCTTTGCTAATTCTATAGATTACTCTGCATATTCTGTTTATTCTATATATTACTCTGCATGCATTGTTTATTCGATGAATTTATCTGCATAATATGTTTGGTCTATAGATTACACTGCATGCTATGTTTATTCTATAGATTTCCCTGCATGATCTGCTTATTCTATAGATTACCCCGCAGTCTCTGTATATTCTATAGATTACACTGCACGCTCTGTTTATTCTATAGATTACTCTGCATACACTGCTTATTCTATACATTACTCTGCGCGTTCTGTTTATTCTATAGATTACTCTGCAGGCACTTTTTATTCTACAGATTACTCTGCATGCACTGTTTATTTTATAGGTGACTCTGCATGCACTGTTCTATCTATACGTTACTCTGCATGCACTGTTTAATCTATAGATTGCTCTGCACTCTCTGTTTATTCTATAGATTGCTCTGCAACCTCTGCCAATTCTATAGTTTACTCAGCACGCGCTGTAGTTTCTATAGATTGCTCTGCATGCCCTGATTATTCTATGGATTTCTCTGCACGCTCTGCTAATTCTATCGATTACTCTGCATGCTCTGTTTATTCTATAGATTATTTTGCATGCACCGTTTATTCTATATATTACTCTGCATGCACTGTTTCTTCTATAGATTACTCTGCATGCTCTGTTTATTCTGTAGATTGCTCAGCATGCTTTGCTAATTCTGTAGATTACTCTGCATATTTGGTTTATTCTATCGATTACTTTGCATGCTTTGCTAATTCTATAGATTACTCGGCATTCTCGGTTTATTCTATAGATTACTCTGCACGCTTTGCTAATTTTATAGATTACTCTGCATACTCCGTTTATTCTATGGATTACTCTGCATGCAATGTTTATTCAATAGTTTCCTCTGGATGCTCTCTTTATTCTATAGATTACACGGCATGCTGTTTATTCTATAGATTGCTCTACACGCTGTTTATTTTAAAGATTGCTCTACACGCTCTGCTAATTCTATAGTTGACTCTGCGTCCTCTGTTCATTCTATAGTTCAGTCAACATTCTCTGTTCATTTTAAATATTACTCTGCACGCATTGATTATTCTATAGATTACTCTGCACGCTCTGCTAATTCTACAGATAACTCTGCATGCATTGTTTTTGTTGTAAAGATTAATCTGCATGCACTGTTTATTCTATAGATTACTCGGCATGCGGTGTTTATTCTATAGATTAGTCTGTTTGCACTGCTAATTCTATAGATTACTCTGCATATTCTGTTTATTCTATATATTACTCTGCATGCATTGTTTATTCTATTGATTTATCTGCATAATCTGTTCATTCTATAGATTACACGGCATGCTGTTTATTCTATAGATTACTCTGCACACAGTGTTTATTCTATAGATTACTCTGCATGCACTGTTTATTATATAGATTACTCTGCATGCTCTGTTTTTTCTATAGATTACTCTGCATGCACTGATTATTTTATACGTCACTCTACTCGCTCTGTTCATTCTATAGATTACTCTGCATGCTTTGTTTATTGTATAGATTAATTTGCCTGCTCTGTTTATTTTATAGATTACTCTGCATGCTTTGCTGATTCTATAGATTACTCGGCATACTCGGTTTATTCTATAGATTACTCTGCACGATTTGCTAATTTTATACATTACTCTGCATACTCGGTTTATGCTATAGATTACTCTGCATACACTGCATATTCTATACATTACTCGGCATGCACTGTTTATTGTATACATTACTCTGCATGCACAGTTTATTCTATTGATTACTCTGCACGTTCTGTTTATTCTATAGATTACTCTGCAGACACTTTTTATTCTACAGATTACTCTGCATGCACTTTTTATTTTATATATTACTCTGCATGCACTGTTCTATCTATAGGGTACTCTGCATGCCCTGATTATTCTGTAGATTGCTCCGCATGCTTTGCTAATTCTATAGATTACTCTGCATATTTGGTTTATTCTATAGATTACTCAGCATGCTTTGCTAATTCTATAGATTACTCTGCATATTCTGTTTATTCTATATATTACTCTGCATGCATTGTTTATTCGATGAATTTATCTGCATAATAGGTTTGGTCTATAGATTACACTGCATGCTATGTTTATTCTATAGATTTCCATGCATGATCTACTTATTCTATAGATTACCCCGCAGTCTCTGTATATTCTATAGATTACACTGCACGCTCTGTTTATTCTATAGATTACTCTGCATACACTGCTTATTCTATACATTACTCTGCACGTTCTGTTTATTCTATAGATTACTCTGCAGGCACTTTTTATTCTACAGATTACTCTGCATGCACTGTTTATTTTATAGGTGACTCTGCATGCACTGTTCTATCTATACGTTACTCTGCATGCACTGTTTAATCTATAGATTGCTCTGCACTCTCTGTTTATTCTATAGATTGCTCTGCAACCTCTGCCAATTCTATAGTTTACTCAGCACGCGCTGTAGTTTCTATAGATTGCTCTGCATGCCCTGATTATTCTATGGATTTCTCTGCACGCTCTGCTAATTCTATCGATTACTCTGCATGCTCTGTTTATTCTATAGATTATTTTGCATGCACCGTTTATTCTATATATTACTCTGCATGCACTGTTTCTTCTATAGATTACTCTGCATGCTCTGTTTATTCTGTAGATTGCTCAGCATGCTTTGCTAATTCTGTAGATTACTCTGCATATTTGGTTTATTCTATCGATTACTTTGCATGCTTTGCTAATTCTATAGATTACTCGGCATTCTCGGTTTATTCTATAGATTACTCTGCACGCTTTGCTAATTTTATAGATTACTCTGCATACTCAGTTTATTCTATGGATTACTCTGCATGCAATGTTTATTCAATAGTTTCCTCTGGATGCTCTCTTTATTCTATAGATTACACGGCATGCTGTTTATTCTATAGATTGCTCTACACGCTGTTTATTTTAAAGATTGCTCTACACGCTCTGCTAATTCTATAGTTGACTCTGCGTCCTCTGTTCATTCTATAGTTTAGTCAACATTCTCTGTTCATTCTAAATATTACTCTGCACGCACTGATTATTCTATAGATTACTCTGCACGCTCTGCTAATTCTACAGATAACTCTGCATGCATTGTTTTTGTTGTAAAGATTAATCTGCATGCACTGTTTATTCTATAGATTACTCGGCATGCGGTGTTTATTCTATAGATTAGTCTGTTTGCACTGCTAATTCTATAGATTACTCTGCATATTCTGTGTATTCTATATATTACTCTGCATGCATTGTTTATTCTATTGATTTCTCTGCATAATCTGTTCATTCTATAGATTACACGGCATGCTGTTTATTCTATAGATTACTCTGCACACAGTGTTTATTCCATAGATTACTCTGCATGCACTGTTTATTGTATAGATTACTCTGCATGCTCTGTTTTTTCTATAGATTACTCTGCATGCACTGATTATTTTATACGTCACTCTACTCGCTCTGTTCATTCTATAGATTACTCCGCATGCTTTGTTTATTGTATAGATTAATTTGCCTGCTCTGTTTATTTTATAGATTACTCTGCATGCTTTGCTGATTCTATAGATTACTCGGCATACTCGGTTTATTCTATAGATTACTCTGCACGCTTTGCTAATTTTATACATTACTCTGCATACTCGGTTTATGCTATAGATTACTCTGCATACACTGCATATTCTATACATTACTCGGCATGCACTGTTTATTGTATACATTACTCTGCATGCACAGTTTATTCTATTGATTACTCTGCACGTTCTGTTTATTCTATAGATTACTCTGCAGACACTTTTTATTCTACAGATTACTCTGCATGCAGTTTTTATTTTATATATTACTCTGCATGCACTGTTCTATCTATAGGGTACTCTGCATGCCCTGATTATTCTGTAGATTGCTCCGCATGCTTTGCTAATTCTATAGATTACTCTGCATATTTGGTTTATTCTATAGATTACTCTGCACGCTTTGCTAATTTTATAGATTACTCTGCATGCAATGTTTATTCTATAGATTAGTCTGCATGCAATGTTTATTCAATAGATTACTCTGGATGCTCTCATAATTCTATAGATTACACGGCACGCTGTTTATTCTATAGATTGCTCTACACGCTGTTTATTCTATTGATTGCTCTACACGCTCTGCTAATTCTATAGTTGACTCTGCATCCTCTGTTCATTCTATAGTTTACTCTGCATTCTCTGTTCATTCTAAATATTACTCTGCATGCACTGATTATTCTATAGATTACTCTGCACGCTCTGCTAATTCTACAGATAACTCTGCATGCTTTGTTTTTGTTGTAAAGATTAATCTGCATGCACTGTTTATTCTATAGATTACTCGGCATGCAGTGTTTATTCCATAGACTAGTCCGTTTGCACTGCTAATTCTACAGATTTCTCTGCATATTCTGTTTATTCTATATATTACTCCGCATGCATTGTTTATTCTATAGATTTCTCTGCATAATCCGTTTATTCTATAGATTACACAACATGGTATGTTTATTATATAGATCACCTTGCAGTCTCTGTATATTCTATAGATTGCACTGCATGCTATGTTTATTCTATAGATTCCTCTGCATGCACTGCTTATTCTATAGATTACTCTGCATGCAGTGTGTATTCTATAGATTACTCTGCATGTCCGGTTTCTTCTATAGATTACTTTGCATGCTCTGTTTTTTCTGTAGATTACTCTGCATGCACTGATTATTTTATACATCACTCTGCACGCTCTGCTCATCCTATAGATTACTCGGCATGCTTTGTTTATTGTATAGATTAATTTGCCTGCTCTGTTTATTTTACAGATTACTCTGCATGCTCTGTTTATTCTGTAGATTACTCAGCACGCTCTGTATATTATATAGATTGCTCAGCATGCACTGGTTATTCTATAGATTACAGTGCACGCTCTGCTAATTATATAGATTACTCTGCTTTCTCTGTTCATTCTATTGATTACTCTGCATGCTGTTTAATCTATAGATTACACTACATGCTTTACTAATTCTATAGATTACTTTGCATACTTGGTTTATTCAATAAATTACACTGCTTGATCTATTTATTCTATAGATTGTTCAGCGTGCTCTGTTTATTGTATAGATTACTCTGCATGCTCTGTTTATTCTATAGATTACCGTGCACACTCTGTATATTTTATACATTGCACTGTACGCTCTGATTATTCTATAGATTGCTCTGCATGCTCTGTTCATTCTATGGATCACTCTGCATGCACAGTTTATTGTATAGATTTCTCTGCATGCTCTGTTTATTCTATAGATTGCACAGCATGCTCTGTTTATTATATAGATTACTCGGCATGCACTGAGTATTCTATAGATTACTCGGCACATCTGACAATTCTATAGATTACTGTGCATGCTCTGTTTATTCTATAGATTGCACTGCATGTTGTGTTCATTCTACAGATTTATCTGCATGCTCTGTTTATGGTATAGATTACTGGGCATGCTCTGTTTATTCTATAGATTACTCTGCACGTGGTATATTCTATAGATTACTCTGTGTGCACTGTTTATTCTATTGATTGCTCTGCATTCTCTGTTTATTCTATAGATTGCTCTGTACTCTCTGTTTATTCTATAGATTGCTCTTCAACCTCTGCTAATTCTATAGTTTACTCCAGATTCTATAGATTGCTCTGCATGACCTGATTATTATATGCATTTCTCTGCACACTCTGCTAATTCTATCAATTACTCTGCATGCTCTGTTTATTCTATAGATTGTTTTGCATGCACCGTTTATTCTATATATTATTCTGCATGCACTGTTTATTCTATAGATTGCTCAGCATGCTTTGCTAATTCTATAGATTACTCTGCATAGTTGGTTTATTCTATAGATCACTCTGCATGCTTTTCTAATTCTATAGATTACTCTGCATACTCGGTTTATTCTATAGATTACTCTGCATGCAATGTTTATTCAATAGATTACTCTGCATGCTTTCTTTATTCTATAGATTACACGGCACGCTGTTTATTCTATAGGTTGCTCTACATGCTCTGCTAATTCTATAGTTGGCTCTGCATGCTCTGTTCATTCTATAGATTACTCTGCATCCTCTGTTCATTCTAAATATTACTCTGCATGCACTGATTATTCTATAGATTACTCTGCACGCTCTGCTAATTCTAAAGATAACTCTGCATGCTTTGTTTATTGTAAATATTAATCTGCATGCACTGTTTATTCTATAGATTGCTCGACATGCAGTGTTTATTCTATAGATCAGTCTGTTTGCACTGCTAATTCTATAGATTACCCGGCACGCTGTTTATTCTATAGATTACTCCGCATGCTTTGCTATGTCTGTAGATTACTCTGCATATTCTGTTTATTCTATATATTACTCTGCATGCATTGTTTATTCTATGGATTTCTCTGCCTAATCTGTTTGTTCTATAGATTACACGACATGGTATGTTTATTCTATATATTTCCCTGCATGTGCTGCTTATTCTATAGATTATCCTGTAGTCTCTGTATATTCTATAGATTGCACTGCATGCTCTGTTTATTCTATAGATTACTCTGCATGCACTGCCTATTCTATCCATTACTTGGCACGCACCGTTTATTCTATACATTACTCTGCATGCACTGTTTATTCCATAGATTACTCTGCACGTTCTGTTTAATCTATAGATTACTCTGCTGGCACTTTTTATTCTACAGATTACTCTGCATGCACTGTTTAATTTATAGATTACTCTGCATGCACTGTTCTATCTATAGGTTACTCTGCATGCACTGTTTAATCTATAGATTGCTCTGCACTCTCTGTTTATTCTATAGATTGCTCTGCATGTTCTGTTTATTCTATAGATTACTCTGCACGCTCTGTCCATTCTATAGATTACTCTGCATGTCGTGTTTATTCGATAGATTATCCTGTAGACTCTGTATATTCTATAGATTGCACTGCATGTTCTGTTCATTCTATAGATTACTCAGCATTCTCTGTTCGTTCTAAATATTACTCTGCATGCACTGATTATTCTATAGATTACTCTGCACGCTCTGCTAATTCTACAGATAACTCTGCATGCTTTGTTTATTGTAAAGATTAATCTGCATGCACTGTTTATTCTATAGATTACTCGGCATGCCGTGTTTATTCTATAGATTAGTCTGTTTGCACTGCTAATTCTATAGATTACTCGGCACGTTGTTTATTCTATAGATTACTCCGCATGCTTTGCTAATTCTATAGATTACTCTGCATATTCTGTTTATTCTATATATTACTCTGCATGCATTGTTTATTCGATGAATTTATCTGCATAATCTGTTTGGTCTATAGATTACACTGCATGCTATGTTTATTCTATAGATTTCCCTGCATGATCTGCTTATTCTATAGATTACCCCACAGTCTCTGTATATTCTATAGATTACACTGCACGCTCTGTTTATTCTATAGATTACTCTGCATACACTGCTTATTCTATACATTACTCTGCCGTTCTGTTTATTCTATAGATTACTCTGCAAGCACTTTTTATTCTACATATTACTCTGCATGCACTGTTTATTTTATAGGTTACTCTGCATGCACTGTTCTATCTATACGTTACTCTGCATGCACTGTTTAATCTATAGATTGCTCTGCACTCTCTGTTTATTCTATAGATTGCTCTGCAACCTCTGCCAATTCTATAGTTTACTCAGCACGCGCTGTAGTTTCTATAGATTGCTCTGCATGCCCTGGTTATTCTATGGATTTCTCTGCACGCTCTGCTAATTCTATCGATTACTCTGCATGCTCTGTTTATTCTATAGATTATTTTGCATGCACCGTTTATTCTATATATTACTCTGCATGCACTGTTTCTTCTATAGATTACTCTGCATGCTCTGTTTATTCTGTAGATTGCTCAGCATGCTTTGCTAATTCTGTAGATTACTCTGCATATTTGGTTTATTCTATCGATTACTTTGCATGCTTTGCTAATTCTATAGATTACTCGGCATTCTCGGTTTATTCTATAGATTACTCTGCACGCTTTGCTAATTTTATAGATTACTCTGCATACTCAGTTTATTCTATGGATTACTCTGCATGCAATGTTTATTCAATAGTTTCCTCTGGATGCTCTCTTTATTCTATAGATTACACGGCATGCTGTTTATTCTATAGATTGCTCTACACGCTGTTTATTCTATAGATTGCTCTACACGCTCTGCTAATTCTATAGTTGACTCTGCATCCTCTGTTCATTCTATAGTTTAGTCAACATTCTCTGTTCATTCTAAATATTACTCTGCACTGCACTGATTATTCTATAGATTACTCTGCACGCTCT
Organism: Squalus acanthias; assembly: GCA_030390025.1. Classification (NCBI taxonomy): domain Eukaryota; kingdom Metazoa; phylum Chordata; class Chondrichthyes; order Squaliformes; family Squalidae; genus Squalus; species Squalus acanthias. The sequence goes on along the minus strand of CM059439.1, from coordinate 2,836,270 downwards.
GCTAATTCTACAGATAACTCTGCATGCATTGTTTTTGTTGTAAAGATTAATCTGCATGCACTGTTTATTCTATAGATTACTTGGCATGCAGTGTTTATTCTATAGATTCGTCTGTTTGCACTGCTAATTCTATAGATTACTCTGCATATTCTGTTTATTCTATATATTACTCCGCATGCATTGTTTATTCTATTGATTTCTCTGCATAAGCTGTTCATTCTATAGATTACACAGCATGCTGTTTATTCTATAGATTACTCTGCACACAGTGTTTATTCTATAGATTACTCTGCATGCACTGTTTATTCTATAGATTACTCTGCATACAATGTTTATGTTATAGATTACTCTACACGCACTGTTTATTCTATAGATTGCTCTGCACGCTCTGTTTATTCTATCAATTACTCTGCATACACTGTGTTACCTATAGCTTACTGTGCGCGCTCTGTGTATTCTATAGTTTGCTCTGCGCATTCTGGTAATTCTGTAGATTACCCTGCATGCTTTGTATCTTCTATAGATTACTGTGCATGCTCTGTTTATTGTACAGTTTACTTTGCATGCTCTGTTTATTCTATAGATTACTCTGCACGTGTTTTATTCTATAGATTATTCGGCGTGCACTGTTTATTCTTTAGATTACTGTGCATTCTCTGGTTATTCTATAGATTACTCTGCATGCTCTGTTTAATCTATTTACTTCACCTGAGGAAGGAGCAAATCGATAGCTCCGAAAGCTTGTGATTTCAAATAAAACTGTTGGACTATAACCTGGTGTTGTGCGACCTCTCAATTCTGTTTAATCTATACATTACTCTGCATGCCCTGTTTATTGTATAAATTACTCTGCATGCACTGGTTATTCTATAGATTACTCTGCACGCTCTGCTTATTACATAGATTACTCTGCATTCACTGTTTATTCTGCAGATTACTCAGCATGCACTGTTTATTCTATAGATTACTCTGCACGCTCTGTTTATTCTACAGATTACTCTGCATACAATGTTTATTTTATAGATTATGCTGCATGCGGTGTTCATTCTATAGATTGCTCTGCACGCTCTGCTAATACTATAGTTTACTCCGCACGCGCTGTACATTCTGTAGATTGTTCTGCATGCACTGATTATTCTATGGATTTCTCTGCACGCTCTGCTAATTCTATAGATTACTCTGCATACTCCGTTTATTCTATAGATTCTTCTGCATGCACAGTTTATTCTATAAATTGCACTGCACAGTCTGTTTATTCTATAGATTACTCTGCAGGCTCTGTGTATTCTACCGATTTCTCTGCATGCTCTGTTTATTCTATAAATTACTCTGCGTGCACTGTTTACTCTATAGATTACTCAGCATTCACTGTTTCTTCTATAGATTATTCTTCACGACCTGTTTATTCTATAGATTGCCCTGCACCCTCTGCTAATTCTGTTCATTGCTCTGCATGCACTGTATCTTCTGTAGTTTGCTTTGCACACTCTGTTTATTCAAGATTGCTATGTATACTTTGTTTATTCTATAGATTGCTCTGCGTACTCTGCAAATTCTATAGATTACCCTGCACGCTCTTTATCGTCTATAGATTGCTTTGCTCGGTCTGTTTATTCTATAGATTACTCTGTATGCTCTGTTTACTCTGTTAATTACTCTGCATACTCTGTATATTCTATAGATAGCTCTGCATGCACTATTTATTCTATAGATTACTCTGCATGCACCGTTTATTTAACAGATTACTCTGCATGCATTGTTTGCTCTATAGATTACACTGCATGCTCTGTTTATTCTATACATTGTTCTGCATTAACTGTTTTCTATAGACCTCTCTGCATGCACTGTTTATTCTATAGATTACTCGACATTATCTGTTTATTCTATTGATTACTCTGCATGCACTGTTTTACCTATAGATTGCTCTGCATGCATTGATTGTTCTATGGATTTCTCTGCACGCTCTGCTAATTATATAGATTACTCTGCATGCTCTGTTTATTCTTTAGATTATTCTGCATGCACCGTTTATTCTATATATTACTCTGCATGCACTGTTTATTCTATAGATTAGTCTGCATGCAAAGTTTATTCTATAAATTGCGCTGCACACTCTGTTTATTCTATAGATTGCTCGGCATGTACTGTTTATTCTATAGATAATCTGCAGGCTCTGTTTACTTTATAGATTACTCTGCATGCTCTGCTTATTCTACAGATTTCTCTGCATGCTCTGTTTATTCTATAGATTACTCTGCATGCACTGTTTATTCTATAGATTACTCTGCATGCACTGTTTATTCTATAGCTTACACTGCCGGTTCTGTTTATTCTACAGATTACTCTGCATGCACTGTTTATTCTATAGATTACTCTGCGTTCTATCTTTATTCTATAGATTACTCTGCATGCTCTGTTTATTCTATAGATTACTCTGCATGCACGGTTTATTCTTTAGTTTACGCTGCATGCACTGTTTTATTCTTTAGATTACTCTGCACGATCTGCTATGTCAATAGATTACCCTGCAGGCTCTGTATCTTCTATAGATTGCTCTGCATGCTCTGTTTAATCTATAGATTACTCTGCATGACTGATTATTCTATTGATTACTCTGCAAGCTCTGTTTATTCTATGGATCTCTCTGCATGCACTGTTTATTCTATAGATCACGCTGCATGCTCTGTTTATTCTATAGATTACTCTGCATGCACTGTTTTACCTATAGATTACTGTGCATGCACTGTTTATTCTATAGATTGCTCCACGCACTCTGGTAATTTTATACATTACCCTGCATGCTCTGTATTTTCTATAGACTGCTTTGCACGCTCTGTTTATTCTATAGATTGCTCTGCGCGCTCTGTTTATTCTACCAATTACTCTGCATGCACTGTTTTACCTATAGATTACTGTGCACGCTCTGTTTATTCTATAGATTGCTCTGCACAATCTGGTAATTCTATAGATTACCCTGCATGCTTTGTATCTTCTATTGATTGCTCTGCGTGCTCTGCTAATTCTATAGATTACTCTGCATGCTCTGTTTACTCTATAGATTACTCTTCACACTCTATTTATTCTATAGATTCCTTTGCATGCGCTTTTTATTCTATAAATTACTCTGTATGCGTTGTTTATTCAATAGATTACTCTACATGCACTGTTTATTCTTTAGATTACTCTGCATGCTCTGTTTATTCTATAGTTTACTCTGCGTGCTCTGTTTATTCTATAGATTACTCTGCGTGCTCTCTTTATTCTATAGATTACTCTGCACGCTCTCTTTATTCTATATATTACTCTGCATGCACGGTTTATTCTAGAGTTTACGCTGCATGCACTGTTTCATTCTTTAGATTCCTCTGCACGATCTGCTAATTCTATAGATTACCTTGCAGGCTCTGTATCTTCTATAGATTGCTCTGCACGCTCTGTTTAATCTATAGATTACTCTGCATTACTGATTATTCTATTGATTACTCTGCAGTCTCTATTTATTCTATAGGTTACTCTACAGGCTCTGTTTTTCTATAGATTACTCTGCATGCACTTTTCATTCTATTGATTACTTTGCATGCTCTGTTTATACTATAGATTACTCTGCATACTCTGTCTATTCTATAGATTACGCTGCATGATCTGTTTATTCTATAGCTTACTCTGCACGCTATTTATTATATAGTTTACTCTGCATGCTTTGCAAATTCTATAGATTACTCTGCATGCTCTGTTTATTCTATACATTGATCTGCATGCACTGTTTATTATATAGATTACTCTGCATGCACTGCTTATTCTATAGATTGCTCTGCATGCTCTGTTTATTCTATATATTAATCTACATGCACTGTTTATTATATAGAATGCTCTGTTTATTCTATACATTAATCTGCATGAACTGTTTATTTTATAGATTACTCTGCATGCACTGTTTATTCTATAGATCACGCTGTATGCACTGTTTATTCAATAGTTTATTCTGCATGATCTGTTTATGCTATAGATTACTCTGCACGCTGTTTAATCTGTCAATTGCTCTGCATGCTTTGCTAATTATATAGATTACTCTGCATACTCTGTTTATTCTATAGATTACTCATTCTATAGGTTACTCTGCATGCACTGTTTAGTATATAATTTACTCTGCATGCTCTGTTTATTCTATAGATTATGCTACAAACTCCATTTATGCTATAGATTACTCTGCATTTGCGGTATTATCTATAGATTACTCTGCATGCGCGGTTTATTCTATTGATCGCTCTGCATGCTCTGTTTAATCTATAGATTGCTCTGCGCACTCTGCTAATTCTATAGATTACCCTGCACGCTGTGTATCTTCTATATAATGTTTTGAACGCTCTGTTTATTATATAGATTCCTCTGCGCGCTCTGCTAATTCTATAGATTTCTCTGCCTGCACGGTTTATTCTATAGATTACTCTGCATGCACCATTTATTCAATAGATTACTCTACATGCACTGTTTATTGTTTTATTACTCTGAATGCACTGTTTATTCTATAGATTACTCTGCAAGCATTGTTTATTCTATAGATTACTCTACATGCTCTGTTTATTCTATACATTACTCTGCATACCAGTGTTTATTCCATAGATTACGCTGTATGCACTGTTTATTCAATAGATTATCTGCCTGATCTGTTTATACTATAGATTACTCTGCTCGTGGTTTAATCTGTCAATTGCTCTGCATGCTTTGCTAATTATATAGATTTCTCTGCCTACTCTGTTTATTCTATACATTACTCTGCATGCACTGTTTATTCTATTGATAGCTCTGCACGCTCTGTTTATTCTATAGATTGCTCTGAGCACTCTGCTAATTTTATAGCTTACCCTGCATGCTCTGTATCTTCTATAGAAAGCTTTGAAAGCTCTGTTTATTGTATAGATTGCTCTGCGCGTTCTGCTAATTCTATAGATTACTCAGCATGCTCCGTTTACTCTGTAAATTACTCTGCACACTCTGTTTATTCTATAGATTGTTCTGCATGCACTGTGTTTTCTATAGATTACTCTGCATGCACCCTTTATTCAATAGTTTACTCTGCATGCACTGTTTATTTTATAGACTACACTGCATGCACTGATTATTCTATATATTACTCTGCAAGCTCTGTTTATTCTATCTATTACTATGCATGTGCGGTTTATTCTATAGATTACTCTGCATGGTCTATTTATTCTATAGATTTCTCTGCATGCTGTTTATTCTATAGGTTACTCTGCTTGCTTTGCTAATTATATAGATTACGCTGCATGCTCCGTTTATTCTATCTATTACTCTGCATGCACGGTTTATTCTATAGATTACTCTGCATGGTCTATTTATTCTATAGATTTCTCTGCACGCTGTTTATTCTATAGGTTACTCTGCTTGCTTTGCTAATTCTATAGATGACTCTGCATGCTCTGTTTATTCTGCATGAACCATTTATTCTATAGGTTACTCTGCATGTACTGTTTATTCTATAGGTTACTCTGCATGCACTGTATATTCTATAGATTACACTGCATGCATTGCTTACTCTATAGACTACTCTGCATGCTCTGTTTATTCTATACTTTACTCTGCATGCACTGTTTATTCTATAGATTAATCTGCATGCACTGTTTGTTCTATAGATTATGCTGTACACACTGTTTATTCAATAGATTACTCTCCATACTCTGTTTATTCTATAGATTACTCTGCATTCACTTTTTATTCTATAGACTACTCTGCATGCTCTGTTTAATCTATAGATTACTCGGCTCACTCTGTTTATTCTATAGATTACTCTGCATTCACTGTTTATTATATAGATTGCTCTGTGCACTCTACAAATTATATAGATTTCCCTGCACGCTCTTTCTATTCTATAGATTGCTCTGCATGCACTGTTTATTATATAGATTACTCTGCGGGCTATGGTTATTCTATAGATTACTCTGCTTGCTCTGTTTATTCTATAGATTACTCTGCATGCTCTGTTTATTCTATAGATTACTCTGTATACCTTGTTTATTATATAGATTATGCTGCATACACTGTTTATTCTATAGATTTATAGATTACTCTGCATGCTCTGTTTATTCTATAGATTACTCTGTATGCCTTGTTTATTCTATAGATTATGCTGCATACACTGTTTATTCTATAGATTGCACTGCACGCTCTGTTTCTTCTATAGATTACTCTGCCGGCTATGTTTATTCTATAGATTACTCTGCATGCTTTGTTTATTCTGTAGATTACTCTGCATGCTCTGTTTATTCTATATTTTACTCTGAACGCTCTGTTCATTCTGTAGATTCCTCTGCACGCTCTGTTTATTCAATAGGTTACTCTGCATGCACTGTTAATTTTATATATTACACTGCATGCACTGTTTACTCTATAGATTACTCTGCATGCTCTGTTTATTCTATCGTTTACTCTGCATGCTCTGTTCATTCTGTAGATTGCTCTGCGTCCTCTGCTAATTCTATGCATTGCTCTACTTGCTCTCTTTACTCTATAGATTACTCTGCACACTCTGTATTTTCTATAGGTTACTCTGCATGCACTGTTAATTTTATAAATTACACTGCATGCGCTGTTTACCCTATAGATTACCCTGCATGCGCTGTTTATTCTATACATTACTCTGCATTATCTGTTTATTTTATAGATTACTCTGCGTGCACTGTTGCTTCTATAGATTACTCTGCATGCACAGTTTATTCTACATATCACTCTGCATGCTCTGTTTATTCTGCTGATTACTCCGCATGCACTATTGCTTTTATAGATTATTCTGCGTGCTCTGTTTATTCTATAGAAACATAGAAGATAGGAGCAGGAGTAGGCCATTCGGCCCTCGAGCCTGCTCCGCCAATTAATGAGATCATGTCTGATCATCCAAATTCAGTACCCTGTCCCTGCTTTCTCCCCATATCCCTTGATACCTTTAGCTTTAAGAAATATATCTAACTCATTCTTGAATATATTTAATGACTTGGCCTCAACTACCTTCTGTGGTAGAGAATTCCACAGCTTCACCACTCTCTGGGTGAAGAAATTCTTCCTCATTTCTGTCCTAAATGGCTTACCCCTTATCCTTAGATTATGACCCCTGGTTCTGGACTCTCCGACCATTGGGAACATTCTTCCTGCATCTAGTTTGTCCAGACCTGTCAGAATTTTATATGTTTCGATGAGATCCCCTCTCATTCGTCTATACTCCAGCGAGTATAAGCCCAATCGACCCAATCTCTCCTCATATGTCATTCCTGCCATCCCAGGTATCAGCCTTGTGAATCTTCGCTGAACTCCTTCCATGGCAAGAACATCCTTCCTCAGATAAGGCGACCAAAACTGCACACAGTACTCAAGGTGTGGTCTCACCAAGGCTCTGTACAACTGTAGCAGGACATCGCTGTTCCTATACTCAAACCCTTTCACTATGAAGGCCAACATACCATTTGCCTTCTTCACCGCCTGCTGCACCTATATGCTTACCTTCAGCGACTGGTGCACAAGGACACCCAGGTCTCGTTGCACTTCCCCTTCTCCCAATCTATTGCCATTCAGATAATAGTCTGCCTTTCTGTTTTTGACACCAAAGTGGATAACCTCGCATTTATCCACGTTATATTGCATCTGCCACGCTTCTGCCCACTCACCCAACCTATCCAAATCATCCTGGAGTTTCTCAGTATCCTCCTCGCAGCACACACGCCAACCCAGCTTTGTGTCATCTGCAAACTTGGAGATATTACATTTAGTTCCCTTATCTAGATCATTAATGTATATTGTGAATAGCTGGGGTCCAAGGACCGAACCCTGCGGTACCCCACTAGTCACTGCCTGCCACTCGGAAAAAGACCCATTAATTCCTAGTCTCTGCTTTCTGTCCGCCAACCAGTTCTCTATCCAAGTCAATACCTTGCCCCCAATCCCATGTGCCTTAACTTTACACGCTAATCTCTTATGCGGGACCTTATCGAAAGCCTTTTGAAAGTCCAAATACACCACATCTACTGGTTCTCCCTTATCTATTTTCCCAGTTACATCCTCAAAAAATTCCAGTAGATTAGTCAAGCACGATTTACCTTTTGTAAATCCATGTTGACTTTGTCCGATCCTGTCACTGTTTTTCAAGTGCTCAGCTATTACATCCTTTATAATGGACTCTAGCATTTTCCCCACTACCGATGTCAGGCTTACCGGTCTGTAATTCCCCGCTTTCTCTCTGCCACCCTTTTTGAATAGTGGGGTAACATTAGCTACCCTCCAATCCATGGGTACAGTTCCAGATTCCATCGAATGTTTGAAGATGATCAGCAATGCATCTTCTATTTCTAGGGCCACTTCCTTAAGTACCCTAGGATGTAGATTATCAGGCCCTGGGGATTTATCGGCCTTCAATCCCGTCAATTTCCCTAACACCATTTCCCTGCAAATACTGATTTCTTTCAGTTCCTCCCTTTTATCAGACCCTATGTTCTCCAACATCTCTGGGAGGTTATTTGTGTCCTCCTTTGTGAAGACAGAACCAAAATATGCATTTAATTGGGCTGCCATTTCTTTGTTCCCCATTATAACTTCCCCCGCTTCTGACTGCAAGGGACCTACACTTGATTTCACTAATCTTTTTCTCTTCACATATCTATAAAAGCTCTTACAGTCAGTTTTTATGTTCCCTGCTAGCTTACTTTCATATTCTTTTTTCCCCTTCTTAAATAATCCCTTTGTCCTCCTTTGTTGAATCCTAAACTGCTCCCAATCCTCAGGGTTACCGCTTTTTCTGGCCAATTTATATGCCCTCTCCTTGGATCTTATGCTATCCCTAATTTCCCTTGTTAGCCATGGTTGAGTCACCCTTTTTGTTTTATTCTTATGCCACACTGAGATGAACAAATTCTGTAGTTCATCCATGCAGTCTTTGAATGTTTGCCATTGCCTATCCACCGTCAACCCTTTGAGTGACATTCCCCAATCAATCCTAACCAATTCGCACCTCATACCATCGTAGTTTCCTTTATTTAAATTCAGGACCCTAGTCTCTGATTCAACTACTTCACTCTCCATCCTAATGAAGAATTCTATCATATTATGATCACTCTGACCCAAGAGCCCTCGTACAACAAGATTGCTAATTAATCCTTTCTCGTTACATAATACCCAGTCTAAGATGGCCTGATCTCTGGACGGTTCCTCGACATATTGTTCCAGAAATCCATCCCGTAAACATTATAGGAATTCCTCCTCCACAGTATTTTTACTAATTTGGTTAGCCCAATCTATATGTAAATTAAAGTCACCGATGATGACTGCTGTGCCCTTACTGCATGCTTCTCTAATTTCCCATTTAATGCCGTCCCCAACCTCCGTATTACTGTTTGGAGGTCGAAATACCACTCCCACTAATGTTTTCTGCCCCTTGTTATTTCTCAGTTCTACCCATACAGATTCCGCATCATCAGAGCTAATATCCTTCCTTTCAATTGTGTTAATCCCCTCTTTAACCAGCAATGCTACCCCACCTCCCTTTCTTTTTTGCCTATCTTTCCGAAATATTGAATACCCCTGGATGTTGAGTTCCCAGCCTTGGCCACCCTGGAGCCATGTTTCTGTAATCCCAATCAAATCGTATTCATTTACCTCTATTTGAGCAGCTAATTCATCCACCTTGTTCCGAATGCTCCTTGCATTAAGACACAAAGGGGGAAAAATTAAGTCGCGCCCCGTTTGGGGCGCAAATATTGTCCGGGCGCAAAAATTAGCGCCTGGCGCTAATTATCGCCACTGACTGGAAACTTCACTTTTAACGCCCCGGGAGGTGATTGGCGCGCTAAATCAGGCGCTGCACACCTGTCTTAAGGCGCAAAGGCCGAGGAGTGAGGCGCTAACTCAGAGCGCTGGCGAAGCTCATGTAATGTCAGTCAGCAATGGAACACACACACAATGGCACGGGCCAGTTCTTAAAGGGGATGCTTAATCTTGCTTTCCATCCACATCCTGTTCATTGCAGCCTTGAATCTCGGCCTGGAGAGACTTGCACATCAAATGTGCTGGAAAGAACAATGGAGAGTACCAGGCAAAGAGCTCAGAGTGCAGCCCCCACAGTCTCTGCTAAATCGATACAAGGAATGGCAAATCAAAATGAAGCTGCAAAGTGCTGCTCAGCACCCAAAACTCCTTCACACAACGTTGAATCTCTCCAGAAGTCTCTCCCTCTCTCTCTCAGAATGCGTAGTTCAAAAATGGCACCAACAATAAAAGGCAGGAAGCGGTCACCTTTAAATAGCGCTCCCCCTTTCCCTTCATGACTGCAGAACGTTCCCCTCAACCTGTCGTTGCTAGCGTCAGGCGGTAAGGCAGGGGGCGCCACTCAATATCCGCTCCGGGGCGATACCGGGGCGTTGCACACTCGACTGACGTCATGATCTGCCGGCGCAGGAGATCGTGGCGGTAGTGTTTAGCGCCGCCGCAAAATGTCTAGTTAATTTCGCGAGCGGCGCAAACTTCGCCGCGCCTGGGCGCTAGATGCTTTGCGCCCCATTAGCGCCCTCTTAAGGCGCTAACGGGAGGCGCAACCAACTGAATTTTTCCCCCAAAGCCTTCAGGCTTGTTTTTTTAACGCTCTCAGACCTATATGAATTATTATTTACTGTGACCATGTTTGATTTAAACCGTTGAGTTCTTTGCCTTCTACTTTTGTTTTTCTCCTTCCTGTCTTTTGCTTTTATCCTTGTTTCCCTTTCCTCTGTCTCGCTGCTCAGGTTCCCAACCCCCTGCCACTTTAGTTTAAACCCTCCCCAACAGCACTAACAAACACTCCCCACAGGACATCGGTCCCGGCCCTGCCCAGGTGCAGACTGTCCCGTTTGTACTGGTCCCACCTCCCCCAGAACGGGTCCAATGTCCAAGGAATTTGAATCCCTCCCACTTGCACCATTCCTCTAGCCACGTATTAATTTGAAATATCCTCCTATTTCTACTCTGACTAGCACGTGGCACTGGTAGCAATCCTGAGATTACTGCCTTTGAGGTCCTATTTTTTAATTTACCTCCTAACTCCCTATATTCTGCTTTTAGGACCTCATCCCGTTTTTTACCTATATCGTTGATGCCTATGTGCACCATAACAACTGGCTGTTTGCCTTCCCCCTCCAAAATGTTCTGTAGCCGCTCCGAGACATCCTTGACCCTTGCACCAGGGAGGCAACACGCCATCCTGGAGTCTCATTTGCGGCCGCAGAAATGCCTATCTATTCCCCTTACAATTGAATCCCCTATCACTATAGCTCTTCCACACTTTTTCCTCCCAGCCTGTGCAGCAGAGCCACCCATGGTGCCAGGAAGTTGGCTGCTGCTGCCTTCCCCTGATAAGTCATCCCCCCCCAACAGTATCCAAAGTGGTATATCTGTTTGAGAGGGGGATGGCCACAGGGGACCCTTACACTACCTGCCTGCACCTCTTACTCTGCCTGGTGGTCACCCATTCACTTCCTGCCTGTACACCCTTTACCTGCGGTGTGACCAACTCGCTAAACGTGCTATCCATGACATTCTCAGCGTCGCGAATGCTCCAATATGCATCCATCCGCAGCTCCAGTGCTGCAATGCGGTCTATCAGTAGCTGCAGCTGGATACACTTCCCACACACATGGTCGGCAGGGACACAGGAAGCGTCCCTGATTTCCCACATATAGCAGGAGGAGCATATCACGGGCGGAGCTCTCCTGCCAGGACTTACCCTTTAATTAATTAATTTAAATTAAATTAAATGAATCCCACCAATTTCACTTCAATTAAATGATATACTCAAGGGCCTTTCCCGACACTGGCCTCTGTAAAAACCCCACGAAAGTGAGTTTAACTACTCACTGGGCTGCTGCTCTCTCAGCTCCCGACACTGGCCTCTGCAAAAAAGCCCACAAAAGTGAGTTTAAATACTCACTGTGCTGCTGCTCTCTCCGCTTCCGACACTGGCCCCTGTAAAAAAGCCCGCAAAAGTGAGTTTAACTTCTCACTGTGCTGCTGCTCTCTCCGCTCCTGACACTGGCCTCTGGAAAAAAGCCCGCGAAAGTGAGTTTAAATACTCACTGTGCTGCTGCTCTCTCCGCTTCCGACACTGGCCCCTGTAAAAAAGCCCGCAAAAGTGAGTTTAACTACTCACTGTGCTGCTGCTCTCTCCGCTCCTGACACTGGCCTCTGGAAAAAAGCCCGCTAAAGTGAGTTTAAATACTCACTGTGCTGCTGTTCTCTCTGCTCCCGACACTGGCCTCTGCAGATTACTCTGCTGCCTCTGTTAATTCTATAGATTACTCAGCATGCATTGTTTATTCTATCGATTAATCTGCGTGCTCTGTTTATTCTATAGATTAATCTGCATGCTCTGTTTATGCTATGGATTACTCTGCACGCACTGTTTTATCTATAGATTACTCTGCATGCACTGTTTATTCTATAGACAGCTTTGCATGCTCTGTTTATTCCATAGATTGCTCTGCACGCTCTGCTAATTCTATAAATTACCCTGCACGCTCTGTATCTTCTATAGATTACACTGCTCGCTCTGTTTATTCTATAGATTGCTCTACACGCTCTGCCATTTCTATGGAATACTCTGCATGCTCTGTTCGTTCTATGGATTACTCTGCATGCACAGTTTATTCTACAGATTTATCTGCATCCACTGTTTATTCTATAGATTACTCAGCATGCTCTGTTTATTCTATAAATTACCCTGCATGCATTGTTTATGCTATAGATTGCCCTGCATGCTCTTTTTATTCTACAGATTTATCTGCATGCTCTGTTTATTGGATAGATTATTGTGCATGTTCTGTTTATTCTATAGAATACTCTGCACGTGATTTATTCTATAGATTACTCGGCGTGCTCTGTTTATTCTATAGATTACTCTGCATTCCCTGTTAATTCTGTAAATTGCTCTGCATGCTCTGTTTATTCTATACATTACTCTGCATGCACTGTTTATTCTATAGATTACTCCGCACACTCTGTTTATTCTGTAGCTTGCTCTGCGCCAACGGCTAATTCTATGCATTGCTCTGCATGCACTGTTTATTCTATAGATTACTCTGCATGCACTCTTTATTCAATAGATTACTCTGCAGACGCTGTTTATTCTAATTATCATCTGCATGCACTGTTTATTCTATAGATTTCTCTGCATGCACTGTTTATTCTATATATTACTCTGCAGACTCTGTTTATTCTATAGATTACTCTGCCTGCACTGTTTATTCTATAGATTACTCTGCATGCACTGTTTATTCTATTGTTTACTCTGCACGCTCTGTTTATTCTCTAGTGTACGCTGCACAATCTGTTCATTCTGTAGATTACCCTGCACGCTATGTATCTTCTAGAGATTGCTCTGCACGCTCTGTTTATTCTATAGATTGCTCTGCGTCCTCTGCTAATTCTATGCATTGCTCTGCATGCTCTGTTTACTCCATAGATTACTCTGCACACTCTTTTTATTCTATAGGTTACTCTGCATGCACTGTTTATTTTATAGATTATGCTGCATGCACTGTTTATTCAATAGATTACTTGGCATGCTCGGTTTGTCCTATAGATTACTCTGCATGCACTGTTTATTCTATATATTACTCTGCATGCTCTGTTTATTTTGTAGATTAATCTGCACACTATGTGTATTCTATAGATTACTCATTATGCACTGTTTATTCTATAGATTACTCTGCATGCTCTCTTTATTGTATAGATTACAGTGCATGCTCTCTTTATTGTATAGATTACAGTGCATGCTCTGTTTTTTCTATAGATTACTCTGCACGTGGCTTATTCTGTAGCTTACTCGGCGTCTACTGTTTATTATATGGATTACTCTGCATTCTCTGTTTATTTTGTAGATTACTCTGCACACTCTGTTAATTCTATAGATTATTCGGCATGCACTGTTTATTCTATAGATTACTCTGCATACTTGCTTACTGTATAGATTACTCAGCATACTCTGTTTATTCTATAGATTACTCTGCATACTCTGTTTAGTCTATAGGTTACACTGCATGCATTGCTAATTCTATAGATTAATCTACACACTCTGTTCATTCTATAGATTGCTTTGCGCGTTCTGCTAATTCTATAGATTACTCTGCATGCTCTGTTTACTCTGTAGATTACTCTGCACACTGTTTATTCTATAGATTGTTCTGCATGCACGGTTTATTCAATAGATTACTCGGCATGCTCTCTTTATTTTATAGATTACTCTGCGCGCTGTTTAATCTATCAATTACTCTGCATGCTTTGCTAATTCTATAGATTACTCTGCATACTTTGTTTATTCTATGGATTGGTCTGCATGCACGGTTTATTCAATAGATTACTCCATGTGCACTGATTATTCTATAGATTGCTCTGCATGCACTGTTAATTTTATAGATTACTCGGCAGGTCTGCTAATTCTATAGATTACTATGCATGCTCTGTTTATTCTATGAATTACCCTGCATGCATTGTTTATACTTTAGATTGCTCTGCATGCACGGTTTATTCTATAGATTGCTCTGCATGCTCTATTTATTCTGCAGATTTATCTGCATGTGGTTTATTCTATAGATTACTCTGCATGCTCTGATTATTCTACATATTTATCTGCATGATCTGTTTATTGTGTAGATTAATGTGCATGCTCTATTCATTCTATGGATTACTCTGCGTGCACTGATTATTCTATAGATTACTCGACAGGTCTGCTAATTCTATAGATTACTATGCATGATCTGTTTATTTTATAAATTACCCTGCATGCATTGTTTATTCTATAGATTGCTCTGCATGAACTGTTTATTCTATAGATTGCTCTGCGTGCTCTATTTATTCTGCAGATTTATCTGCATGTGGTTTATTCTATAGATTACTCGACGTGCTCTGTTTATTCTATAAATTACCCTGCATGCATTGTTTATTCTATAGATTGCTCTGCATGCACTGTTTATTTTATAGATTACTCTGCAGGCTCGGTTTTTTCTATAGATTACTCTGCATGCACTTTATATTCTACTGATTACTCTGCATGCTCTGTTTATTCTATAGATTACTCTGCATTCTCTGTTTATTCTATAAATTACTCTGCAAGCTCTGTTTATTCTGTAGATGAACATGCATGCGAATGTTTATTCCACAGATTAATCTGCATGCTCTGTGTATTGTACAGATAACTGTGCATGCTCCGTTTATGCTACAGATTACTCTGCACGTGGTTTATTCTATAGATTACTCTGCATGCTCTGTTTATTCGATACATTACTCTGCACGCACTGCTTATTCTATAAATCACTCGGTATGCACTGTTTATTCTATAAATTACTCTGCATGCACTGATTATTCTATATATTTCGCTGTCTGCTCTGTTTATTCTATAGATTACTCTGCGCGCTCTGTATCTTCTATAGATTGCTCTGCACGCTCTGTTAATTATATAGATGGCCCTGCATGCACTGTTTATTCTATAGATTTATCTGCATGCACTATTTATTCAATAGTTTACTCTGCATACGCTGTTGAATCTATAGATTACTCTGCACACACTTTATTCTATAGATTACACTGCATGCACTGTTTGTTCTATAGAATACTACGCAGGCTCTGTTTATTCTGTAGATTACACTACATGCACTGTTTATTCTATAAATTAATCTGCATGCCTTGTTTATTCTATAGATTACTCTGCATGCACTGTTTCTTCGATAGATTACTCTGCATGCACTGTTTATTCTTTATATTTCGCTTCCTGCTCTGTTTATTCTATAGATTACTCTGCACGCGCTGTATCTTCTATAGATTGCTCTGTTTATTCTATAGATGGCTCTGCATGCACTGTTTATTCTATAGATTACTCTGCATGCCTTGTTTATTCTATAGATTGCTCTGCATCCTCTGTTTACTCCATAGATTACTCTGCACGCTTTGTTTATTCTATAGGTTACTCTGCATGCACTGTTTATTCTATCGATTCCTCTGCATGCTCTGTTTACTGTAAAGATTACTCTGCATGCTCTGTTTATTCTATAAATTACTATGCGTGCACTGTTTACTCTATAGATTACTCTGCATGCTCTGTTTACTCTATAGATTACTCTGCCTGCTTTGTTTATGCTATACATTACTCTGCATGTCGTGTTAATTCTATAGATTATCTGTTTATCTATAGATTACTCTGCATGCACTTATTATTCTATTGATTACTCTGTATGGTCTGTTTATTCTATACATTACTCTGCATGCACTGATTATTCTCTAGATTACTCTGTTTATTCTATAAATTACTCTGTGAGCACAGTGTATTCTATAGATTACTCTGCACACTCTGTTTATTCTATAGATTATTCTGCATTCATTGTTTTATCTATAGATTACTCTGCATGCACTGTTTATTATATTGGTAGCTCTGCAAGCTCTGTTTATTCTATAGGTTACTCTGCATGCTTCGCTGATTCTATAGATTATTCTGCATACTCTGTTTATTCTACAGATTAATCTGCAAGCACTGTTTATTTTATAGATTACTCTGCATGCTCTGTGTATTCTATAGATTACTCTGCACACTCTGTTTATTCTATAGTTTATTCTGCATTCACTGTTTATTCTGTAGATTACTCTGCATGCACTGTTTACTGTATAGATTACTCTGCACGCTCTATTTACTCTATAGATTACTCTGCCTGCTTTGTTTATGCTATACATTACTCTGCATGTCGTGTTAATTCTATAGATTATCTGTTTATCTATAGATTACTCTGCATGCACTTATTATTCTATTGATTACTCTGCATGCTCTGTTTATTCTATAGATTACTCTGCATTCTCTGTTTATTCTATAAATTACTCTGCAAGCTCTGTTTATTCTGTAGATGAACCTGCATGCGAATGTTTATTCCACAGATTAATCTGCATGCTCTGTGTATTGTACAGATAACTGTGCATGCTCCCTTTATGCTACAGATTACTCTGCGCGTGGTTTATTCTATAGATTACTCTGCGTGCATTGTTTATTCTATACATTACTCTGAATGCACTGATTATTCTATAGATTACTCTGCACTTCTGCTAATTCTATAGATTACTCTGCATTCTCTGTTTATTCTATAAATTACTCTGTGAGCACAGTGTATTCTATTGATTACTCTGCATACTCTGTTTATTATATAGATTACTCTGCACACACTGTTTATTCTATAGATTACTCTGCATGCACTGTTTTATATTGATAGCTCTGCGAGCTCTGTTTATTCTATAGGTTACTCTGCATGCTTTGCTAATTCTATATATTACTCTGCATACTCTGTTTATTCTATAGATTACTCTGCAAGCACTGTTTATTCTATAGATTACTCTACATGAGTTGTTTATTCTATAGATTACTTAGCACGCTGTTTATTCTATAGATTATTCTGCGTTCACTGTTTGTTTTGTAGATTACTCTGCATGCACTGTTTACTCTACAGATTACTCTGCACGTTCTATTTACTCTATAGATTACTCTGCATGCTTTGTTTATTCTATACATTACTCTGCACGCTGTGCTAATGCTATAGATTATCTGTTTAGCTATAGATTACTCTGCATGCACTTATTATTCTATTGATTACTCTGCATGCTCTGTTTATTCTATAGATTACTCTGCATTCTCTGTTTTATCTATAAATTACTCTGCATGCACTCTTTATTATATTGATAGCTCTGCAAGCTCTGTTTATTCTATAGATTACTCTGCATGGTCTGTTTATTCTATAGATTACTCTGCACACTCTGTTTATTCTATAGATTATTCTGCATTCACTGTTTATTTTGTAGATTACTCTGCATGCACTGTTTACTCTATAGATTACTCTGCATGCGCTATTTACTCTATTGATTACTCTGCATGGTTTGTTTATTCTATACATGACTCTGCATGCACTGTTTATTTTATTGATAACTCTGCAAGCCCTGTTTATTCTATAGCTTAATCTGCATGCTCTGTGTATTCTATAGATTACTCTGCACACTCTGTTTATTCTCTAGATTAACTGCACGCACCGTTTATTCTATAGATTACTCTGCATGCTCTGTGTATTCTATAGATTACTCTGCACACTCTGTTTATTCTCTAGATTATTCTGCATTCACTGTTTATTCTGTAGATTACTCTGCGTGCACTGCTTATTCTATAGATTACTCTGCACGCTCTATTTACTCTATAGATTACTCTGCATGCTCGGTTTACTGTATAGATTACTCTGCATGCTCTGTTTATTCTATACATTACTCTGCATGCGCTCATTATTCTATAGATTGCCCTGCATTTATGCTAATTCTACAGATTACTCTGAATTCTCTGTTTATTCTATAAATTTCTCTGTGTGCACAGTGTATTCTATTGATTACTCTGCATACTCTTTTTATTCAATAGGTTACTCTGCATGCTTTGCTAATTCTATAGATTGCTTTGCATACTCTGTTTATTCTATATATTGCTCTGCACACTCTGTTTAAACTATACATTATTCTGCATTCACTGTTTTATCTATAGATTACGCTGCATGCACTGTTTATTCTACAAATTACTCTGCGTGCACTGATTATTATATAGATTACTCGGCAGGTCTGCTAATTCTATAGATTACTATGCATGCTCTGTTTATTCTATAAATTACCTGTGTGCATTGTTTATTCTATAGATTACTCTGCATGCTCTATTTATTCTCTGGATTGCTCTGCGTGCTCTATTTATTCTACAGATTTATCTGCACGTGGTTTATTCTATAGATTACTCGACGTGCACTGTTTATTCTATATATTACTCTGCATTCTCTGTTTATTCTGTAGATTGCTCTGCATGCTCTGTTTATTCTATACATTACTCTGCATGCACTGCTTATTCTATAAATTACTTGGCATGCACTGTTTATTCTATAGATTACTCTGCACGCTCTGTTTATTCTATAGATTACTCTGCAGATACTGTTTATTCTGCAGATTGTTCTGCATGCGCTCTGTATTTTATATATTACTCTGCATGCACTGTTCAATCTATATAATGCTCTGAATGCACTGTTTATTCTATAGATTGCTCTGCATGCTCTGTTTATTCTAAATATGTATCTGCATGCACTGTTTAATGTATAGATTACTGGGCATGCTCTGTTTATTCTATAGATCACTCTGCACGGGGTTTATTCTATAGATTACTCGCCGTGGACTGTTTATTCTATCGATTACTCTGCATTCTCTGTTTATTTTGTAGGTTACTCTGCATGCTCTGTTTATTCGATACATTACTCTGCATGCACTATTTATTCTATATATTTCGCTGCCTGCTCTGTTTATTCTATAGCTTACTCGGCATGCTCTGTATTTTCTATAGATTGCTCTGTACGCTCTGATTATTCTATAGATGGCACTGCATGCACTGTTTATTCTATAGATTTATCTGCATTCACTCTTTGTTCAATAGTTTACTCTGCATACGCTGTTGAATCTATAGATTACTCTGCACACTCTGTTTATTCTATAGATTACACTGCATGCACTGTTTATTCTATAGATTACTCTGCAGGCTTTGTTTATTCTATAGATTACACTGCATGCACTGTTTATTCTATTGATTACTCTGCATGCCTTGTGTATTCTATAGCTCACACTGCATGCAATGTTTATTCTATAGATTACACTGCATGCACTGTTTATTCTATTGATTACTCTGCATGCCTTGTGTATTCTATAGCTCACACTGCATGCAATGTTTATTCTATAGATTACTCTGCATGCTCTGTTTATTCTATACATTACTCTGCAGGAACTGTTTATTATACAGATTGTTCTGCATGCACTGTGTATTTTATATATTACTCTGCATGCACTGTTCAATCTATATAATGCTCTGAATGCATTGTTTATTCTATAGATTGCTCTGCATGCCCTGTTTATTCTAAAGATTTATCTGCATGCACTGTTTAATGTATAGATTACTGAGCATGCTCTGTTTATTCTATTGATTACTCTGCACGTGGTTTATTCTATAGATTACTCGTCGTGGACTGTTTATTCTATCGATTACTCTGCATTCTCTGTTTATTTTGTAGATTACTCTGCATGCTATGTTTATTCTATACATTACTCTGCATGCACTGTTTATTCTATAGATTGCTCTGCATGCTCTACTTATTCTACAGATTTATCTGCTCGTGGTTTATTCTATAGATTACTCGACGTGCACTGTTTATTCTATAGATTACTCTGCATTCTCTGTTTATTCTGTAGATTACTGGGCATGCTCTGTTTATTCTATAGATTACTCGGCACGTGGTTTATTCTATAGATTACTCGTCGTGGACTGTTTATTTTATCGATTACTCTGCATTCTCTGTTTATTTTGTAGGTTACTCTGCATGCTCTGTTTATTCGATACATTACTCTGCGTGCACTATTTATTCTATATATTTCGCTGCCTGCTCTGTTTATTCTATAGATTACTCAGCATGCTCTGTATTTTCTATAGATTGCTCTGCACGCTCTGATTATTCGATAGATGGCACTGCATGCACTGTTTATTCTATAGATTTATCTGCATTCACTCTTTGTTCAATAGTTTACTCTGCATATGCTATTGAATCTATAGATTACTCTGCACACACTGTTTATTCTATAGATTACACTGCATGCACTGTTTATTCTATAGATTACTCTGCAGGCTTTGTTTATTCTATAGATTACACTGCATGCACTGTTTATTCTATTGATTACTCTGCATGCCTTGTGCATTCTATAGCTCACACTGCATGCACTGTTTATTCTATAGATTACTCTGCATGCACTGTTTATTCGATAGATTACACTGCATGCACTGTTTATTCTTTATATTTCGCTGCCTGCTCTGTTTACTCTATAGATTATTCTGCACGCTTTGTATCTTCTATAGATTGCTCTGCACGCTCTGTTTATTCTTTAGATGGCTCTGCATGCACTGTTTATTCTATAGATTACTCTGCATGCACCGTGTATTCAATAGATTACACTGCATGCACTGTTTATTCTATTGATTACTCTGCATGCCTTGTGTAGTCTATAGCTCACACTGCATGCAATGTTTATTCTATAGATTACTCTGCATGCACTGTTTATTCTATAGATTACTCTGCAATCTCTGTTTATTCTGTAGATTGCTCTGCATGCTCTGTTTATTCTATACATTACTCTGCATGCACTCCTTATTCTACAAATTACTTGGCATGCAGTGTTTATTCTACACATTACTCTGCACGCTCTGTTTATTCTATAGATTACTCTGCAGGAACTGTTTATTCTACAGATTGTTCTGCATGCACTGTGTATTTTATATATTACTCTGCATGCACTGTTCAATCTATATAATGCTCTGAATGCATTGTTTATTCTATAGATTGCTCTGCATGCCATGTTTATTCTAAAGATTTATCTGCACGCACTGTTTAATGTATAGATTACTGAGCATGCTCTGTTTATTCTATAGATTACTCTGCACGTGGTTTGTTCTATAGATTACTCGTCGTGGACTGTTTATTCTATCGATTACTCTGCATTCTCTGTTTATTTTGTAGATTACTCTGCATGCTCTGTTTATTCTATACATTACTCTGCATGCACTGTTTATTCTATAGATTGCTCTGCATGCTCTATTTATTCTACAGATTTATCTGCTCGTGGTTTATTCTATAGATTACTCGACGTGCACTGTTTATTCTATAGATTACTCTGCATTCTCTGTTTATTATGTAGATTACTGGGCATGCTCTGTTTATTCTATAGATTACTCGTCGTGGACTGTTTATTTTATCGATTACTCTGCATTCTCTGTTTATTTTGCAGGTTACTCTGCATGCTCTGTTTATTCGATACATTACTCTGCATGCACTATTTATTCTATATATTTCGCTGCCTGCTCTGTTTATTCTATAGATTACTCTGCATGCTCTGTATTTTCTATAGATTGCTCTGCACGCTCTGATTATTCGATAGATGGCACTGCATGCACTGTTTATTCTATAGATTTATCTGCATTCACTCTTTGTTCAATAGTTTACTCTGCATACGCTATTGAATCTATAGATTAGTCTGCACACACTGTTTATTCTATAGATTACACTGCATGCACTGTTTATTCTATAGATTACTCTGCAGGCTTTGTTTATTCTATAGATTACACTGCATGCACTGTTTATTCTATTGATTACTCTGCATGCCTTGTGTATTCTATAGCTCACACTGCATGCACTGTTTATTCTATAGATTACTCTGCATGCACTGTTTATTCGATAGATTACACTGCATGCACTGTTTATTCTTTATATTTCGCTGCCTGCTCTGTTTACTCTATAGATTATTCTGCACGCTTTGTATCTTCTACAGATTGCTCTGCACGCTCTGTTTATTCTTTAGATGGCTCTGCATGCACTGTTTATTCTATAGATTACTCTGCATGCACCGTGTATTCAATAGATTACCCTGCATACGCTGTTGAATCTATAGATTACTCTGCATGCCTTGTTTATTCTATAGATTACACTGCATGCACTGTTTATTCTATAGATTATTCTGCACGATCTGCGAATTATATAGATTACCCTGCATGCTCTGTATTTCTATAGATTGCTCTGCACGCTTTGTTTATTCTATAGATCATTCTGCACACTTTGTTTATTCTATAGGTTACTCTGCATGCACTGTTTATTCTATCGATTTCTCTGCATGCTCCGTTTACTGTATAGATTACTCTGCATGCACTGTTTATTGTATAGATTACTCTGCATGCTTTGTTTATTCTATAAATTACTCTGTGTGCACTGTTTACTCTATAGATTACTCGGCATGCTCTGTTTATTCTATAGATTACTCTGCATGCACTGTTTACTCTATAGACTACTCTGCGTGCTCTATTTACTCTACAGATTAATCTGCATGCTCTGTTTATTCTATACATTACTCTGCACGTCGTGCTAATTCTATAGATTATCTGTTTATCTATAGATTACTCTGCATGCACTTATTATTCTATCGATTACTCTACAGTCTCTGTTTATTCAATAGATTACTCTGCAGGCTCGGTTTTTTCTATAGATTACTCTGCATGCACTTATTATTCTATTGATTACTCTGCATGCTCTGTTTATTCTATAGATTACTCTGCATTCTCTGTTTATTCTGTAGATGAACCTGCATGCGATTGTTTATTCCACAGATTAATCTGCATGCTCTGTGTATTGTACAGATAACTGTGCATGCTCCGTTTATGCTACAGATTACTCTGCACGTGGTTTATTCTATACATTATTCGGCATGCACTGTTTATTCTATAGATTACTCTGCATGCTCGGTTTACTGTATAGATTACTCTGCATAGTATGTTTATTCTGTACATTACTCTGCATGCACTGGTTATTCTATAGATTACACTGCACTTCAACTAATTCTAGTGATTACTCTGCATTCTCAGGTTATTCTATAAATTACTCTGTGTGCACAGTATATTCTATTGATTACTCTGCATATTCTGTTTATTCTACAGATTATTCTGCATTCACTGTTTAATCTATAGATTTCTCTGCCTGCTCTGTTTATACCACATTTCACTCTGCATGCTTTGTTTATTCTATAGATTACTCTACAGGCTCTGTTTATTCTATAGATTACACTGCATGCACTGTTTATTCTATAGATTACTCTGCATGCCTTGTTTATTCTATAGATTACAGTGCATGTACTGTTTATTCCATAGATTACTCTGCATGCACTGTTTCTTCGATAGATTACACGGCATGCACTGTTTATTCTTTATATTTCGCTGCCTGCTCTGTTTATGCTATAGATTATTCTGCACGCTCTGTATCTTCTATAGATAATGCTGCACACTTTGTTTATTCTATAGGTTACTCTGCATGCACTGTTTATTCTATCGATTCCTCTGCATGCTCCGTTTACTGTATAGATTACTCTGCATGCACTGTTTATTCTATAAATTACTCTGTGTGCACTGTTTACTCTATAGATTACTCTGCATGCTCTGTTTATTCTATAGATTACTCTGCATGTACTGTTTACTCTATAGATTACTCTGCACGCTCTATTTACTCTATAGATTACTCTGCATGCTTTGTTTATTCTATACATTAATCTGCACGCCATGCTAATTCGATAGATTATCTGTTTATCTATAGATTACTCTGCATGCACTTATTATTCTATTGATTACTCTGCAGTCTCTGTTTATTGAATAGATTACTCTGCAGGATCGTTTTTTTCTATAGATTACTCTGCATGCACTTGTTATTCCGTTGATTACTCTGCGTGCTCTGTTTATTCTATAGATTACTCTGCATTCTCTGTTTATTCCATAAATTACTCTGCAAGCTCTGTTTATTCTGCAGATGAACCTGCATGCGAATGTTTATTCCACAGATTAATCTGCATGCTCTGTGTATTGTACAGATAACTGTGCATGCTCCGTTTATGCTACAGATTACTCTGCACGTGGTTTATTCTATACATTATTCGGCATGCACTGTTTATTCTATAGATTACTCTGCATGCTCGGTTTACTGTATAGATTACTCTGCATGGTATGTGTATTCTATACATTACTCTGCGTGCACTGGTTATTCTATAGATTACTCTGCACTTCAACTAATTCTATTGATTACTGTTTATTCTATAAATTACTCTGTGTGCACAGTGTATTCTATTGATCACTCTGCATATTCTGTTTATTCTATAGATTATTCGGCATTCACTGTTTAATCTATAGATTTCTCTGCATGCTCTGTCTATTCTATAGATTACTCTGCATGCTCTGTTTATTCCACATTTCACTCTGCATGCTTTGTTTATTCTATAGATTACTCTGCAGGATCTGTTTATTCTATAGATTACACTGCATGCACTGTTTATTCTATAGATTACTCTGCATGCCTTGTTTATTCTATAGATTACAGTGCATGTGTGGTTTATTCTATAGATTACTCTGCATGCACTGTTTCTTCGATAGATTACACGGCATGCACTGTTTATTCTTTATATTTCGCTGCCTGCTCTGTTTATTCTATAGATTATTCTGCACGCTCTGTATCTTCTATAGATTGCTCTGCACGCTCTGTTTATTCTATAGATTGCTCTGCGTGCACTGTTTATTCTATAGATTACTCTGTATGCACTGTTTATTCAATAGATTACCCTGCATACGCTGTTGAATCTATAGATTACTCTGCGTGCCTTGTGTATTCTATAGATTATTCTGCACGATCTGCGATTTCTATAGATTACCCTGCATGCTCTGTATTTCTATAGATTGCTCTGCACGCTCTGTTTATTCTATAGATCACTCTGCACACTTTGTTTATTCTATAGGTTACTCTGCATGCACTGTTTATTCTATCGATTCCTCTGCATGCTCTGTTTACTGTATAGATTACTCTGCATGATCTGTTTATTCTATAGATTACTCTGCATGCTCTGCTTATTCTATAAATTACTCTCCGTGCACTGTTTACTCTATAGATTAATCTGTATTCGCTGTTTCTTCTATATATTACTCTGCATGCACTGTTTACTCTATAGATTACGCTGCACGCTCTATTTACTCTATACATTACTCTGCACGCCGTGCTAATTCTATAGATTATCTGTTTATCTATAGATTACTCTGCATGCACTTATTATTCTATTGATTACTCTGCAGTCTCTGTTTATTCAATAGATTACTCTGCATGCACTGTTTATTCTATAGATTACTCTGCATGCACTGTTTACTCTATAGATTACGCTGCACGCTCTATTTACTCTATACATTACTCTGCACGCCGTGCTAATTCTATAGATTATCTGTTTATCTATAGATTACTCTGCATGCACTTATTATTCTATTGATTACTCTGCAGTCTCTGTTTATTCAATAGATTACTCTGCAGGTTGTGTCTTTTCTATAGATTACTCTGCATACACTTTTTATTCTATTGATTACTCTGCATGCTCTGTTTATTCTATAAATTACTCTGCAAGCTCTGTTTATTCTGTAGATGAACCTGCATGCGAATGTTTATTCCACAGATTAATCTGCAAGCTCTGTGTATTGTACAGATAACTGTGCATGCTCCGTTTATACTACAG
Organism: Squalus acanthias; assembly: GCA_030390025.1. Taxonomy (NCBI): domain Eukaryota; kingdom Metazoa; phylum Chordata; class Chondrichthyes; order Squaliformes; family Squalidae; genus Squalus; species Squalus acanthias. Next base: position 2,810,095 of record CM059439.1, on the reverse strand, counting down.
ATTACTCTGCACGTGGTTTATCTTATAGATTACTCTGCACAAATTGTTTATTCCATAGATTATTCGGCATGCACGGTTTATTCTATAGATTACTCTGCATGCTCGGTTTACTGTATATATTACTCTGCATGGTCTGTTTATTCTATACATTACTCTGCGGGCACTGGTTATTCTATAGATTACTCTGCACTACTGCTAATTCTATTGATTACTCTGCATTCTCTGTTTATTCTATAAATTACACTGTGTGCACAGTGTATTCTATTGATTACTCGGCATACTCTGTTTATTTTATAGATTACTCTGCACACTCTGTTTATTCTATCGATTATTCTGCATGCACTGTTCATTCTATTGAGAGCTCTACAAGCTCTGTTTATTCTATAGGTTACTCTGCATGCTTTGCCCATTCTATAGATTACTCGGCATACACTGTTTATTCTATAGATTACTCGGCAAGCACCGTTTATGATATAGATTACTCTGCGTGTTCTGTTTATTCTATAGATTACTCTGCATGCTCTGTTTATTCTATACATTACTCTGCGTGCACTGATTATTCTATAGATTACTCTGCACTTCTGCTAATTCTATAGATTACTCTGCATTCTCTGTTTATTCTATAAATTACTCTGTGTGCACAGTGTATTCTATTGATTACTCTGCATACTCTGTTTATTCTATAGGTTACTCTGCATGCTTTCCTAATTCTATAGATTACTCTGCGATCATTGTTTATTCTATAGATTACTCTGCATGCTCTGTTCTATAGATTACTCTGCACGCTCTGTTTATTCTATAGATTATTCTGCATCCACTGTTTACCTATAGATTACTCTGCATGCACTGTTTATTCTATTGATAGCTCTGCAAGCTCTGTTTATTCTATAGATTGCTCTGCACGCTCTGTTTATTCTATAGATTGATCTGCATGCACTGTTTATTCAATAGATTACTCGGCATGCTCTGTTTATTTTATAGATTACTCTGCGTGCTGTTTAATCTATCAATTACTCTGCATGCTTTGCTAATTCTATAGATTACTCTGCATGCACTGTTTATTCTATAGATTACGCAACACGCTATGTTTATTCTATAGATTACTCCGCATGCACTGTTTTATCTATAGATTACTCTGCGTGCACTCTTTAATCTATAGATAGCTCTGCGCATTCTGCTAATTCTATAGATTACGCCGCATGCTCTGTATCTTCTATAGATCATACGGCACACTCTGTTTATTCTATAGATTGCTCTACACACTCTGCTAATGCTATAGATTACTATGGATGCTCCGTTCATTCTATGGATTACTCTGCATGCACGGTTTATTCGATAGATTTCTCTGCATGCTCTGTTTATTCTATAGATTACTCTGTGTGCACTGATTATTCTATAGATTACTCGGCAGCACTGCTAATTCTATAGATTACTATGCATGCTCTGTTTATTTTATAAATTATTCTGCATGCAATGTTATACTATAGATTGATCTGCATGCACTGTTTATTATATAGATTGCGCTGCATGCTCTGTTTATTCTGCAGATTTATCTGCATGCTCTGTTTAATGTATAGATTACTGTGCATGCTCTGTTTATTCTGTAGATTACTCTGCAAGTGGTTTATTGTATAGATTACTCGACGTGCACTGTTTATTCTATAGATTACTCTGCATTCTCTGTTTATTCTGTAGATTACTCTGCATGCTCTGTTTATTCTATACATTACTCTGCATCCACTGCTTATTCTATACATTACTCTGAATGCACTGTTTATTCTACACATTACTCTGCACGCTCTGTTTATTATATCGATTGCTCTGCACGCACTGTTTATTCTATAGATTGCTCTGCAAGCTCTGTTTATTCTACAGATTTACCTGCATGCTCTGTTTATTGTATAGATTACTGTGCATGCTCTGTTTATTCTATACTTTTGCTCTGCATGCACTGCTTAATCTATAGATTACTCTGTGCACTCTGTTTATTATATAGATTACTCTGCAGGCACTGTTTATTCTACAGATTACTCTGCATGCACTGTTTATTCAATATAATACTCAGCATGCTCTGTTTATTTTGTAGATTATTCTGCGCGCTTTTAAGTTATCGATTGCTCTGCATGCACTGTTTATTCTATAGATTACTCTGAATTCTCTGTTTATTCTGTAGATTACTCTGCATGCTCTTTTTATTCTATACATTTCTCTGCATCCACTGCTTACTCTATACATTACTCTGCATGGACTGTTTATTCTATAGATTACTCTGCACGCTCTGTTTATTATATAGATTACTCTGCATTCACTGTTTATTCTGCCGATTACTCGGCATGCACTGTTTATTCTATAAATTACCCTGCATGCATTATTTATTTTATAGATTGCACTGCATGCTCTGTTTATTCTACAGATTTATCTGCATGCTCTGTTTATTGCATAGATTACGGTGCATGCTCTGTTTATTCTATAGATTACTCGGCACGTGGTTTATTCTATAGATTACTCGGCGTGCACCGTTTATTCTATAGATTACTCTGCATGCTCTGTTTATTCTATACATTACTCTGCATGCACGGCTTAATCTATAAATTACTCTGCACGCGCTGTAGATTCTATAGATTGGTTTGCATGCACTGATTATTCTATGAATGTTTCTGCAAGCTCTGCTAATTCTATAGATTACTCTGCATGCTCTATTCATTCTATAGATTATTCTGCATGCACCGTTTAGTCTATATATTACTCTCCATGCACTGTTTATTCCAGCGATTAGTCTGCATGCACAGATTATTCTAAAGATTACTCTGCATGCTCGGTTTATTCTATAGATTACTCTGCATGCCTTGTTTATTCTATAGATTAATCTGCACATACTGTTTATTCCATAGATTACTTTGCTCCACTGTTTATTTTATAAATTTCTCTGCAATCTCTGTTTATTCTATAGATTACTCACATTGCACCGTTTATTCTATAGATTACTCTGTATGCACTGTTTATTCTCTCGATTACTCTGCATGCTCTGTTTATTCTACAGATATCTGCATGATCTGTTTATTCTATAGATTACTCTGCATGCACTGTTTATTCTATCAATTACTCTGCATGCTCTGTTTATTCTATAGATTACTCTGCATGCACTGTTTATTCTATAGATTACTCTGCATGCACTGTTTGTTCAATAGGTTACTCTGCATGCTCTGTTTATTCAATAGATATCTGCATGCTCTGTTTATTCTATAGATTACTCACATTGCACTGTTTATTCTATAGATTACTCTGCATGCACTGTTTATTCTATAGATTACTCTGCATGCTCTGTTTATTCTATAGCTATCTGCATGCTCTGTTTATTCTATAGATTACACTGCATGTACTGTTTATTCTATAGATTACTCTGCATGCACTGTTTGTTCCACAGATTAATCTGCATGCACTGTTTATTCTATAGATATCTGCATGCTCTGTTTATTCTACAGATTACTCTGTACTCTCTGTTTTTTCTATAGATATCTGCATGATCTGTTTATTCGATAGAATACTCTGCATGCACTTTTCATTCTATAGATTACTCTGCATGCACTGTTTATTCTACAGATTAATGTCCATGCTCTGTTTATTCTACAGATTAATCTGCATGCTATGTTTATTCGATAGATTACTCTGCATGCACTGTTCATTCTATAGATTACGCTTCACGATCTGTTTATTCTACAGATTACTCTGCATGCTCTGTTTATTCTATAGATTAATCTGCACGTACTGTTTATTCCATAGATTACTTTGCTCCACTGTTTATTTTATAAATTACTCTGCAATCTATGTTTATTCTATACATTACTCTGCATGCACTGCTTAATCTATAAATTACTCTGCACGCGCTGTAGATTCTATAGATTGCTTTGCATGCACTGATTATTTTATGAATGTTTCTGCAAGCTCTGCTAATTCTATAGATTACTCTGCATGCTCTATTCATTCTATAGATTATTCTGCATGCACCGTTTAGTCTATATAATACTCTCCATGCATGTTTATTGCAGCGATTAGTCTGCATGCACAGATTATTCTAAAGATTACTCTGCATGCTCGGTTTATTCTATAGATTACTCTGCATGCCTTGTTTATTCTATAGATAATCTACAGAGCAATCTATACAATAAACAGAACATGTAGATACATCTGTCGAATAAACAGAGCATGCAGAGCAATCTATAGAATAAACCATGTGCAGAGTAATCTATAGATAAAACAGAGCATGCACAGTAATCTATACAATAAACAGACATGCAGATAAATCTGTAGAATAAACAGCGCATGCAGAGCAATCTATAGAACAAACAGTGCATGCAGAGCAAGCTATAGAATAAATAATGCATGCAGGGTAATTTATAGAATAAACAGTGCATGCCGAGTAATCTGCAGAATAAACAGTGAATGCAGAGTAATTTATATAATAAACAAAGCGTGCAGAGTAATCTATAGAATAAACAGTGCATGCAGAGTAATGTATAGAATAAACAGCGCATGCAGAGTAATCTATAGAATAAACAGAGGATTCAGAGTAATCGATAGAATAAACCGTGCACACCGAGTAATCTATAGAATAAACCACGTGCAGCATAATCTATAGAATAAACAGAGCATGCACAGTAATCTATACAATAAACAGAGCATGCAGATAAATGTATAGAATAAACAGCGCATGCAGAGCAATCTATAGAATAAAAATTGCATGCAGAACAATCTATAGAATAAACAATGCATGCAGGGTAATTTTTAGAATAACAGAAAAGGCATAGTAATCTATAGAATAAACAGAGCATGCAGAGAAATCTATAGAATAAACTGTGCATGCAGAGTAATCCATAGAATGAACAGAGCATGCAGAGTAATCTATAGATTAGCAGAGCGTGCAGTGCAATTTTTGGCAGTTACAGAGCGTGCAGGGTAATCTATAGAATTAGCAGAGTGTGCAGAGTAATCTATATAATGAACAGAGCGTGCAGAGTAATCTATAGAATAAACAGTGCATACAGAGTAATTTACAGAATGAACAGTGCATGCAGCGTAATCTATAGAGTAAACAGTGCTCGTCGAGCAATCTATAGAATAGACCACATGCAGAGTAATGTATAGAATAACCAGAGCATGCACAGTAATCTATACAATAAACAGAGCATGCAGATAAATCTGTAGAATAAACAGAGCCTGCAGAGCAATCTATAGAAAAAACAATGCATGAAGGTAATTTATAGAATAAGCAGAGCATGCAGAGTAATCGATAGAATAAACATGCTTGCCGAGTAATCTATAGAATAAACAGAGTATGCAGAGTAATCTATAGAATTAGCAAAGCATGCAGAGTAACCTATAGAATAAACAGAGTATGCAGATTAATCAATAGAATACACTGTGCACACAGAGTAGTTTATAGAATAAACAGAGAATGCAGAGTAATCTATAGAATAAACAGAGTGTGCAGAGTAATCTAAAGAAAAAACAGAGCCTTCCGAGTAATCTATAGCATAATCAGTGTATGCAGATTAATCTATAGAATAAACAGTGCATGCAGAGTAATTTATATAATAAACAAAGTGTGCAGAGTAATCTATAGAATAAGCAGTGCATGCAGAGTAATGTATAGAATAAACAGTGCATGCAGAGTAATCTATAGAATAAACAGAGGATTCAGAGTAATCGATAGAATAAACAGTGCACACCGAGTAATCTATAGAATAAACCACGTGCAGAGTAATCTATAGAATAAACAGAGCCGGCACAGTAATCTAGACAATAAACAGAGCACGCAGATAAATGTGTAGAATAAACAGCGCATGCAGAGCAATCTATAGAATAAAAATTGCATGCAGAACAATATATAGAATAAAAAATGCATGCAGGATAATTTTTAGAATAACAGAACATGCATAGTAATCTATAGAATAAATAGAGCATGCAGATAAATCTATAGAATAAACTGTGCATGCAGAGTAATCCATAGAATGAACAGAGCATGCAGAGTAATCTATAGAATTAGCAGAGCGTGTAGAGCAATTTATAAAATAAACAGAGCGCACAGTGCAATTTTTGGCAGTTACAAAGCGTGCAGGGTAATCTATAGAATTAGCAGAGTGCGCAGAGTAATCTATATAATGAACAGAGCTTGCAGAGTAATCTATAGAATAAACAGTGCATACAGAGTAATTTACAGAATGAACAGTGCATGCAGGGTAATGCATAGAATAAACAGAGCAAGCAGAGTAATCTACAGAATAAATAGTGAATGCAGAGTAATGTATAGAATAAACCACATGCAGAGTAATGTATAGAATAAACAGAGCATGCACAGTAATCTATACAATAAACGGAGCATGCAGATAAATCTGTAGAATAAACAGAGCCTGCAGAGCAATCTATAGAAAAAACAATGCATGAAGGTAATTTATAGAATAAGCAGAGCATGCAGAGTAATCGATAGAATAAACAGAGCATGCAGAGTCATCTATAGAATAAACAGAGTGTCGTAAGAATGAGCCTTACGCGTGGTGAACTTAAAGTAAGCTTTAATCAACTAAAAAGGTGCTACATACAAAAGAGGTCTTACTCTATGCCTCTCCAGGATCCAACTGATCAGTCCCGTATTTATCCTGGACTAATCACAGGAAGTGATGCAATAAAGTTCGAGTCACAGGAAGCTGTATTGTGTTACCACATTCTCCCCCCCCAAAAGATTAGGAGGCCGGGATGCTCCCTCCATTTTGTAGCCGCCGGACGAGGGAGAGCCGCACCCGTTTGGGTTCTCGTAGCGGTAGAGGGCCACTAGCCCGTTTACCCGCCGCGGGCCGTGGACCAGAGTCCGAGTGATCCAGCCCGCTCTGTGAGGGGTCAGGACGATCCTGACTGTGTACTGGTGCCCGAACGGGTGTCGGGCAGGGCTGTGGCAGATCCGTTTCCGAGCGTATGGTACGGGGTGGATCGTGGCTGCGCGTGCGAGCCCCGACGGGCTCATAGTCAGTCTGCCCCAGGTCGGCACGCTGGAGTGAGGTACCAGCCGGCGTCAGATCCAGATCGTGATGAGAGGCACCTGGCGAGCCCAGAGATGTGCCTGGTACAATATCATCCCCTGGTGTCCCTCTATGTTTCGGCGGGCAGGGAGCCAGATCCCGCAATGACACGGTAGATTCCCGACCGTCAGGATACCGAATATAGGCATAGGTAGGGTTGACGTCAGTGAGCTCAACCTCATCTACCAGGGGGTCATTCTTAGACGCCCGGACATATCTTCGGAGTAGCACTGGTCCCGGTGCAGTCAGCCACGACGGGAGAGATATCCCATAGGATGAGCGACGCTGAAATCGGAAGAACCGTTCATGAGGTGTCGTATTTGTGGCGGTCGAAAGGAGGGACCGTGTGGAGTGTAATGCGTCTGGAAGTACTGCTTCCCATTGCTGGTTGGGTAGGCCCCGAGATCTCAAAGCCAGACGTACCGCATTCCAGATGATAGCGTTAAAATGCTCGACTTGCCCATTCCCGACCGGATGATAAGGCGTCGTTCTGCTGGCAGCAATACCCCGTTCCGAGAGATAGGCCTTGAGTTCTCCTGACATAAAAGAAGGGCCCCGATCCGAATGAACATAGGATGCCATGCCACAGAAAGCAAATACCTGCTCAAGGCAGCTGATAACCGTGGTCATCAGCATATTGGGGCAGGGAAAGGCAAATGGAAAACGGGAATACTCATCGACCATGGTCAATAGATAAGTGTTGCGAGTTGAAGAGGGCAACGGCCCCTTAAAATCGATGCTAAGCCGTTGCATTGGCTGGGTCGCATGTATGAGTATACCACCCGAGGGGCGGAAAAACTGAGGTTTCAATTCCGCACAGACTCTGCAGTCCGAGCACATCTTCTTTACATCCCCGGTAGAGAATGGGAGATTTCGGGACCGCACGAAGTGTAGCATGCGAGTAACGCCCGGATGACACAACCCATCATGGATGTCTACGAGCGTAGAGGGTGCCATGGCGGAGCAGAATGCTCGTGTGAGGGTATCTGGAGCCACATTCTCCTTGCCAGGTCCATAGTGGATGGTGTAACCAAAAGAGGCCAATTCCAGCCGCCAAAGCTGGATTTTATTATTTTTAATTTTGGTCCGTTTTCGATTATCGAGCATGAAGGCGACCGATCGCTGGTCCGTGATTAAGGTAAAGTGCTGGCGAGCTAGGAGATGAGTCCACTTCCGTACTGCCTCTATGATGGCTGTAGCTTCTTTCTCGACTGGAGGATAATGTAGCTCAGCCCCTTGAAAAGTCCTGGACAAAAATGCCACCGGACGACCTTCCTGATTCAGAGTGGCCGAGATCGCCACCTCCGAGGCATCACACTCAACAACAAAAGGAAGACTCTCATCGATGGAGTGAAGAGCCGCTTTCTCCAACTGTTTTTTCAGGAGGTTAAAGGCTGCAACAGCCGCTGTGTCTAGTGGGAATGTGCTGGCCATCAGTAGAGGTTGGATTCGGTCCGAGAAGTTAGGAATCCATTTAGCATAGTATGCAAACAGGCCGAGGGCCCGGCGCAAGGAGGCCGGATTCTTAGGTGGCGGGAGCTCTTGGAGTGGGCGAAGCCTTTCAGGGTCAGGTTTAATGATGCCATTGCCCACACAATAGCCAAGGATGTTGATGGTTGGTTGTGACTCAATGGATTTAGCCGCATTTAATGTCAAATTACGGTGCTGGAGTGCATCCCAAAATCGTTGGAGATTGGCGTCATGTTCCCGCTGATTGCGGCCTGCGACAGTAATATTGTCCAGATAAGGAAACGTATCCTTCAAGTCTTCCTGTTTGACCAGGTCATCCATTGCTCGCTGGAAGACAGCCACTCCATTAGTGACCCCAAAGGGGAGGCGACGAAATTGATACAGCCGTCCATTGGCTTCAAAGGCTGTATACTGCTTGTCTGAGACCTTCAAGGGTACCTGATGATAGGCACTTTTCAGATCATATGTTGAGAACACCGTGTACTCAGCCAGTTTATTAACCATATCATCGATGCGCGGCAATGGGTATGCGTCCAAGTCCGTATATTGATTGATGGTCTGTGAATAGTCAATGCACAGCCGTTTCTTGTGAGGTTGTAGAGGGTTCTTAACAATAACGACCTGGGCGCGCCATGGCGACGAACAAGGCTCGATGATATCCTCTGCTAAAAGCCGAGAAATCTCAGCCGCAATAAAAGACTGGTCTTCCTGACTGAAACGTCGTGACTTTGTTATAATCGGTTTGCATCGAGGAGGGATACTGGTAAACAGTGAGGGTTCATCCAGTGAAGCTGCTGACAATGCACAGAACGGTAATCGAGGTCGTATATTAGAAATAGTGAGTTCAGGTTTGGATCCGCCGAACTCAATGGTGAGCTTCTTATGCTGCTTTTGAAAATCCAGCCCTAAGATAAGATCACTACATAAGTCCTTGAGCACCGAAAGCCGGGTGGAGGGATACCTGTGACCATTAAGTGTTATTTCAACCATACAAAAGCCAGAAATTCTGGTATTAAGTGATGACTGAGCCATCGCAATTGCCTGGTCCGATGGGAAAACATGTAGCTTTAACTCTGCAACAATCTGTTCCCTAATGAAACTATCAGTGCTACCTGAGTCAATTAAGGCATCTAAAGTATGTCCATTAATTGATGCTTTTGTAGCTGCATGGAATAGGTTCTGAGGACAAGCAGCTGTAATTGGTGTCGTTGCACAAAGAGTGGCTGAAACTCTAGGTGTGTTTCTTCGAGAGAAAACCCGAGAGGAAGCACGATAGATTTTAGCTGGAACATCTTGATAGGCCCTTACCGGGGCAGTTCGGTAGGACTTAGCTTGATAAGCCCTCGTAGAGGCTCTTGATAGGCAAACCTTTGCAAAATGACCCTTTTTGTTGCAATGACTGCAAAACGCATTGCGAGCAGGGCAGAATTTCTGAGGGTGAAACTCATCACCACAAAAGAAGCATTTCTTAGATTGCCAAGAGGCTGCCACAGTGGGGTCATCATCCTCTTCATCAGTGAAGTCATCAGATTGATCGTCAGGGATAAAGTCCTCCCTAATAGAGTTCACCTGTGGCCTCTTAAATTGCCTGACTGTAGTTAAGGCAGCAGACCGAGGTCTGGGCACTGTATAAAGGTCTGCATTTCTTTTTGCCAGATCTAGAGAGCAAGCCATGTCATAAACTCTCTGAAGCTCAAGTGTCTTACTTTCCAGTAGACGCTGGCGTATAAATGGGGAGGCAAGCCCGCAGATGAAAGCATCACGGATCATTTCTTCACGGTACAGCTCAGCTGAGGCCGCCTGAAAGTTACAGTCCATACTAAGTCTGCGAAGCTCTTGGAGGAATTTATCAATGGATTCCTCCAGCCCTTGTTGGGCTGTAGCTAGTAGATGTCTGGCATAGACCTCATTCGGTGTCTTAGTATATAGTCTTTTAAGCGTCCGAATTGCCTCCTCGTAACTGCCCCATTCCTCAACATACTGAAATACATTCGGAGTGACACAGTTGATGAGTATCCGCAACTTTGTGTCATCATCAGCCTTGCAATATTCGAGAAAATTGTCAAACGTGCGATACCAGTGTTTCCACACCTTACCGGCTGCTGGGGTGTTTGGGTCCAAGTCAAGACGCGATGGTTTAAGGATGTTTTCCATGATGGGTGATTCCCTGGATCCTTAGTTCCGAGTTCGTCCAAAAAGTTTGAGTGCGAAGTTTTTCAAAGTTGATTAAATTGTCGTAAGAATGAGCCTTACGCGTGGTGAACTTAAAGTAAGCTTTAATCAACTAAAAAGGTGCTACATACAAAAGAGGTCTTACTGTATGCCTCTCCAGGATCCAACTGATCAGTCCCGTATTTATCCTGGACTAATCACAGGAAGTGATGCAATAAAGTTCGAGTCACAGGAAGCTGTATTGTGTTACCACACAGAGCATGCAGAGTAATCTATAGAATAAACAGAGCATGCAGAGTAATCTATAGAATACACAGTGCTTGCAGAGTAATCGATAGAATAAACACAGTATGCAGCATAATCTATAGAATTAGCAAAGCATGTAGAGTAACCTATAGAATAAACAGAGTATGCAGAGTAATCAATAGAATACACTGTGCACACAGAGTGATTTATAGAATAAACAGAGAATGCAGAGTAATCTATAGAATAATCAGTGCATGCAGAGTAATGTATAGAATAAACAGAGCATGCAGGGTAATCTATACAGTAAACCGAGCATGCAGAGTAATCTATAGAATAAACGGTGCATGCCGAATAATCTATGGAATAAACAGTGTGTGCAGAGTAATCTACAAAATAAACAGAGAATGCAGAGTAATCTATAGAATAAACAGTGCACGCAGAGTAATCTATAGAATAAACCACGTGCAGAGTAATCTGTAGCATAAACGGAGCATGCACAGTTATCTGTACAATACACAGAGCATGCAGATTAATCTGTGGAATAAACATTCACATGCAGGTTCATCTATAGAATAAACAGAGCATGCAGAGTAATCAATAGAATAAAAAGTGCATGCAGAGTAATCTATAGAAAAGACAGAACCTGCAGAGTAATCTATAGAATAAACAGAGACTGCAGAGAAATCAATAAAAAAATCTATAAAATTAGCAGAGCGCGCAGAGCAATCTATAGAATAAACAGAGCGTGCTGAGAAATATATAGAATTAGCAGAGTGTGTCGAGCAATCTATAGAATTAGCATAGCATGCAGAGTAACCTATGCACTGTTTATTCTATAGATTACTCTGCACACTCTGTTTATTATATAGATTACTCTGCAGGCACTGTTTGTTCTACAGATTACTCTGCATGCTTTGTTTATTCTATACATTACTCTGCATGCACTGCTTAATCTATAAATTACTCTGCATGCTCAGTTTATTCTATAGATTGCTCTGCAACCTCTGCTAATTCTATAGTTTACTCCGCATGTGCTGTAGGTCCTATAGATTGCTCTGAATGCACCATTTAGTCTATATAATACTCTGCATGCACTGTTTATTCAATAGACTACTCTGCATGCACTGTTTACTCTATAGATTACTCTGCATGCTCTGTTTATTCTCTAGATTACTCTGCATGCTTTGTTTTATCTATAGATTACTCTGCATGCACTATTTATTCTATAGGCAGCTCTGCACGCTCTGTTTATTCTATTGATTGCTCTGTGCACTCTGCTAATTCTATAGATTACCCTGCACGCTCTGTGGGGAAAATTCAGTTGGTTTGTGCCTCCCGTTAGTGCCTTAAGCGGGCACTAATGGGGCACAAAGCAACTAGCACCCGTGCGCGGCGATGTTTGCGCCGCTCACAAAATTAACTAGACATTTTGCGGTGGCTCTGAACACTACCATCACGATCTCCTGCGCCGGCAGATCGTGACGTCAGTCGAGTGCGCTACGCCCCGGTAGCACCCCGGACCGGATATTGAGTGGCGCCCCCTGCCTTACCGCCTGCCGCTAGCGACGACAGGTTGAGGGGAGTGTTTTGCAGTCAGGAAGGGACTGGGGGAGCGCTATTTAGAGGTGAACGCTTCCTGCCTTTTTTTGTTGGTGACATTTTTGCACCACGCATTCTGAGAGAGAGAGAGAGAGAGAGAGACTTCTGGTGAGATTCAATGCTGTCTGAAGGAGTTTTGGGTACTGAGCAGCACTTTGCAGGTTCATTTTGATTTGCCCTTCCTTGTACAGATTTAGAAGAGACTGTGGGGGCTGCACTCTGAGATCTTTCCCTGGGCCTCTCCATTGTTCTTTCCAACAGATTTGATGTACAGATCTCTCCAGGCCGAGATTCAAGGCTGCAATGAGCAGGATGTGAATGGAGAGCAAGATCAACCCTCCCCTTAAGAACTGGCCGGCACCATTGTGTCTCTGTTCCACTGCTGACTGACATCACATGAGCTTCGCCAGCGCTCTGAGGTAACGCCTCGCTCCTCGGCCTTTGCGCCTTAAGACAGGTGTGAAGTGCCTGATTTAGCGCTCCCATCACCTCCAGGGGCGATAAAAGTCAAGTTTGCAGTCGGAGGCGATAATTAGCACCTGGCACTAATCTTTGCGCCTGGCCGATAATTGCGCCCCAAATGGGGCGATACTGAATTTTCCCCCCTGCATCTTCTATAGATTGCTCTGCACACTCTGTTTATTCAATAGATTACTCGGCATGCTCTGTTTATTCTACAGATTACTCTGCGCACTCTGTTTACTCTATAGATTACTCTGCATGCAGTTTATTCTACAGATTACTCTGCATGCTCTGTTTATTCTATAGATTACTCTGCATGCTCTGTTTATTCTATAAATTACTCTGTATGCTCTGTTCATTATATAGATTACTCTGCACACTCTGCTAATTCTATAGATTACCCTGCATGCTCTGTAACTGCTATAGATTGCACTGCGCGCTCTGTTTATTTTATAAATTGCTCTACACGCTCTGCTAATTCTATAGATTTCTCTGCATGCTCTGTTTATCCTATAGATTACTCTGTATGCACTGTTTATTCTATAGATTACTCTGCATGCTCTGTTTATTCTATAAATTACTCTGTATGCTCCATTCATTATATAGATTACTCTGCACACTCTGCTAATTCTATAGATTAGCCTGCACGCTCTGTAACTGCTATAGATTGCACTGCGCGCTCTGTTTATTCTGTAGATTACTCTGCATGCTCTGTTTATTCTATAGATTTCTCTACATGCTCTGTTTATCCTATAGATTACTATGCATGCTCTGTTTATTCTAAAAATTACCCTGCATGCATTGCTTATTCTATATATTGTTCTGCATGTGATTTTTATTCTATAGATTACTCTGCATGCGCTGTTTATACTACAGATTTATCTGCATGCTCTGTTTATTGTATAGATTACTGTGCAGGCTCTGTTTATTCTATAGATTACTCTGCACGTGGTTTATACTATAGATTACTCGGTGTGCACTGTTTATTCTATCGATTACTCAGAATTCTCTGTTTATTCTATACATTACTCTGCGTCCACTGCTTATTCTATACATTACTCTGCATGCACTGTTTAATCTATAGATTACTCTGCACGTTTTTTTATTATATAAATTACTCTGCATTCACTGTTTATTCTGCAGATTACTCGGCATGCACTGTTTATTCTATAGATTGCTCGGCATGCTCTGTTTATTCTACAGATTTATATGCATGTTCTGTTTATTGTATAGAGTACTGTGCATGCTCTGTTTATTCTATACATTACTCTGCACGTGGTTTATTCTAAAGATTGCTCTGCATGCTCTGTTTATTCTATAGATTACGCTGCATGCACTCTTTATTTTATCGATTATTCTGCTTGCTATGTTTCTTCTACAGATTACTCTGCATGCTCTGCTTATTCTATAGATTACTCTGCACCACTGTTTATTTTATAAATTATTCTACTTGCTCCGTTTATGCTACAGGTTACTCTGCATGCACTGCTTAATCTATAGATTACTCTGCATGCACTGTTTATTCTATAGATTACTCTGCAGGCACTGTTTATTTTATATATTACTCTGCATGCACTGTTTTATCTATAGGTTACTCCGCATGCAGTGTTTATTCTATAGATTGCTCTGCACGCTCTGTTTATATTATAGATTCCTCTGCAAACTCTGCTAATTCTATAGTTTACTCCGCACATGCTGTAGATTATATAGATTGCTCTGCATGCACTGATTATTCTATGAATTTCTCTGCAAGCTCTGCTAATCGTATAGATTACTCTGCATGCTCTGTTCATTCTATAGATTATTCTGCATGCACCGTTTAGTCTATATATTACTCTCCATGCACTGTTTATTCTAACAATTAATCTGCATGCACAGGTTATTTTATAGATTACTCTGCATGCTCTGTTTACTGTATAGATTACTCTGCATGCTCTGTTTGTCCTATAGATTACTCTCCATGCACTGTTTATTCTATCGATTAGTCTGCATGCACAGGTTATTCTATAGGTTACTCTGCATGATCTGTTTATCTGTAGATTACGCTGCATGCACTGATTTTTCTATTGATTTCTCTGCAGTCTCTGTTTATTCTATAGATTACTCTGCAGGCTCTGACTTTTCTATAGATTACTCTGCATGCACTTTTTATTCTACTGATTACTCTGTGTGCACTGTTAATTCTATTGATTACTCTGCATGCACTGTTTATTCTGTAGATTACTCTGCATGCTCTGTTTACTCTATAGATTACTCTGCATGCTCTGTTTATTCTATAGATTACTCTGTACTTCTGCTAATTCTATAGATTACTCTGCATTCTCGGTTTATTCTATAAATTACTCGGTGTGCACTGTTTATTCTATTGATTACTCTGCATGCACTGTTTATTCTGTAGATGAATCTGCAAGCGAAGGTTTATTCGACAGATTAATCTGCATGCCCGTCGAGCCTGTTCCGCCATTTAATGAGATCATAGCTGATCATCCAAATTCAGTACCCTGTTCCTGCTTTCTCCCCATATCCCTTGATCCATTTAGACTTAAGAAATATATCTAACTCTTTCTTGAATATATTTAATGAATTGGCCTCAACTGCCTTCTGTGGTAGAGAATTCCACAGGTTCACCACTCTCTGGGTGAAGAAATTCCTCCTCATCTCAGTCCAAAATGGCTTACCCCTTATCCTTAGACTGTGACCCCTGGTTCCGGACTCCCCTGCCATCGTGAACATCCTTCCTGCATCTAGTCTGTCTAGTCCTGTTAGAATTTTATAAGTTTCAATGAGATCCCCTCTCATTCTTCTAAACTCTAGCGAATATAAGCCTAATCGACCCAATCTCTCCTCATACGTCATTCCTGCCATCCCAGGTATCAGTCTGGTGAATCGTCGCTGCACTCCCTCCATGGCAAGAACATCCTTCCTCAGATAAGGTGACCAAAACTGCACACAATATTCAAGGTGTGGTCTCACCAAGGCCCTGTACAACTGCAGCAAGACATCCTTGCTCCTGCACTCGAATCCTCTCGCTATGAAGGCCAACATACCATTTGCCTTCTTAACCGCCTGCTGCACCTGCTTGCTTACCTTCAGCGACTGGTGCACAAGGACACCCAGGTCTCGTTGCACTTCCCCTTTT
The DNA here is from genome assembly GCA_030390025.1 of Squalus acanthias. Classification (NCBI taxonomy): domain Eukaryota; kingdom Metazoa; phylum Chordata; class Chondrichthyes; order Squaliformes; family Squalidae; genus Squalus; species Squalus acanthias. Next base: position 2,793,937 of record CM059439.1, on the reverse strand, counting down.
CCCAATCTATTGCCGTTCAGATAATAATCTGTCTTCCTGTTTTTGCCACCAAAGTGGATAACCTCGCATTTATCCACATTATACTGCATCTGCCATGCATCTGCCCAATCACCCAACCTTTCCAAATCGTACTGGAGTTTCTCTGCATCCTCCTCACAGCACACACGCCCACCCAGCTTTGTGTCGTCTGCAAACTTGGAGATATTACATCTAGTTCCCTCGTCTAGATCATTAATATATACTGTGAACTGCTGGGGTCCTAGCACCGATCCCTGTGGTACCCCACAAGTCACTGTCTGCCATTCCAAAAAAGACCCATTTATTCCAACTCTTTGCTTCCTGTCTGCCAACCAGTTCTCTATCCAAGTCAGTACCTTACCCCCAATCCCATGTGCTTTAACTTTGCACGCTATTCTCTTATGCGGGACCTTATCGAAAGCCTTCTGAAATTCCAAATACACCACATCCACTGGTTCTCCATTATCTATTCTACCAGTTACATCCTCAAAAAATTCCAGTAGATTAGTCAGGCATGATTTACCTTTTGTTAATCCATGTTGACTTTGTCCGATCCTGTCGCTGTTTTCCAAGTGCTCTGCTATTACATCTTTTATAATGGATTCTAGCATTTTCCCCACTACTGATGTCAGGCTTACTGGTCTATAATTCCCCGTTTTCTGTCTACCACCTTTTTTAAATAGTGGGGTTACATTAGCTACCCTCCAATCCATGGGAACTGTTCCTGAATCTATAGAATTTTGGAAGATGACCAGCAATGCATCTACTATTTCTAGGGCCACTTCCTTAAGTACCCTAGGATGTAGATTATCAGGCCCTGGGGATTTATCGGCCTTCAATCCCGTCAATTTCCCTAACACCATTTCCCTACAAATACTGATTTCATTCAATTCCTCCTTCTCATTAGACCCTATGTTCCCCAACATCTCTGGGAGGTTATTTGTGTCCTCCTTTGTGAAGACAGAACCAAAGTATGTATTTAATTGGTCTGCCATTTCTTTGTTCCCCATTATAAATTCCCCTGATTCTGACTGCAAGGGTCCTATGCTTGACTTCACCAATCTTTTTCTCTTCGCATATCTATAGAAGCTTTTACAGTCAGTTTTTATGTTCCCTGAAAGCTTACTCACATATTCTATTTTCCCCCTCTTAATTAATCCCTTTGTCCTCCTTTGCTGAATCCTAAACTGCTCCCAATCCTCAGGTTTGCTGCTTTTTCTGGCCAATCTATATGTCCTCTCCTTGGATCTTATGCTATCCCTAATTTCCCTTGTTAGCCACGGTTGAGTCACCTTTTTTGTTTTATTTTTATGCCAACAGGGATGAACAAATTCTGTAGTTCATCCATGCGATCTTTAAATGTTTGCCATTGCCTATCCACCGTCAACCCTTTAAGTAACGCTCTCCAATCCATCCTAACCAAATCGTGCCTCGTACCATCGTAGTTTCCTTTATTTAAATTCAGGACCCTAGTCTCTGAGTCAACTACTTCACTCTCCATCTTAATGAAGAATTCTATCATATTATGATCGCTCCTCCCCAAGGGGCCTCGCAAATAAAGATTGCTAATTAGTCCTTTCTCATTACATAATACCCAGTCTAAGATGGCCTGATCTCTAGTTGGTTCCTCGACATATTGGTCCAGTTAACCATCCCGTATACACTCTAGGAATTCCTCCTCCACAGTATTGTTACTAATTTGGTTAGCCCGATCTATATGTAGATTAAAGTCACCCATGATAACTGATGTGTCCTTATTGCATGCATCTCTAATTTCCCATTTAATGCCATCCCCAACCTCAGCATTACTGTTTGGGGGTCTGTATACAACTCCCACTAACGTTTTCGGCCCCTTGGTATTTCTCAGCTCTACCCATACAGATTCCACATCATCAGAGCTAATATCCTTCCTTACTATTGTGTTAATCTCCTCTTTAACCAGCAATGCTACCCCACCTCCTTTTCCTTTTTGCCTGTCCTTCCTGAATATTGAGAACCCCTGGATGTTGAATTCCCAGCCTTGGTCACCCTGGAGCCATATCTCTGTAATGCCAATTATATCATATCCATTTATATCTATTTGCGCGGCTAATTCATCCACCTTATAACGAATGCTCCTCACATTAAGACACAAAGCCCTCCAGCTTGTTTTTTTTAACATTCTTAGTCCTTTTAGAATTATTTACTGTAGCCCTGTTTGATTTGCACCCTTGATTTCTCTGCCTTCCACTTTTGCTTTTCTCCTTCCTGTCTTTTGTTTCTATCCTTGCTTCCCTTTCCTCTGTCTCCCTGCACAGGTTCCCAACCCCCTGCCATTTCAGTAAATTACTCTGCATACTCTGTTTATTCTATACATTACTCTACATGCACTGTTTAGTCTATAGATTTCTCTGCATGCACTGATTGTTCTGTAGATTACACGGCAAGCTCTGTTTATTCTATAGATTATGTGGCCTGTGCTGTTTATTGTATATATTATGCTGCATGCTCTGTTTGTTCTATAGATTACTCTGCATGCACTGTTTATTCTATAGATCACTTTGCAATCATTGTTTATTCTATAGATTACTCTGCATGCTCTGTTTGTTCTTTTTATTACTCTGCGTGCACTGTTTATTCTATAAATTACTCTGCACGTACAGTTTATTCAATAGATTACTCTGCACGTATAGTTTATTCAATAGATTACTCTGCATGCTTTGTTGATTCTATAGATATCTGCATGCTCTGTTTATTCTATAGATATCTGCATGCTCTGCATATTCTATAGATATCTGCATGCTCTGTTTATTCTATAGATATCTGCATGCTCTGTTTATTCCATATATTACTCTGTTTATTTTATAGATTACTCTGCACGTACAGTTTATTCAATAGATTACTCTGCATGCTCTGTTTATTCTATAGATATCTGCATGCTCTGTTTATTCTATAGATTACTCTGCATGCACTGTTTATTCTATCAATTACATTGCATGCTCTGTTTATACTATAGATATCTGCATGATCTGTTTATTCTATAGATTACTCTGCGTGCACTGTTTATTCTATCGATTACTCTGCATGCTCTGTTTATTCTATAGATTACTCTGTATGAACTGTTTGTTCAATAGATTACTCTGCATGCTCTGTTTATTCAATAGATATCTGCATACTCTGTTTATTCTATATATTACTCACATTGCACTGTTTATTCTATAGATTACACTGCATGCACTGTTAATTATTTCGATTACTCTGCATGGTCTGTTTATTCTATAGATAACTGCATGCTCTGTTTATTCTATAGATTACTCTGCATGCACTGTTTATTCTATCAATTACTCTGCATGCTCTGTTTATTCTATAGATTACTCTGCATGCTTTGCTAATTCTATAGATTATTCTGCATGCTCTGTTTAATCTATAAATTACACTGAATGCACTGTTTATTCTGTAGATTACTCTGCATGCACTGTTTATTCTATGCATTCATCTGCATGCTCTGCTTATTCTTTAGATTACTCTGCACACACTCATTCTATTGATTACTCTGCATGCTCTGTGTATTCTATAGATTACTCTGCATGCACTGTTTATTCTATCGATTACTCTGCATGCTCTGTTTATTCTATAGATTACTCTGTATGCACTGTTTGTTCAATAGATTACTCTGCATGCTCTGTTTATTCAATAGATATCTGCATACTCTGTTTATTCTATATATTACTCACATTGCACTGTTTATTCTATAGATTACACTGCATGCACTGTTAATTCTTTCGATTACTCTGCATGGTCTGTTTATTCTATAGATATCTGCATGCTCTGTTTATTCTATAGATTACTCTGCATGCACTGTTTATTCTATCAATTACTCTGCATGCTCTGTTTATTCTATAGATTACTCTGCATGCACTGCTTATTCTATAGATTACTCTGCATGCACTGTTTGTTCAATAGATTACTCTACATGCTCTGTTTATTCAATAGATATCTGCATGCTCTGTGTATTCTATAGATTACTCGCACTGCACTGTTTATTCTATAGATTACTCTGCATGCACTGTTTATTCTATAGATTACTCTGCATGCACTGTTTATTCTATCGATTACTCTGCATGCTCTGTTTAACCTATAGATTACTCTGCATGCACTGTTTATTCTATAGATTACTCTGCATGCTCGGTTTATTCTATAGATATTGGCATGCTCTGTTTATTCTATAGATTACCCTGCATGCTCTGTTTATTCTATAGATATCGGCATGCTCTGTTTATTCTATAGATTACTCTGCATGCTCTGTTTATTCTATAGCTATCTGCATGCTCTGTTTATTCTATAGATTACACTGCATGCACTGTTTATTCTATAGATTACTCTGCATGCACTGTTTATTCTATAGATTACTCTGCATGCTCTGTTTTTTCTATAGATATCTGCATGCTCTGTTTATTCTACAGATTACTCTGTACTCTTTGTTTTTTCTATAGATATCTGCATGATCTGTTTATTCGATAGATTACTCTGCATGCACTGTTCATTCTATAGATTACTCTGCATGCACTGTTTATTCTACAGATTAATGTCCATGGTCTGTTTATTCTACAGATTAATCTGCATGATATGTTTATTCGATAGATTACTCTGCATGCACTGTTCATTCTATAGATTACGCTTCACGATCTGTTTATTCTATAGATTACTCTGCATGCTTTGTTTATTCTACAGATTACTCTGCATGCTCTGTTTATTCTATAGATTAATCTGCACGTACTGTTTATTCCATAGATTACTTTGCACCTCTGTTTATTCTATAAATTACTCTGCAATCTCTGTTTATTCTATAGATTACTCTGCATGCACTGTTTATTCTATCGATTACTCTGCATGCTCTGTTTATTCTATAGATTACTCTGCATGCACTGTTTGTTCAATAGATTACTCTGCATGCTCTGTTCATTCAATAGATATCTGCATACTCTGTTTATTCTATAGATTACTCACATTGCACTGTTTATTCTATAGATTACTCTGCATGCACTGTTTATTCTATCGATTATTCTGCATGCACTGTTTATTCGATAGATATCTGCATGCACTGTTTATTCTATAGATTACTCTGCATGCACTGTTTATTCTATAGATTACTCTGCATGCTCTGTTTTTTCTATAGATATCTGCATGCTCTGTTTATTCTACAGATTACTCTGTACTCTCTGCTTTTTTCTATAGATATCTGCATGATCTGTTTATTCGATAGATTACTCTGCATGCACTGTTCATTCTATAGATTACTCTGCATGCACTGTTTATTCTACAGATTAAAGTCCATGCTCTGTTTATTCTACAGATTAATCTGCATGCTATGTTTATTCGATAGATTACTCGGCATGCACTGTTCATTCTATAGATTACGCTTCACGATCTGTTTATTCTATAGATTACTCTGCATGCTTTGTTTATTCTACAGATTACTCTGCATGCTCTGTTTATTCTATAGATTAACCTGCACGTACTGTTTATTCCATAGATTACTTTGCTCCACTGTTTATTCTATAAATTACTCTGCAATCTCTGTTTATTCTATAGATTACTCTGCATGCACTGTTTATTCTATCGATTACTCTGCATGCTCTGTTTATTCTATAGATTACTCTGCATGCACTGTTTATTCTATAGATTTCTCTGCATGCACTGTTTGTTCAATAGATTACTCTGCATGCTCTGTTTATTCAATAGATATCTGCATACTCTGTTTATTCTATAGATTACTCACATTGCACTGTTTATTCTATAGATTACTCTGCATGCACTGTTTATTCAATAGATTACTCTGCATGCTCTGTTTATTCAATAGATATCTGCATGCTCTGTTTATTCTATACATTACTCACATTGCACTGTTTATTCTATCGATTACTCTGCACGCTCTGTTTAACCTATAGATTACTCTGCATGCACTGTTTATTCTATAGATTACTCTGCATGCTCTGTTTATTCTATAGATATCGGCATGCTCTGTTTATTCTATAGATTTATCTGCATGCACTTTTTATTCTATAGATTACTCTGCATGCTCTGTTTATTCTATAGCTATCTGCATGCTCTGTTTATTCTATAGATTACACTGCATGCACTGTTTATTCTATAGATTACTCTGCATGCACTGTTTTTTCCACAGATTATTCTGCATGCTCTGTTTATTCTACAGATTACTCTGCATGCACTGTTTATTCTATAGATTACTCTGCATGCTCTGTTTATTCTATAGCTATCTGCATGCTCTGTTTATTCTATAGATTACACTGCATGCACTGTGTATTCTATAGATTACTCTGCATGCACTGTTTGTTCCACAGATTATTCTGCATGCACTGTTTATTCTACATATTACTCTGCATGCACTGTTTATTCTATAGATTACTCTGCATGCACTGTTTATTCTATCGATTACTCTGCATGCTCTGTTTAACCTATAGATTACTCTGCATGCACTGCTTATTCTATAGATTATTCTGCATACACTGTTTATTCTATAGATTACTCTGCATGCACTGTTTATTCTATAGATATCTGCATGCTCTGTTTATTCTACAGATTACTCTGTACTCTGTTTTTTCTATAGATATCTGCATGTTCTGTTTATTCGATAGATTACTCTGCATGCACTGTTCATTCAATAGATTACTCTGCAGGCACTGTTTATTCTACAGATTAATGTGCATGCTCTGTTTATTCTACAGATTAATCTGCATGCTATGTTTATTCGATAGATTACTCTTCATGCACTGTTCATTCTATAGATTACGCTTCACGATCTGTTTATTCTATAGATTACTCTGCATGCTTTGTTTATTCTACAGATTACTCTGCATGCTCTGTTTATTCTATAGATTAATCTGCACGTACTGTTTATTCCATAGATTACTTTGCTCCACTGTTTGTTCTATAAATTACTCTGCAATCTATGTTTATTCTATAGATTATCTGCATGCACTGTTTATTCTATCGATTACTCTACATGCTCTGTTTATTCTATAGATTACTCTGCATGCACTGTTTATTCTATAGATTTCTCTGCATGCACTGTTTGTTCAATAGATTACTCTGCATGCTCTGTTTATTCAATAGATATCTGCATACTCTGTTTATTCTATCGATTACTCACATTGCACTGTTTATTCTATAGATTACTCTGCATGCACTGTTTATTCAATAGATTACTCTGCATGCTCTGTTTATTCAATAGATATCTACATGCTCTGTTTATTCTATACATTACTCACATTGCACTGTTTATTCTATCGATTACTCTGCACGCTCTGTTTAACCTATAGATTACTCTGCATGCACTGTTTATTCTATAGATTACTCTGCATGCTCTGTTTATTCTATAGATATCGGCATGCTCTGTTTATTCTATAGATTTATCTGCATGCACTTTTTATTCTACAGATTACTCTGCATGCTCTGTTTATTCTATAGATTAATCTGCACGTACTGTTTATTCCATAGATTACTTTGCTCCACTGTTTATTCTATAAATTACTCTGCAATCTATGTTTATTCTATAGATTATCTGCATGCACTGTTTATTCTATCGATTACTCTACATGCTCTGTTTATTCTATAGATTACTCTGCATGCACTGTTTATTCTATAGATTTCTCTGCATGCACTGTTTGTTCAATAGATTACTCTGCATGCTCTGTTTATTCAATAGATATCTGCATACTCTGTTTATTCTATCGATTACTCACATTGCACTGTTTATTCTATCGATTACTCTGCACGCTCTGTTTAACCTATAGATTACTCTGCATGCACTGTTTATTCTATAGATTTCTCTGCATGCACTGTTTGTTCAATAGATTACTCTGCATGCTCTGTTTATTCAATAGATATCTACATGCTTTGTTTATTCTATACATTACTCACATTGCACTGTTTATTCTATCGATTACTCTGCACGCTCTGTTTAACCTATAGATTACTCTGCATGCACTGTTTATTCTATAGATTACTCTGCATGCTCTGTTTATTCTATAGATATCGGCATGCTCTGTTTATTCTATAGATTTATCTGCATGCACTTTTTATTCTATAGATTACTCTGCATGCTCTGTTTATTCTATAGCTATCTGCATGCTCTGTTTATTCTATAGATTACACTGCATGCACTGTTTATTCTATAGATTACTCTGCATGCACTGTTTTTTCCACAGATTATTCTGCATGCACTGTTTATTCTACAGATTACTCTGCATGCACTGTTTATTCTATAGATTACTCTGCATGCACTGTTTATTCTATAGATTACTCTGCATGCTCTGTTTTTTCTATAGATTACTCTGCATGCACTGTTTATTCTATAGATTATTCTGCATGCACTTTTTATTCTATAGATTATTCTGCATGCTCTGTTTGTTCTATAGCTATCTGCATGCTCTGTTTATTCTATAGATTACACTGCATGCACTGTTTATTCTATAGATTACTCTGCATGCACTGTTTGTTCCACAGATTATTCTGCATGCACTGTTTATTCTACAGATTACTTTGCATGCACTGTTTATTCTATAGATTACTCTGCATGCACTGTTTATTCTATAGATTACTCTGCATGCTCTGTTTTTTCTATAGATTACTCTGCATGCACTGTTTATTCTTTAGATTATTCTGCATGCTCTGTTTATTCTACAGATTACTCTGTACTCTCTGTTTTTTCTATAGATACCTGCATGTTCTGTTTATTCGATAGATTACTCTGCATGCACTGTTCATTCAATAGATTACTCTGCAGGCACTGTTTATTCTAATGATTAATGTGCATGCTCTGTTTATTCTACAGATTAATCTGCATGCTATGTTTATTCGATAGATTACTCTGCATGCACTGTTCATTCTATAGATTACGCTTCACGATCTGTTTATTCTTTAGATTACTCTGCATGCTCTGTTGATTCTATAGATTACTCTGCATGCTCTGTTTATTCTATAGATTACTCTGCATTGGCTGTTTATTCTACCGATTACACTGCATGCTCGGTTTATTCTATAGATTCCTCTGCAATCTCTGTTTATTCTATAGATTACTCTGCACGCTCTGTTTCTTCTAGAGGTTACACTGCATGCACTGTTCATTCTATAGATTACTCTGCAATCTCCGTTTTTTCTATTGATTACTCTGCATGTACTGTTTATTCTATAGATTACTCTGCATGCTCTGTTGATTCTATAGATTACTCTGCATGCTCTGTTTATTCTATAGATTACTCTGCATTGGCTGTTTATTCTACCGATTACACTGCATGCTCGGTTTATTCTATAGATTCCTCTGCAATCTCTGTTTATTCTATAGATTACTCTGCACGCTCTGTTTATTCTAGAGGTTACACTGCATGCACTGTTTATTCTATAGATTACTCTGCAATCTCCGTTTTTTCTATTGATTACTCTGCATGTACTGTTTATTCTATAGATTACACAACACACGCTGCCAATTCTGTAGATTACTCGCACGCTCTGTTTATTATATAGATTAATCGGCACGCTCTGTTTATTCTATAGATTACTCTACATGCACTGTTTATTCTATATATCACTCTGCACGCTCTGTTTATTCAATATATTACTCAGCATGATCTGTTTATGCTACAGATTACGCTGCATGCTCTGTATATTCTATAGATTGCTCTGCACACTCTGTTTATTCTATGGATTACTGCATGCTATGTTTATTCAACAGATTCTTCTGCATGCCCTGTATATGCTATATATTGCTCTGCGTGCTCTCTTTATTCCATAAATATACTCTGGGTGCACTGTTTATTCTATAGATTATTCTGCAAGCTCTGTTTATTCTATCGATTACTCTGCATGCACTGTTTATTCTATAGATTATTCTGCAAGCTCTGTTTATTCTATAGATTACGCTGCAGGTAATGTTTATTCTATATAACACTATGCATGCTCTGTTTATTCTATAGATATCTGCATGCTCTGTTTATTCTATAGATATCTGCATGCTCTGTTTATTCTATAGATATCTGCATGCTCTGTTTATTCCATATATTACTCTGCATGCTCTGTTTATTTTATAGATTACTCTGCACGTACAGTTTATTCAATAGATTACTCTGCATGTTCTGTTTATTCAATAGATTACTCTGCATGCTCTGTTTATTCTATAGATATCTGCATGCTCTGTTTATTCTATAGATTACTCTGCATGCACTGTTTATTCTATCGATTACATTGCATACTCTGTTTATTCTATAGATATCTGCATGCTCTGTTTATTCTATAGATTTCTCTGCATGCACTGTTTATTCTATCAATTACTCTGCATGCTCTGTTTATTCTACAGATTACTCTGCATGCACTGTTTATTCTATAGATTACTCTGCATGCACTGTTTGTTCAATAGATTACTCTGCATGCTCTGTTTATTCAATAGATATCTGCATGCTCTGTTTATTCTATAGATTACTCACATTGTACTGTTTATTCTATATATTACTCTGCATGCACTGTTTATTCTATTGATTACTCTGCATGCTCTGTTTATTCTATAGATTACTCTGCATGCACTGTTTATTCTATAGATTATTCTGCATGCACTGTTTGTTCAATAGATTACTCCGCATGCTCTGTTTATTCAATATATATCTGCATGCTCTGTTTATTCTATAGATTACTCACATTGCACTGTTTATTCTATAGATTACTCTGCATGCACTGTTTATTCTATCGATTACTCTGCATGCACTGTTTAACCTATAGATTACTCTGCATGCCCTGTTTATTCTATAGATTACTCTGCATGCTCTGTTTATTCTATAGATATCAGCATGCTCTGTTTATTCTATAGATTTCTCTGCATGCACTGTTTATTCTATAGATTACTCTGCATGCTCTGTTTATTCTATAGATATCGGCATGCTCTGTTTATTCTATAGATTACACTGCAGGCACTGTTTATTCTATAGATTACTCTGCATGCACTGTTTATTCTATAGATTACTCTGCATGCACTGTTTATTCTATAGATTACTCTGCATGCACCGATTATTCTATATATTACTCTGCACACTGTTTACTCTACAGATTACTCTGCATGCTCTGTATATTCTATAGTTTGCTCTGCATGCTCTGTTTATGCTACAGATTGCTCTGCAGGCACTGATTATTTTATAGATTACTATGCATGCACTGTTTATTCTATAGATTACTCTGCGTGCTCTGTTTATTCTATATATATCTGCATGCTCTGTTTATTCTATAGATTTATCTGCATGCACTGTTTATTTTATAGATTACTCTGTCTGCTCTGTGTATTCTATAGATATATGCATGCTCTGTTATTCTATAGATTACTCTGCATTGGCTGTTTATTCTACCGATTACTCTGCATGCTCGGTTTATTCTATAGATTACTCTGCATGCTTTGTTTATTCTGCAGATTACTCTGCATGTCCTGTTTAGTCTATTGATTACTCTGAATGCTCTGTTTATGCTATAGATTATTCTGCACGTACTGTTTATTCTTTAAAGATTACTCTGCAAGCTCTGTTTATTCTATAGATTACTCTGCATGCACTGTTTCTTCTATAGATTACTCGTCATGCTCAGTTTAGTCTATAGATTACTCTGCATGCTCTACTAATTCTGTAGTTTACTCTGCACGCTCTGTTTAATCTATAGATTGCTCCGCATGCACTGTTGATTCTATGGGTATCTCTTCACCACTGTTTATTGTATAGATTACTGTATATGCTCCGTTTATGCTACAGGTTACTCTGCATACTCTGTTTATTCTATAGATTACTCTGCATGGACTGTTTATTCTATAGATTACTCTGCATGCTATGTTTATTCTCTAGATAACTCTGCAGGCTCTGTTTATTCTATAGATTACTCTGCATGCTCTGTTTATTCTGTAGATTACTCTGCATACTCTGTTTATTCTATAGATTACTCTGCGTGTACTGTTTATTCTATAGATTACTCTGCGTGCACTGTTTATTCTATATAACACTATGCATGCTCTGTTTATTCTATAGATATCTGCATGCTCTGTTTATTCTATAGATATCTGCATGCTCTGTTTATTCTATAGATATCTGCATGCTCTGTTTATTCCATATATTACTCTGCATGCTCTGTTTATTTTATAGATTACTCTGCACGTACAGTTTATTCAATAGATTACTCTGCATGTTCTGTTTATTCAATAGATTACTCTGCATGCTCTGTTTATTCTATAGATATCTGCATGCTCTGTTTATTCTATAGATTACTCTGCATGCACTGTTTATTCTATCGATTACATTGCATACTCTGTTTATTCTATAGATATCTGCATGCTCTGTTTATTCTATAGATTTCTCTGCATGCACTGTTTATTCTATCAATTACTCTGCATGCTCTGTTTATTCTACAGATTACTCTGCATGCACTGTTTATTCTATAGATTACTCTGCATGCACTGTTTGTTCAATAGATTACTCTGCATGCTCTGTTTATTCAATAGATATCTGCATGCTCTGTTTATTCTATAGATTACTCACATTGTACTGTTTATTCTATATATTACTCTGCATGCACTGTTTATTCTATCGATTACTCTGCATGCTCTGTTTATTCTATAGATTACTCTGCATGCACTGTTTATTCTATAGATTATTCTGCATGCACTGTTTGTTCAATAGATTACTCCGCATGCTCTGTTTATTCAATAGATATCTGCATGCTCTGTTTATTCTATAGATTACTCACATTGCACTGTTTATTCTATAGATTACTCTGCATGCACTGTTTATTCTATCGATTACTCTGCATGCACTGTTTAACCTATAGATAACTCTGCATGCCCTGTTTATTCTATAGATTACTCTGCATGCTCTGTTTATTCTATAGATATCAGCATGCTCTGTTTATTCTATAGATTTCTCTGCATGCACTGTTTATTCTATAGATTACTCTGCATGCTCTGTTTATTCTGTAGATATCGGCATGCTCTGTTTATTCTATAGATTACACTGCAGGCACTGTTTATTCTATAGATTACTCTGCATGCACTGTTTATTCTATAGATTACTCTGCATGTACTGTTTATTCTATAGATTACTCTGCATGCACCGATTATTCTATATATTACTCTGCACACTGTTTACTCTACAGATTACTCTGCATGCTCTGTATATTCTATAGTTTGCTCTGCATGCTCTGTTTATGCTACAGATTGCTCTGCAGGCACTGATTATTTTATAGATTACTATGCATGCACTGTTTATTCTATAGATTACTCTGCGTGCTCTGTTTATTCTATATATATCTGCATGCTCTGTTTATTCTATAGATTTCTCTGCATGCACTGTTTATTTTATAGATTACTCTGCCTGCTCTGTGTATTCTATAGATATATGCATGCTCTGTTATTCTATAGATTACTCTGCATTGGCTGTTTATTCTACCGATTACTCTGCATGCTTTGTTTATTCTGCAGATTACTCTGCATGTCCTGTTTAGTCTATTGATTACTCTGAATGCTCTGTTTATGCTATAGATTATTCTGCACGTACTGTTTATTCTTTAAAGATTACTCTGCAAGCTCTGTTTATTCTATAGATTACTCTGCATGCACTGTTTCTTCTATAGATTACTCGTCATGCTCAGTTTAGTCTATAGATTACTCTGCATGCTCTACTAATTCTGTAGTTTACTCTGCACGCTCTGTTTAATCTATAGATTGCTCCGCATGCACTGTTGATTCTATAGGTATCTCTTCACCACTGTTTATTGTATAGATTACTGTATATGCTCCGTTTATGCTACAGGTTACTCTGCATACTCTGTTTATTCTATAGATTACTCTGCATGGACTGTTTATTCTATAGATTACTCTGCATGCTATGTTTATTCTCTAGATAACTCTGCAGGCTCTGTTTATTCTATAGATTACTCTGCATGCTCTGTTTATTCTGTAGATTACTCTGCATACTCTGTTTATTCTATAGATTACTCTGCGTGTACTGTTTATTCTATAGATTACTCTGCGTGCACTGTTTATTCTTGTAGATTACTCTGCATGCTCTGTTTTTGTATAGATTACTCTGCAGTCTCTGTTTCATCTATAGATAACTGCATGCTCTGTTTATTCTATAGATTACTCAGTATGTACTGTTTATTCTGTAGATTACTCTGCAATCTCTGTTTATTCTATTGATTACTCTGCATGTTCTCTTTATTCTATAGATTACCCTGCAGTCTCTTTTTATTCTATAGATTGCTCTGCACGGTCTGTTTATTCTAGAGGTTTCTCTGCCTACTCTGTTTATTCTATATATTACTCTGCACGAACTGTTTATTCTGTAGATTACTCACATGCTCTGTTTATTATATAGAATAATCTGCACGCTCTGTTTATTCTATAGATTACTCTACACGTACTGTTTATTCTATATATCACTCTGCACGCTCTGTTTATTCAATATATTACTCAGCATGATCTGTTTATGCTACAGATTACGCTGCATGCTCTGTATATTCTATAGATTACTCTGCATGTACTGTTTATTATATAGATTATTCTGCATGCTATGTTTCTTCTATAGATTACTCTGCATGCTCTGTTTATTCAACAGATACTTCTGCACGCTCTGTATGTGCTATATATTGCTCTGCCTGCTCTCTTTATTCCATAAATATACTCTGGTGCACTGTTTATTCTATAGATTATTCTGCAAACTCTGTTTATTCTATAGATTACTCAGCAGGTAATGTTTATTCTATATATCACACTGCATGCTCTGTTTATTCTATAGATTACTGTGCATGCTCTGTTTATGCTACAGATTACTCTGCATGCACTGATTATTGTATAGATTACTCTGCATTCTCTCTTTATTCTATAGAGTACTCTGCATGCACTGTTTATTCTATAGATTACTCAGCATGCTCTGTTAATGCTACAGATTATTCTGCATGCTCTGCTTATTGTATAGATCATTTTGCATGCTCTTTTTACTCTGTAGATTACTCTGCATGGTCTGTGTATTCTATAGATGAATCTGCATGCTCTGTTTATTCTATCGATTACTCTGCATGCTCTGTTGATTCTATAGATTACTCTGCATGCTCTGTTTATTCTATAGATTACTCTGCATTGGCTGTTTATTCTACCGATTACACTGCGTGCTCGGTTTATTCTATAGATTCCTCTGCAATCTCTGTTTATTCCACAGATTACTCTGCACGCTCTGTTTATTCTAGAGGTTGTACTGCATGCGCTGCTTATTCTATAGATTACTCTGCAATCTCCGTTTTTTCTATTGATTTCTCTGCATGTACTGTTTATTCTATAGATTACACAACACACTCTGCTAATTTTGTAGATTACTCGCACGCTCTGTTTATTATATAGATTAATCGGCGTGCTCTGTTTATTCTATAGATTACTCTACATGCACTGTTTATTCTATATATCACTCTGCACGCTCTGTTTATTCAATATATTACTCAGCATGATCTGTTTATGCTACAGATTACGCTGCATGCTCTGTATATTCTATAGATTGCTCTGCATGCATTGTTTAATCTATAGATTACTCTTCACGTTCTGTTTATTCTATATATCACTCTGCACGCTCTGTATATTCTATAGATTACTCTGCGTGCTCTGTTTATTCTATGGATTACTCTGCATGCACATATTATTCTATATATTACTCTGCACACTGTTTACTCTACAGATTACTCTGCGTGCTCTGTATATTCTATAGTTTGCTCTGCATGCTCTGTTTATGCTATAGATTGCTCTGCAGGCACTGATTATTGTATAGACTACTCGGCATTCTCTCTTTATTCTATAGATTACTCTGCATGCACTGTTTATTCTATAGATTACTCAGCATGCTCTGTTAATGCTGCAGATTACTCTGCATGCTCTGCTTATTGTATAGATCATTTTGCATGCTCTTTTTACTCTGTAGATTACTCTGCATGGTCTGTGTATTCTATAGATGAATCTGCGTGCTCGGTTTATTCTATAGATTACTCTGCATGCTTTGTTTATTCTGCAGATTACTCTGCATGCCCTGTTTCGTCTATTGATTACTCTGAACGCTCTGTTTATTCTATAGATTATTCTGCACGTACTGTTTATTCAATAAAGATTACTCTGCAAGCTCTGTTTATTCAATAAATTACTCCGCATGCTCTGTTTATTCTATAGATATCTGCATGCTCTGTTTATTCAATAGATTACTCTGCATGCACTGTTTATTCTGTAGATTACTCTGCATGCTCTGTTTATTCTATAGATATCTGCAAGCTCTGTTTATTCAATAGATTACTCTGCATGCACTGTTTATTCTGTAGATTACTCTGCATGCTCTGTTTATTCTATAGATATCTGCATGCTCTGTGTATTCTATAGATTACTCTGCATGCTCTGTTTATTCTATAGATTACTCTGCGTGCTCTGTTTATTCTATAGATATCTGCATGCTCTGTTTATTCTATAGATAGCTGCATGCTCTGTTTATTCTATAGATTGCACTGCGTGCACTGTTTATTCTATAGATTACTCTGCATGTACTGTTTGTTCCACAGATTATTCTGCATGCACTGTTTATTCTATAGATTACTCTGCATGCACTGTTTATTCTATAGATTACTCTGCATGCACTGTTTATTCTATAGATTACTCTGCATGCCCTGTTTAGTCTATTGATTACTCTGAACGCTCTGTTTATTGTATAGATTATTCTGCACGTACTGTTTATTCAATAAAGATTACTCTGCAAGCTCTGTTTATTCTATAGATTACTCTGCATGCACTGTTTATTCTACAGATTACTCTGCATGCACTGTTTATTCAATAGATTACGCTGCATGCTCTGTTTATTCTATAGATATGTGCGTGCTCTGTTTATTCGATAGATTACTCTGCATGCACTGTTTATTCTATAGATTACTCTGCCTGCTCTGTTTATTCTATAGATGTCTGCGTGCTCTGTTTATTCTATAGATTACTCTGCATGCGCTGTTTATTCTATAGATTACTCTGCATGCTCTGTTTATTCTATAGATATATGCATGCTCTGTTTATTCTATAGATTACTATGCATGCACCGTTTATTCTATCGATTACTCTGCATGCTCTGTTTATTCTATAGATTACACTGCAATCTCTGTTTATTCTATTGATTACTCTGCATGTTCTCTTTATTCTATAGATTACCCTGCAGTCTCTTTTTATTCTATAGATAGCTCTGCACGATCTGTTTATTCTAGAGGTTTCTCTGCATACTCTGTTTATTATATATATTACTCTGCACGAACTGTTTATTCTGTATATTACTCACACGCTCTGTTTATTATATAGAATAATCTGCATGCTCTGTTTATTCTATAGATTACTCTACACGCACTGTTTATTCTATATATCACTCTGCATGCTCTGTTTATTCAATATATTACTCAGCATGATCTGTTTATGCTACAGATTACGCTGCATGCTCTGTATATTCTATAGATTACTCTGCATGTACTGTTTATTCTATAGATTATTCTGCATGCTATGTTTCTTCTATAGATTACTCTGCCTGTTCTGTTTATTCTATAGATTACTCTGCATGCTCTGTTTATTCTGTATATTACTCTGCATACTCTGTTTATTCTATAGATTACTCTGAGTGTACTGTTTATTCTATAGATTACTCTGCATGCACTGTTTATTCTTATAGATTACTCTGCATGCTCTGTTTTTGTATAGATTACTCTGCAGCCTCTGTTTATTCTATAGATAACTGCATGCTCTGTTTATTCTATAGATAACTCAGCACGCTCTGTTCATTCTGTAGATTACTCTGCACGCTCTGTTTATTCTATAGATTACTCAGTATGTACTGTTTATTCTATGGATTACTCTGTAGGCACTGTTTATTCTATAGATTGATCTGCACGGACTGTTTATTCTATAGATTACTCTGCCATCTCTGTTTATTCTATTGATTACTCTGCATGTTCTCTTTATTCTATAGATTACCCTGCAGTCTCTTTTTATTCTATAGATTGCTCTGCACGATCTGTTTATTCTAGAGGTTTCTCTGCATACTCTGTTTATTCTATATATTACTCTGCACGCACTGTTTATTCTGTAGATTACTCACACACTCTGTTTATTATATAGAATAATCTGCACGCTCTGTTTATTCTATAGATTACTCTACACGCACTGTTTATTCTATATATCACTCTGCACGCTCTGTTTATTCAATATATTACTCAGAATGATCTGTTTATGCTACAGATTACGCTGCATGCTTTGTATATTCTATAGATTGCTCTGCATGCACTGTATATTCTATAGATTACTCTGCATGCTCTGTTTATTCCATATATTACTCTGCACACTGTCTATTCTACAGATTACTCTGCATGCTCTGTATATTCTATAGATTGCACTGCATGCTGTGTTTATTCCATATATTACTCTGCATGTACTGTTTATTCTATACATTACTCTGCATGCTCTGTATATTCTATAGATTGCACTGCATGCTGTGTTTATTCCATATATTATTCTGCATGATATGTTTATTCTATAGATTAATCTGCACATACTGTTTATTCTATGGATTACTCTTCAATCTCTGTTTATTCTATAGATTGCTCTGCATGTTCTCTTTATTCTATAGATTACCCTGCAGTCTCTTTTTATTCTATAGATTGCTCTGCACGATCTGTTTATTCTAGAGGTTTCTCTGCATACTCTGTTTATTCTATATATTACTCTGCACGCACTGTTTATTCTGTAGATTACTCACACGCTCTGTTTATTATATAGAATAATCTGCACGCTCTGTTTATTCTATAGATTACTCTACACGCACTGTTTATTCTATATATCACTCTGCACGCTCTGTTTATTCAATATATTACTCAGCATGCTCTGTTTATGCTACAGATTACGCTGCATGCTCTGTTTATTCTATAGATTGCTCTGCATGCACTGTTTAATCTATAGATTACTCTTCACGTTCTGTTTATTCTATATATCACTCTGCACGCTCTGTATATTCTATAGATTACTCTGCATGCTCTGTTTAATCTATGGATTACTCTGCATGCACTGTTTATTCTACGGATTACTCTGCACACTGTCTATTCTACAGATTACTCTGCATGCTCTGTATATTCTATAGATTGCACTGCATGCTGTGTTTATTCCATATATTACTCTGCATGTACTGTTTATTCTATACATTACTCTGCATGCTCTGTATATTCTATAGATTGCACCGCATGCTGTGTTTATTCCATATATTACTCTGCATGTACTGTTTATTCTATAAATTACTCTGCATGCTCTATATATTCTATAGATTGCTCTGCATGCACTGTTTATTCTATATATCACTCTGCACGCTCTCTTAATTCTATAGATAACTCTGCATGCTCTGTTTATTCTATGGAATACTGCTTTCACTGTTTATTCCATAGAAGAGCTCTGCATGCTCTGTTTATTCCATAAATATATTCTGTGGCACTGTTTATTCTGTAGCATGATTATTCTATATATCACTCTGCATGCACTGTTTATGCTATAGATTACTCTGCATACTCTGTTTATTCTATAGATTACTCTGCATGCTATGTTTCTTCTATAGATTACTCTGCATGCTCTGTTTATTCTATAGATTACTCTGCATGCTCTGTTTATTCTGTAGATTACTCTGCATACTCTGTTTATTCTATAGATTACTCTGCATGTACTGTTTATTCTATAGATTACTCTGCATGCACTGTTTATTTTTATAGGTTACTCTGCATGCTCTGTGTTTGTATAGATCACTCTGCAGTCTCTGTTTATTCTATAGATAACTGCATGCTCTGTTTATTCTATAGATAACTCAGCATGCTCTGTTGATTATGTAGATTACTCTGCACGCTCTGTTTATTCTATAGATTATTTAGTATGTACTGTTTATTCTATAGATTACTCTGTAGGCACTGTTTATTCTGTAGATTAATCTGCACGTACTGTGTATTATATAGATTACTCGGCAATCTCTGTTTATTCTATTGATTACTCTGCATGTTCTCTTTATTCTATAGATTACCCTGCAGTCTCTTTTTATTCTATAGATTGCTCTGCACGATCTGTTTATTCTAGAGGTTTCTCTGCATACTCTGTTTATTCTATATATTACTCTGCATGCACTGTTTATTCTGTAGATTACTCACACGCTCTGTTTATTATATAGAATAATCTGCACGCTCTGTTTATTCTATAGATTACTCTACACGCACTGTTTATTCTATATATCACTCTGCACGCTCTGTTTATTCAATATATTACTCAGCATGATCTGTTTATGCTACAGATTATGCTGCATGCTCTGTATATTCTATAGATTGCTCTGCACGCTCTGTATATTCTATAGATTACTCTGCATGCTCTGTTTAATCTATGGATTACTCTGCATGCATTGTTTATTCTACAGATTACTCTGCACACTGTCTATTCTACAGATTACTCTGCATGCTCTGTATATTCTATAGATTGCACTGCATGCTGTGTTTATTCCATATATTACTCTGCATGTACTGTTTATTCTATACATTACTCTGCATGCTCTGTATATTCTATAGATTGCACTGCATGCTGTGTTTATTCCATATATTACTCTGCATGTACTGTTTATTCTATAAATTACTCTGCATGCTCTGTATATTCTATAGATTGCTCTGCATGCACTGTTTATTCTATATATCACTCTGCACGCTCTCTTAATTCTATAGATAACTCTGCATGCTCTGTTTAATCTATGGATTACCCTGCATGCACTGTTTATTCTACGGATTACTCTGCACACTGTCTATTCTACAGATTACTCTGCATGCTCTGTATATTCTATAGATTGCACTGCATGCTGTGTTTATTCCATATATTACTCTGCATGTACTGTTTATTATATACATTACTCTGCATGCTCTGTATATTCTATAGATTGCACTGCATGCTGTGTTTATTCCATATATTACTCTGCATGTACTGTTTATTCTATAAATTACTCTGCATGCTCTATATATTCTATAGATTGCTCTGCATGCACTGTTTATTCTATATATCACTCTGCACGCTCTCTTAATTCTATAGATAACTCTGCATGCTCTGTTTATTCTATGGATTACTGCTTTCACTGTTTATTCCATAGAAGAGCTCTGCATGCTCTGTTTATTCCATAAATATATTCTGTGGCACTGTTTATTCTGTAGCATGATTATTCTATATATCACTCTGCATGCACTGTTTATTCTATAGATTACTCCGCGTGCTCTGTTAATGCTACAGGTTACTCTGCATTATCTGCTTATTGTATAGATCATTCTGCATACTCTTTCTATTCTATAGATTACTCTGCATACTATGTTTATTCTATAGATTACTCTGCATGCTATGTTTCTTCTATAGATTACTCTGCATGCTCTGTTTATTCTATAGATTACTCTGCATGCTCTGTTTATTCTGTAGATTACTCTGCATACTCTGTTTATTCTATAGATTACTCTGCATGTACTGTTTATTCTATAGATTACTCTGCATGCACTGTTTATTTTTATAGGTTACTCTGCATGCTCTGTGTTTGTATAGATCACTCTGCAGTCTCTGTTTATTCTATAGATAACTGCATGCTCTGTTTATTCTATAGATAACTCAGCACGCTCTGTTGATTATGTAGATTACTCTGCACGCTCTGTTTATTCTATAGATTACTTAGTATGTACTGTTTATTCTATAGATTACTCTGTAGGCACTGTTTATTCTATAGATTAATCTGCACGTACTGTGTATTATATAGATTACTCGGCAATCTCTGTTTATTCTATTGATTACTCTGCATGTTCTCTTTATTCTATAGATTACCCTGCAGTCTCTTTTTATTCTATAGATTGCTCTGCACGATCTGTTTATTCTAGAGGTTTCTCTGCATACTCTGTTTATTCTATATATTACTCTGCATGCACTGTTTATTCTGTAGATTACTCACACGCTCTGTTTATTATATCGAATAATCTGCACGCTCTGTTTATTCTATAGATTACTCTACACGCACTGTTTATTCTATATATCACTCTGCACGCTCTGTTTATTCAATATATTACTCAGCATGATCTGTTTATGCTACAGATTATGCTGCATGCTCTGTATATTCTATAGATTGCTCTGCACGCTCTGTATATTCTATAGATTACTCTGCATGCTCTGTTTAATCTATGGATTACTCTGCATGCATTGTTTATTCTACAGATTACTCTGCACACTGTCTATTCTACAGATTACTCTGCATGCTCTGTATATTCTTTAGATTGCACTGCATGCTGTGTTTATTCCATATATTACTCTGCATGTACTGTTTATTCTATACATTACTCTGCATGCTCTGTATATTCTATAGATTGCACTGCATGCTGTGTTTATTCCATATATTACTCTGCATGTACTGTTTATTCTATAAATTACTCTGCATGCTCTGTATATTCTATAGATTGCTCTGCATGCACTGTTTATTCTATATATCACTCTGCACGCTCTCTTAATTCTATAGATAACTCTGCATGCTCTGTTTATTCTATGGATTACTGCTTTCACTGTTTATACTATAGAAGAGCTCTGCATGCTCTGTTTATTCCATAAATATACTCTGTGGCACTGTTTATTCTGTAGCATGTTTATTCTATATATCACTCTGCATGCACTGTTTATTCTGTAGATTACTCCGCATGCTCTGTTAATGCTACAGGTTACTCTGCATTCTCTGCTTATTGTATAGATCATTCTGCATACTCTTTCTATTCTGTAGATTACTCGGCATGCACTGTTTATTCTTTTGATTACTCTGCATGGGGTGTTTATTCTATAGATGACTCGGCATTCTCTGTTTATTCTATAGATTACGCTGTGTGCTCTGTTTATTCTATAAATTACTCTGCATGCACTCTTTATTCTATAGTTTACTCTGCATGCTCGGTTTAATTTATAGATTACTCTGCATGTACTGTTTATTCTATAGATTACGCTGCACGCTCTGTTTATTCTATAGATTACTCAGCATGCTCTGTTTATTCTATAGATTACACCATGTGTACTGTTTATTCTATAGATTACTTTGCATGCACTGTTTATTCTATAGATTCCTCTGCATGCTCTGTGTATTCTATAGATTACTCAGTATGTACTGTTTATTCTATAGAATATTATGCGTGCTCTGTTTATTCTGTAGATTACTCCGCATGCTCTGCTTATTATATAGATTACCCTGCATGCTCGGTGTATTCTATAGATTACTCAGTATGTTCTGTTTATTCTATAGATTACTCTGCATGTACTGTTTATTCTACAGATTGCTCTGCATGCACTGTTTATTCTATATTTTACTCTGCGTGCTCTGCTTATTCTATTGATTACTCTGCACGGTCTGTTTATTCTATAGATTAATCTGCATGCTCTGCTTATTCTGGACATTACTCTACACGCTCTGTTTATTTTCTATATCACTGTGCACGCTCTGTTTATTCTATAGATTACTCTGCACACTCTGTTTATTCTATAGATTACTCTGCATGCTCTGTTTATTCTATGATTTACTCTGCATGCACGGTTTATTCTATAGATTACTCTGCACACTCTGTTTATTCTACAGATTACTCTGCACGCTCTGTATATTCTATAGATAGCTCTGCATGCTCTGTTTATTCCATACATTACTCTGCTAGTTCTGTTTATTCTATGGGTTACTCTGCATGTTCTGTTTATTCGATAGATTGCTCTGCATGCTCTGTTTATTTCATAAATATACTCTGTGGCACTGTTTATTCTGTATAATGGGCCAAAAATTCATCCCTCGACGCGAGAGTACGCACTGCGTACTCTCGCGTATTCTCTCTCCAATTGCCGGTTTTCTGCATGCCCTGCGCATGCGCTGAAAACCGGCACTTGGTCTTTTGAAAAGGGGGCGGTTCCTCGGTGCATCGCGTGCGTGCTACAGGCTGCGCGCACACTGTGCACTTCATGCTTTGGACGCGCAGGTAAGTACGGAAGATTTTAGAAATGGAAAAAGGAGGAGTAAGACCCACTTCTAACAAGGTAAGTAGTGAATTAAGTATTTTTTTGAATTTTTTTTAACAGGTATATCTTTTTTAGAGACTTTAAAGACAGGTAAGTTTATTTTTATAACTTTTTAAAAGATGTTAAATTTTTTCAAAAATTTAATTTTTTATTTAAAATAGTTAATTTATTTAACTATACTTATTTTATTAATGTGATGGTTTTTTTAAAAAAATTTAATTGAGGTTTAGCTGTTATTTTGGGGGGGTGTAAGATTCATAGATTTCACAGCACGTATGTGAAACTTATGAATGGAAGATGGTGTGCTGCCATTGGCTCTAACTGAGTCACGTGATCCCACAGCTCGCACGAATTCACTACGCCGGTGGGATACGCAAGCACTGCCCAGCTGATGTCTAGAACATCAAGTTCGTGCGAGCTGGATCTGAAAAAGCACAAGCGGAGTGAGAGATCGCGGGGAAGCCTTACCCCCGCGGGAACAGAGCGAGATCAATTTCTGGGCCAATGTTTATTCTATATATCACTCTGCATGCTCGGTTTATTTTATAGATTACTCTGCATACACTGTTTATTCTATAGATTACTCCGCATGCTCTGTTTATTCTATAGATTGCTCTGCATGCACTGTTTATTCTATATTTTACTCCGCATGCTCTGTTAATGCTACAGGTTACTCTGCATTCTCTGCTTATTGTATAGATCATTCTGCATACTCTTTTTATTCTATAGATTACTCTGCATGCACTGTTTATTCTATATTTTACTCCGCATGCTCTGTTAATGCTACAGGTTACTCTGCATTCTCTGCTTATTGTGTAGATCATTCTGCATGCTCTTTTTATTCTATGGATTACTCTGCATGCATTGTTTATTCTATAAATTACTCACACGCTCTGTTTGTTATATAGATTAATCTGCACGCTCTGTTTATTCTATAGATTACTCTACACGCACTGTTTATTCTATATATCACTCTGCACGCTCTGTTTATTCAATATATTACTCAGCATGATCTGTTTATGCTACAGATTATGCTGCATGCGCTGTATATTCTATAGATTGCTCTGCATGCACTGTTTAATTACTCTTCACGTTCTGTTTATTCTATATATCACTCTGCATGCTCTGTATATTCTATAGATTGCTCTGCATGCACTGTTTAATCTATAGATTACTCTTCACGTTCTGTTTATTCTAAATATCACTCTGCACGCTCTGTATATTCTATAGATTACTCTGCATGCTCTGTTTAATCTATGGATTACTGTGCATGCACTGTTTATTCTATAGATAACTCCGCATGCTCTGTTAATGCTACAGGTTACTCTGCATTCTCTGCTTATTGTATAGATCATTCTGCATACTCTTTCTATTCTATAGATTACTCTGCATTCACTGTTTATTCTTTTGATTACTCTGCATGGGGTGTTTATTCTATAGATGACTCTTCACGTTCTGTTTATTCTAAATATCACTCTGCACGCTCGGTATATTCTATAGATTACTCTGCATGCTCTGTTTAATCTATGGATTACTCTGCATGCACGGTTTATTCTACAGATTACCCTGCACACTGTTTATTCTACAGATTACTCTGCATGTACTGTTTATTCTATAAATTACTCTGCATGCTCTGTATATTCTATAGATTGCTCTGCGTGCACTGTTTATTCTATATATCACTCTGCACGCTCTCTTAATTCTATAGATAACTCTGCATGCTCTGTGTATTCTATGGATTACTGCTTGCACTGTTTATTCTATAGAAGAGCTCTGCATGCTCTGTTTATTCCATAAATATACTTTGTGGCACTTTTTATTCTGTATAATGTTTATTCTATATATCACACTGCATGCTCAGTTTGTTCTTTAGATTACTCTGCATGTACTGTTTATTCTATAGATTACTATGCGTGCTCTGTTTATTAAGTAGATTACTCCGCATTCTCTGCTTATTCTATAGATTACCCTGCATGCTCTGTGTATTTTATAGATTATTCAGTATGTACTGTTTATTCTATAGATTACTCTGCATGCACTGTTTATTCTATATTTTACTCTGCGTGCTCTGTTTATTCTATTGATTACTTTGCACGTTCTGTTTATTCTATAGATTAATCTGCACGCTCTGCTTATTCTCTATATCACTGTGCACGCTCTGTTTATTCTATAGATTACTCTGCATGCTCTGTTTATTCTATAGATTACTCTGCCTGGTCTGTTTATTCTATGATTTACTCTGCATGCACTGTTTATTCTATATTTTACTCCGCATGCTCTGTATATTCTATAGATTGCTCTGCACGCTCTGTATATTCTATAGATTACTCTGCATGCTCTGTTTATTCTATTGATTACTTTGCACGTTCTGTTTATTCTATAGATTAATCTGCACGCTCTGCTTATTCTCTATATCACTGTGCACGCTCTGTTTATTCTATAGATTACTCTGCATGCTCTGTTTATTCTATAGATTACTCTGCCTGGTCTGTTTATTCTATGATTTACTCTGCATGCACAGTTTATTCTATAGATTACTCTGCACACTCTGTTTATTCTACAGATTACTCTGCACGCTCTGTATATTCTATATATAGCTCTGCATCTCTGTTTATTCCATATATTACTCTGCATGTTCTGTTTATTCTATGGATTACTCGGCATGCTCTGTTTATTCTATACATTACTCTGCATGTTCTGTTTATTTTATGGGTTACTCTGCTTGAACTGTTTATTCTATAGATTGCTCTGCATGCTCTGTTTATTCCATAAATATACTCTGTGGCAGTGTTTATTCCGTATAATGTTTATTCTATATATCACTCTGCATGCACTGTTTATTCTATAGATTACTCCACATGCTCTGTTAATGCTACAGGTTACTCTGCATTCTCTGCTTATTGTATAGATCACTCTGCATACTCTTTTTATACTATAGATTACTCTGCATGCACTGTTTATTCTATAAATTACTCTGCATGCACTCTTTATTCTATAGTTAACTCTGCATGCTCTGTTTAATCTATAGATTACTCTGTATATACTGTTTATTCTCTAGATTACCCTGCATGCTCAGTTTGTTCTTTAGATTACTCTGCATGTACTGTTTATTCTATAGATTACGATGCACGCTCTGTTTATTCTATAGATTGTACTGCATGCTATGTTTATTCTATAGTTTGCGCCATATGTACTGTTTATTCTATAGATTACTCTGCATGCACTGTTTATTATATAGATTACTCTGCATGCTTGGTTTATTCTATAGATTACTCCGCATGCTCTGCTTATTCTATAGATTACCCTGCATGCTCTGTGTATTCTATAGATTACTCAGTATGTACTGTTTATTCTATAGATTACTCCGCATGCTCTGTTTATTCTATAGATTACTCTGCATGTACTGTTTATTCTATGTTTTACTCTGCGTGCTCTGTTTATTCTATTGATTACTCTGCATGTTCTCTTTATTCTATAGATTAATCTGCATGCACTGTTTATTCTATAGACTACTCTGCATGCTTGGTTTATTCTAAAGATTACTATGTGTGCTCTGTTTATTCTGTAGATTACTCCACATGCTCTGCTTATTCTATAGATTATCCTGCATGCTCTGTGTATTCTATAGATTACTCTGCATGTACTGTTTATTCTATAGATTATTCTGCATGCTCTGTTTATGCTATATTTTACTCTGCATGCTCTGTTTATTCTATTGATTACTCTGCACGTTCTGTTTATTCTGTAGATTGCTCTGCATGCTCTGTTTATTCCATATATTATTCTGCATGCACTGTTTATTCTATACATTACTCTGCTTGCTCTGGTTATTCTATA
The DNA here is from genome assembly GCA_030390025.1 of Squalus acanthias. NCBI lineage: Eukaryota > Metazoa > Chordata > Chondrichthyes > Squaliformes > Squalidae > Squalus > Squalus acanthias. The sequence continues at coordinate 2,765,958 of CM059439.1, read as the reverse complement.
GATTACTCTGCTTGCACTGTTTATTCTATTGATTTCTCTGCAAGTTCTGTTTATTCTATTGGTTACTCTGCACGTTCTGTTTATTCTATAGATTAATCTGCATGCTCTGCTCATTCTATACATTACTCCACACTCTCTGTTTATTCTCTATATCACTGTGCACACTCTGTTTATTCTATAGATTACTTTGCATGCTCTGTTTATTCTATAGATTACGCTGCATGTACTGTTTATTCTACAGATTACTCTGCATGCACTGTTTATTCTATATTTTACTCCGCATGCTCTGTTAATGCTACAGGTTCCTCTGCATTCTCTGCTTATTGTATAGATCATTCTGCATACTCGTTTTATTCTATAGATTACTCTGCATGCACTGTTTATTCTTTTGATTACTCTGCATGGGGTGTTTATTCTATAGATGACTCGGCATTCTCTGTTTATTCTATAGATTACGCTGTGTGCACTGTTTATTCTATAGATTACTCTGCATGCGCTGTTTATTCTATAAATTACTCTGCATGCACTCTTTATTATATAGTTTACTCTGCATGCTCAGTTTGTTCTTTTGATTACTCTGCATGTACTGTTTATTCTATAGATTACGCTGCACGCTCTGTTTATTCTATAGATTACTCTGCATGCACTGTTTATTCTATAAATTACTCTGCATGCACTCTTTATTCTATAGTTAACTCTGCATGCTCTGTTTAATCTATAGATTACTCTGTATATACTGTTTATTCTCTAGATTACCCTGCATGCTCAGTTTGTTCTTTAGATTACTCTGCATGTACTGTTTATTCTATAGATTACGCTGCACGCTCTGTTTATTCTATAGATTGTACTGCATGCTATGTTTATTCTATAGTTTGCACCATATGTACTGTTTATTCTATAGATTACTCTGCATGCACTGTTTATTATATAGATTACTCTGCATGCTTGGTTTATTCTATAGATTACTCCGCATGCTCTGCTTATTCTATAGATTACCCTGCATGCTCTGTGTATTCTATAGATTACTCAGTATGTACTGTTTATTCTATAGATTACTCCACATGCTCTGTTTATTCTATAGATTACTCTGCATGTACTGTTTATTCTATGTTTTACTCTGCGTGCTCTGTTTATTCTATTGATTACTCTGCACGTTCTCTTTATTATATAGATTGATCTGCATGCACTGTTTATTCTATAGACTACTCTGCATGCTTGGTTTATTCTAAAGATTACTATGTGTGCTCTGTTTATTCTGTAGATTACTCCGCATGCTCTGCTTATTCTATAGATTACCCTGCATGCTCTGTGTATTCTATAGATTACTCTGCATGTACTGTTTATTCTATAGATTATTCGGCATGCTCTGTTTATGCTATATTTTACTCTGCATGCTCTGTTTATTCTATTGATTACTCTGCACGTTCTGTTTATTCTATAGATTAATCTGCATGCTCTTTTTATTCTATATATCACTCTGCATGCTCTGCTTATTCTATAGATTGCTCTGCATGCTCTGTTTATTCCATATATTATTCTGCATGCACTGTTTATTCTATACATTACTCTGCTTGCTCTGGTTATTCTATAGATTACTCTGCTTGCACTGTTTATTCTATTGATTTCTCTGCAAGCTCTGTTTATTCTATTGGTTACTCTGCACGTTCTGTTTATTATATAGATTAATCTGCATGCTCAGCTCATTCTATACATTACTCTACACTCTCTGTTTATTCTCTATATCACTGTGCACACTCTGTTTATTATATAGATTACTTTGCATGCTCTGTTTATTCTATAGATTACTCTGCATGTACTGTTTATTCTACAGATTACTCTGCATGCACTGTTTATTCTATATTTTACTCCGCATGCTCTGTTAATGCTACAGGTTCCTCTGCATTCTCTGCTTATTGTATAGATCATTCTGCATACTCGTTTTATTCTATAGATTACTCTGCATGCACTGTTTATTCTTTTGATTACTCTGCATGGGGTGTTTATTCTATAGATTACTCGGCATTCTCTGTTTATTCTATAGATTACGCTGTGTGCACTGTTTATTCTATAGATTACTCTGCATGCGCTGTTTATTCTATAAATTACTCTGCATGCACTCTTTATTATATAGTTTACTCTGCATGCTCAGTTTGTTCTTTTGATTACTCTACATGTACTGTTTATTCTATAGATTACGCTGCACGCTCTGTTTATTCTATAGATTACTCTGCATGCTCTGTTTATTCTATAGATTACACCACATGTACTGTTTATTCTATAGATTACTCTGCCTGCGCGGTTTATTCTATATATTACTCTGCACAGTTTATTCTACAGCTTACTCTGCACACTCTGTATATTCTATAGATAGCTCTGCATGCTCTGTTTATTCCATATATTACTCTGCATGTTCTGTTTATTCTATGGGTTACTCTGCATGCACTGTTTATTCTATACATTACTCTGCATGCTCTGTTTATTCTGTAGATTCATCTGCATGCTCGATTTATTCTATAGATTGCTCTGCATGCTCTCTTTATTCCATATATTACTTTGCATGCACTGTTAAATCTATAGTTTACTCTGCATGCTCTGTTTATTCTATATATCACTCTGCACATTCTGTTTATTCTATAGATTACTCTGCATGGTCTGTTTATTCTATGATTTACTCTGCATGCACGGTTTATTCTATAGATTACTCTGCTTGCGCTGTTTATTCTATAGATTACTCTGCACACTCTGTTTATTCTTGTAGGGGGTGGTAATGGGGTCAGCCTTCGCCTTCTGACTCAGTGAGCGGTTCGACTCGCTCCCACGCCCCTGGTTCGTAGACTTTGGACTTATTTAGGGGTTGTGAACAAAAATGCAGTAGACAACAGGTTCTGATGAAAGAATTTTGACTTTATTAAAAGAAAATGGTAACAAACTTAAAGCACACTTAATACTTAAACACAGGTTGGGGAACACACGGTACAAACGAGGGAGAATGACAATATACCAAACAAAAACCTTATCCCTCCCAAAGATCCCACTATCTAGCTAGGTTTTTGGTTTCAGGAGATCAGGGATAATACTCACCAACGAATCCTTGACAGGATTTTAGAGTCTTTTGATTAAAAGATTTCGTAAGGCCCTTGTTGCTGCGAGGTGTCCGATGGTCACTGAGGCAGTCGCTCTGGTTTCTTCTTGTGTGATGGTCTGTTTGTTGGCCTTCCTCCTCGTGGCTTGTGGTGTTTTTGTTGGAGTAGGGAGAGAGCTGTGCCAGCGTTGTCAGCGAGTCCAAAAAAGAAAGAGTCTTGGGACAGGCTTCAATTATATTGTCTTTTTTGCGCCCAAAACCCCTTACTAAAACGGTTTCCTTTAGGTTGCAACTGAGCCTTGTTTAGTTCATTGTCTAGTTTTGGCGGGCTTGCCAGTCCCGATGGCTTTAACTCAGTGTTAAACATGTCCTGATCGTTTTCCGATTTAACAAAGCCTTATCTACGTGCCAAATCTCAACCCTATTGTCCTAGGTCTATTGGTGGGCTTTTAAATCTGTCCTGTGGATACCTGGTTGATTGGTTTTTGATGAAGTACTAAATGTTTTATTGATTTCAAAAGAGGTCTTGGATTATTCATATTTCGATGTGTTGTGAGGCTTTTGGGTTTTGTCTTTTCCTCCTTGATAGGAAGGCAGTGTAAGCACACTGCAGACAGCTTACTACACTGCCTGGCCACGCCCCTCTGCAGCCTGTGTGTCTGTGAAAGGTGTCTTTCCCAACAGTAAGATTCGAAAAGTCATTTTCCTCAGGGTTTTCTTCTTGTGATCTTTAAAAATGTCCAAAACTGAGGGTTTTACCTCAAATCACTTCACTTAGGATTCTGTTTGAGTTTCGGGGGGATTTTGCAAAGCCTACATCCCCCACTTTGATACTAAAACTGAATTAGTATCATTAACAGGTGAGCAAAATTTCTGATCCCCGAAAACCAACCTTCCCCTGTATTACCTAAACTAAAAACCCAAACATACATTCCCCTTTTAAATGTGGTGTTTCAGGTACATACAGGTAAGAATCAATCTTTATTTCACATCCAAGCACGGAGACGGTCTGACACCCCTGCACAGCTTCGAAAACACATCATACACATCATAAAAATGACACAACACACATACAAAATGTTTTATTAAAAGACAAAATTCAACGCTCGTTCCATCCCTGGCCATAGCCTTTATTTTGATGCACTTCCCAAGTCCCTTCGTGTCTGGAACGGAGCTCCCCGTCCCTTCCCCTGCACTTTGTACACAGCAGGTAGAGAACTATCCCGAGCTGGCAGACCACCAAAAGATGGGAAGCCATACTGATGCAGGAAGGCACCTCTATATTCTCGAAAATATCCCACCAGGGTGGAACTACTATATCCGAAATCTCTGCCCCTATTTCAACTGTTTTCTGTTCCAGGGTATAGAAATGTTTTTGTGAAATCACTACAGCTTTAAGTAGGATGATGCGGACATGCCGGTGTTGGACTGGGGTGGACAAAAATGAGAAGTCGCACAACACCAGGTTATAGTCCAAGGGGTAAAAATTCAGTTGGTTGCGCCTCCCGTTAGCGCCTTAAGAGGGCGCTAATGGGGCGCAAAGCCGCTAACGCCCGGGCGCAGCGATGTTTGCGCCGCTCGGGAACTTAACTTGACATTGTGCGGCGGCGCTAAAACTTACCACTGCGACCATCTGCGCGCGCAGATTGTGACGTCATTCCATGGTGCAACGCCCTTGTGGCGCCCCGGAGCGGAAATTGAGTGGCGCCCCCTGCCTTACCGCCTGACGCTAGCAACGACCAGAAGACTGGAACGCTATCAATCGCTGTGGGGCTGGGGGGGGCGCTATTTAAAGGGGGCCTCTTCCTGTCTTTTATTGTTGGTGGCATTTTTGAACTACGCATTCTGAGAGAGAGAGGGAGAGACTTCTGGAGAGATTCAACGTTGTGTGAAGGAGTTTTGGGTACTGAGCAGCACTTTGCAGGTTCATTTTGATTTGCCATTCCTTGTATCGATTTAGCAGAGACTGTGGGAGCTGCACTCTGAGCTCTTTGCCTGGTACTCTCCATTGTTCTTTCCAGCACATTTGATGTGCAAGTCTCTCCAGGCCGAGATTCAAGGCTGCAATGAACAGGATGTGGATGGAAAGCAAGATTAACCATCCCCTTTAAGAACTGGCCCGTGCCATTGTGTGTGTGTTCCATTGCTGACTGACATTACATGAGCTTTGCCAGCGCTCTGAGTTAGCGCCTCACAGCTCGGCCTTTGCGCCTTAAGACAGGTGTGCAGCGCCTGCTTTAGCGCTCCACTCACCTCCCGGGGCGGTAAAAGTGAAGTTTCCAGTCAGTGCCGATAATTAGCGCCAGGCGCTAATATTTGCGTCCAGACGATATTTGCGCCCCAAATGGGGCGCGACCTAATTTCTACCCCCAACAGTTTTATTTGAAATCACGAGCTTTCGGAGCGCTGCTCCTTCGTCAGGTAAAGTGAGGGAATACAAATCGACAAAGCATATATAGACAGAGAACAATGTGTTTCTGACTGCCCTCCATCACACCCTGGCAGAGATACAATCCATCAGGAAGGCATTACATCAAAGACACAGCAAAATACAGCTAAGACAATGAGGTGGGGTCACAGGGGGTCCAACGTGTCAAATGCTGCCATCTGCAGTTAAGCTTTTTACTTTTTTTTTAAAACTGGAAATCACATCTGTGAACAAGACAACGACGACTCGAGTCTGGATGACTCTACGTCATGTAGCGTGACATGAAACCAAGATCCCGGTTGAGGCCGTCCTCATGGGTGCTGAACTTGGCTATCAGTTTCTGCTCGATGATTTTGCGTTGTCGTGTGTCTCGAAGGCCGTCTTGGAGAACGCTTACCCGCAGATCCGAGGCTGAATGTCCTTGACTGCTGAAGTGTTCCCCGACTGGGAGGTAACAATCCTGCCTGGCGATTGTTGCGCTGTGTCCGTTCATACATTGTCTCAGTGTCTGCATGGTCTCGCCGATGTACCATGCTGTGGTGCATCCTTTCTTGCAACGTATGAGGTAGACAACGTTGGCCGAGTCACATGAGTATGTACCATGTACCTGGTGGGTAGTGTCCTCACGTGTGATGATGGTATCTGTGTTGATGATCTGGCATGTCTTGCAGAGGTTGCCGTGGCAGGGTTGTGTGGTGTCGTGGTCGCTGTTCTCCTGTTCGTTCGCAGCAAATTACCCAGCTGTCAGGAGAACAGCGACCACGACACCACACAACCCTGCCACGGCAACCTCTGCAAGACATGCCAGATCATCAACACAGATACCATCATCACATGTGAGGACACTACCCACCAGGTACATGGTACATACTCATGTGACTCGGCCAACGTTGTCTACCTCATACATTGCAGGAAAGGATGCACCGCAGCATGGTACATCGGCGAGACCATGCAGACACTGAGACAATGTATGAACGGACACCGCGCAACAATCGCCAGGCAGGATTGTTACCTCCCAGTCGGGGAACACTTCAGCAGTCAAGGACATTCAGCCTCGGATCTGCGAGTAAGCGTTCTCCAAGGCGGCCTTCGAGATACACGACAACGCAAAATCATCGAGCAGAAACTGATAGCCAAGTTCAACACCCATGAGGACGGCCTCAACCGGGATCTTGGTTTCATGTCACGCTACATGACGTAGAGTCATCCAGAATCGAGTCGTCGTTGTCTTGTTCACAGATGTGATTTCCAGTTTTAAAAAAAAAGTAAAAAGCTTAACTGCAGACGGCAGCATTTGACACCTTGGACCCCCTGTGACCCCATCTCATTGTCTTAGCTGTATTTTGCTGTGTCTTTGATGTAATGCCTTCCTGATGGATTGTATCTCTGCCGAGGTGTGATGGAGGGCAGTCAGAAACACATTGTTCTCTGTCTATATATGCTTTGCTGATTTGTATTCCCTCACTTTACCTGACGAAGGAGTAGTGCTCCGAAAGCTCGTGATTTCAAATAAAACTGTTGGACTATAACCTGGTGTTGTGCGACTTCTCATTTAAGTAGGATGGTAAGATGTTCGGGTAGAGGGGGAATTTTATATCCAAAGTAAGTCACATACTTTTGCAGGTTGGTGATGTTTTCTGTTACAGTGAGGTGAACAGTGGAGGGTTCAGGAATGGGGACAATCCGTTCCTGGGCCACTTGAACTTCTGCCTCGGGTTTAAAGCAGAAACTGCTGTCACTTACCGGACACCAGAAGTGTCCATGCTGGTAGTGGGACGCACCTGTGGTGACACAATATGTCCCACTCCCTATATATGCTACCTGTGGGGAAACATGGCCATGTGCCATTACCTCCATGGTACAGTTGATAGGTCGTGCGCCAGCAGCTTTAAACCCGCACTGTGGTTTAGAATAGGCGTTCAAGTGCTGGGGACACAGTATTATGTGTGAACCCCGGCTCCGGCACCCGGAGAGGTCAGTACCTGTCATGGCGTGCTCCCACTTTATGACATAAGGTGGGACCGCTGTAAAACGGATGTGTGCACCCCCTTGATTGACTCCAATGTTCTCCACCCTGTATACCGGTACGGGTCGGGCTGTCCCACTCATGACCGGCATTTTCACTACTATCCCCATGATAGTGTGATTGGAACGCCCACAATCTATTGGGACAGGGTAGGCTTCAGAGGCTAGACGAAATTGGCATGGGCTCAGCGAATTACTAAACGGGTGGAGGGCTGCGAGGTGCTTGTTGCTGATCCAGGAGGGGACTAAACCTTGCGTTAAATCCTCCAGGTTGCTACGGCCCTCGCCCAGCAACCATGCCCCGTACAGCACACACACCTCATTCTGTGCAGCCTGATCCGATGCATTCCTATCCTCCCGTATGAGTGCATTTACTGTTTTGGCATGCCTTTCCAATTCTGCAATAATTTCCTTTAAATGAACCGTCATAGCTTGGTCCTCATGTAGCTCTGAGCCTACCACTGTGTTCCCATCCTTCAGGATCTTTCTTAACTGGGTTTTTAAACCATTTATCTGTGTCTGTAATTCCATGTCATCCAGGCTATTTATTACAGAGGACCCTGTACTATAGGCAGTGAAAACATCATTCCAGGCTCCCCTTCTTTGTCTACCCGTGCCCATAGGGTTCTCAGGGTGCATTCTGTATAGCTCTACTTTGTCCATATTGGCAAAATCAAATTCGTAAAATTTCCTAAACATTTCCTTTAGCAGGGCCTGGTACAGCTGTTCCGTCTCCTTAGGACACCACTCAGGTAAGTATACCTCGGTAAGGTTTAATATTACTGAAGCTACTGCATAGTGTATCCCCTGGTATAGTACCTTTTCGGTTGGTACTTGGACTAACCCATTCCCTGGTCCCTTGGTGGTGGTAGGGCACTTTTCTTCCAGGGTTTTCGGTACCTGGGTCATGGGTAGGGGCTTTCGGGTGTGTGCCACGAGTTCAGTGGCATTAACTGGGACCGGAATGTGTGGGACCACGCACCCATGCAGGCTAGAATCCCACCCTATCCCCTCCCCGGCATCTTGCCATTGGCTGGAGAAGATGATGGATACCCCTGTGGGGCAGACTTCCTCTGATTCCCCACATACAAACATAGACTCCCTGTTCCGACTCCCACCACTTATCCCAACACACACTCACTCCTCCTTGGGTCCCTGTGATTGTCCGGTAGGTGTCGTTCCCTAATCTTTCCCAGTCAGCTGTATGGTCCCCTGCGTCCCTGCTCAGCTTCCTGAGCCACCACCACCTATTCAGGGGAATTCGTCCCTTACAGGTAAGGCACACACGCATCCCCTCGGTGACACTGACCCTTGTGGCAACGACCTGTATTCTGGGGCATGGGAGGGAGGCCTCCCTGTACGTGAACCCGGGCTGGTTGGAGTATTTAGTAGAGTTGGACCCCAGCCACCCTCCCTCGTGGAAGTAGATGGCGAGCTCCTCCACACCCCGCTCGCCACCCCCTGCGGTGACGACTGGTGCTCTCACTCCTGAGCATCCATAGATGTGGGAGTCCTCCACGTCACCTCGGTCACCGATGCTCACCTCTACCAGGGCGAGCAGGAGCAGAAACCTTGTCATTCCGAAGTCCTTTCTGTAGGGGCACACACAAAACATATATCCATGTCCCAGAAAGGTTCTCTGGCTGGATAATTAATCAAGCCCTTAAACTTACTCTGCAAACAACTAAACTAATGATAACCCATAACTACCAAAACTGCAATTACTTAAAACCGAAAATTCTGTACATTTGCCGCCCGTCTCCGGACGGCCAGGTTAAATCCTGTTTAGTCTCTGCCTTATGTAGCCTCTGGATGGCTTGTACACCTGGGTGTAGTGCGGCCTGTACCGCCGGACCCAGAAGGCCTTCCTCAAAACCGCTGGGGGTATCTTAACATCCCAGCTGCGTCCTGTGCTGCAGCACACTACCCCCTGCGGTGTGGCTGCAGCGCCCTCGTTCATATCTGTGGGCTCCTCCCAGCCTGAGGCTGCGGGCGGGGGACCCTTCTCTCTCTCTTCTCCCAGTACTACCTCTCCTGTGAAACCCTCACTGTTGGAGGCTGTAGGCTGGGAATCCCCAACTTTAGAACGCTCCCTGCTCTTGGGCGCTCTTTTTCGGATTGCAACCCTCTTTGGGTGGGACCCTCTAAACAGATACACCTGTGGCCACAATAGCCTTTGCTGTGGTGTCCGGGGAGACCTTCTTAGGGCTCTGGCCACTGGGGGTGTCCTTGAGTCCCACATAATCGGTGGAGTGTTCTCTCCTGTGAAACAACACACTGTCCCTCCCGCTGCAGCTTGTGCGTCTGCCACAGCTGCTGCTGGCTGAGGATTTCTAACTTGGGGGCAGTCCACCTTTGCTGGCTGTTCCCTTTTCTCAGGTTTAAACAGTTTGCACTGGTCAATCTCCCACTCGTGGGTTCTCTGGGGTTCTAACAGCAGCCGATCTTTCTGGTGCTGGCTCCCCAGGTTACTGGCTGCTTGCCAGTGACTCTGTTTTAAAATCTCGTCCTCTACCCTGAACGGACCTCGTAGGAACTCCCCACTATCTCTCTTTACCAGGACGGCCTTAAAGACGGGATTCTGGGCTTGGACCTGCTTCAAGTCCGGGGGCAAAGCTACCCCCTGTGTGCCTCCCTTGTCCCGGATTGCAGCTACCGGACCTGCTTTATAGGGATCCCAGAACTCTCCTTCCCTGGCCCCCTGCTTGGCCAACTTGCCGGCCTTTTGGTTACCCTCCCACGTGGTATGGAGGGATCCTAAATATATGTCCAAAGGTTTGGACATTGCCCCAGCCTGCTTGTTCCCTGTGAATCCCATTAAACTGTACGGGACCCCGTTAGACCTGGGTGAATTGGTCAGGTCTGCCGAATGGACCACCGTGCTGGCAGCTCCGGTGTCCACCAAACATCTCCCCTGCACTTTCTCCACCCCCTTCTTAACATCGTATCCCGGGGAACACAGGTAGACAGGCTGCGTTGGTTCCAGTCATAGGTCTGCGTTAGGGGGGGCAGATGGGATTAATGCACCAGTGGTTGTAGCTACCTTCCCTGGGCCACCAAACAGGACTCTGATGGCCGCTACTATTGTGTCCAGTGTGGGGGAAGAGGTCGGTGCCTCTACTTTTGGGGCAAAAGCTGGGGAATTCTTTGTTAGCATATCCTTCCAGGGATTCCTACAGTCCTTTCTCCAGTGACCCTCTTCCCGCACCCGAAGCATTTACGCTTCGTGTCGGAAGGTTTACCACCTTCCTGGTGCCACTCCTTCTTATCCTGACTGGGCTTTATCTCACACACCTTCCCTTTCGGTGGGGTGTCTTCAGCTCCCCTACCGTTCCGGTAGGCTAGGGTCAGTTGCCTGACCACTGCCTCCTCGGTGACCCGGGGGTCTCTTGGGTCAAACCCATATATTACTCGGCATGCTCTGTTTATTCTATACATTACTCTGCATGCACTGTTTATTCTATACATTACTCTGCATGCTCTGTTTATTCTGTAGATTACTCGGCATGCACTGTTTATTCTATAGATTACTCTGCATGCTCTGTTTATTCTATAGATTACTCTGCATGCTCTGTTTATTCGATAGATTACTCTGCATGCTCTGTTTATTCTATAGATTACTCTGCATGCTCTGTTTATTCGATAGATTACTCTGCATGCACTGTTTATTCTATACATTACTCTGCATGCACTGTTTATTCTATACATTACTCTGCATGCTCTGTTTATTCTATAGATTACTCTGCATGCACTGTTTATTCTATACATTACTCTGCATGCACTGTTTATTCTATACATTACTCTGCATGCACTGTTTATTCTATAGATTACTCTGCATGCACTGTTTATTCTATACATTACTCTGCATGCACTGTTTATTCTATAGATTACTCTGCATGCACTGTTTATTCTATAGATTACTCTGCATGCTCTGTTTATTCTATAGATTACTCTGCATGCACTGTTTATTCTATACATTACTCTGCATGCACTGTTTATTCTATAGATTACTCTGCATGCTCTGTTTATTCTATAGATTACTCTGCATGCACTGTTTATTCTATACATTACTCTGCATGCTCTGTTTATTCTATAGATTACTCTGCATGCACTGTTTATTCTATAGATTACTCTGCATGCTCTGTTTATTCTATAGATTACTCTGCATGCACTGTTTATTCTATACATTACTCTGCATGCACTGTTTATTCTATACATTACTCTGCTTGCTCTGTTTATTCTATAGATTACTCTGCATGCTCTGTTTATTTGATAGATTACTCTGCATGCACTGTTTATTCGATAGATTACTCTGCATGCACTGGTTTATTCTATTGATGACTCTGAACGCTCTGTTTATTTTATTGATTACTCTGCATGTACTGTTTATTCTATGGATTACTCTGCATACTTTGTTTATTATATAGATTGCTCTGCATGCTCTGTTTATTCTACAGATTACTCTGTATGTTCTATAGATTCATCTGCATGCTCGATTTATTCTATAGATTGCTCTGCATGCTCTGTTTATTCTATAGATTACTCTGCATGCACTGTATGTTCTATAGATTACTCTGCATGCTCTGTTTATTCTATAGCTTACTCTGCATGCTCTGTTTATTCTACAGATTACTCTGCATGCTCTGTGTGTTCTATAGATTCATCTGCGTGCTCGATTTATTCTATAGATTGCTCTGCATGCTCTGTTTATTCTATAGATTACTCTGCATGCACTGTATGTTCTATAGATTACTCGGCATGCTCTGTTTATTGTATAGATTACTCTTCACGTTCTGTTTATTCTATTGATTACTCTGCACGTTCTGTTTATTCTACAGATTAATCTGCACGCTCTGCTTATTCGGTACATTACTCGATATGCTCTGTTTATTCTATAGCTTGCTCTGCATGCTCTGTTTATTCTATGGATTACTACATGCACTTTTTATTCTATAGATTACTCTGCATGCTCTGTATATTCTATAGATAGCTCTGCATGCTCTGCTTATTCCGTATATTACTCTGCAAGCAATGTTTTTTCGATAGGTTACTCTGCATTATCTGTTTATTCTATACATTACTCTGCTTGCTCTGTTTTATTCTATAGATTGCTCTGCATATATTGTTTATTGTATACATTACTCTACACGCTCTGTTTATTCCATATATTACTCTGCATGCACTGTTTATTCTATAGATTACTCTGCATGCTCTGTTTATTCTATAGATTACTCTGCATGCTCTGTTTATTCTATTGATTACTCTGCATTCTCCGTTTATTCTATAGATTACTGTGAATGCTCTGTTTATTGTATAGATTACTCTGCATGCATGGTTTATTCTATAGATTACTCTGCAAGCTCTGTTTGTTCCATATATTACTCTGCATGCTCTGTTTATTCTATAGATTACTCTGCATGCTCTGTTTATTTGATAGATTACTCTGCATGCACTGTTTATTCTATACATTACTCTGCTTGCTCTGTTTATTCTATAGATTACTCTGCATGCTCTGTTTATTCGATAGATTACTCTGCATGCACTGGTTTAATCTATTGATTGCTCTGCATGCTCTGTTTATTCTACAGATTACTCTGTATGTTCTATAGATTCATCTGCGTGCTCGATTTATTCTATAGATTGCTCTGCATGCTCTGTTTATTCTATAGCTTACTCTGCATGCTCTGTTTATTCTACAGATTACTCTGTATGTTCTATAGATTCATCTGCATGCTCGATTTATTCTATAGATTGCTCTGCACACATTGTTTATTATATAGATTACTCTGCATGCTCTATTTATTCTGTAGATTATTCTGCATGCTCTGTTCATTCCATATATTACTCTGCATGCTCTGTTTATTCTCTGCATCACTCTGCATGCACTGTTTATTCTATAGCTTAATCTGCGTGCTCTGTTTATTCTCTATATCACTGTGCACGCTCTGTTTATTCTGCAGCTTACTCTGCATGCTCTGTTTATTCTATAGATTACTCTGCATGCTCTGTTTATTCTATAGATTACTCTGCATGCACTGTTTATTCTATACATTACTCTGCATGCACTGTTTATTCTATACATTACTCTGCTTGCTCTGTTTATTCTATAGATTACTCTGCATGCTCTGTTTATTTGATAGATTACTCTGCATGCACTGTTTATTCGATAGATTACTCTGCATGCACTGGTTTATTCTATTGATGACTCTGAACGCTCTGTTTATTTTATTGATTACTCTGCATGTACTGTTTATTCTATGGATTACTCTGCATACTTTGTTTATTATATAGATTGCTCTGCATGCTCTGTTTATTCTACAGATTACTCTGTATGTTCTATAGATTCATCTGCATGCTCGATTTATTCTATAGATTGCTCTGCATGCTCTGTTTATTCTATAGATTACTCTGCATGCACTGTATGTTCTATAGATTACTCTGCATGCTCTGTTTATTCTATAGCTTACTCTGCATGCTCTGTTTATTCTACAGATTACTCTGCATGCTCTGTGTGTTCTATAGATTCATCTGCGTGCTCGATTTATTCTATAGATTGCTCTGCATGCTCTGTTTATTCTATAGATTACTCTGCATGCACTGTATGTTCTATAGATTACTCGGCATGCTCTGTTTATTGTATAGATTACTCTTCACGTTCTGTTTATTCTATTGATTACTCTGCACGTTCTGTTTATTCTACAGATTAATCTGCACGCTCTGCTTATTCGGTACATTACTCGATATGCTCTGTTTATTCTATAGCTTGCTCTGCATGCTCTGTTTATTCTATGGATTACTACATGCACTTTTTATTCTATAGATTACTCTGCATGCTCTGTATATTCTATAGATAGCTCTGCATGCTCTGCTTATTCCGTATATTACTCTGCAAGCAATGTTTTTTCGATAGGTTACTCTGCATTATCTGTTTATTCTATACATTACTCTGCTTGCTCTGTTTTATTCTATAGATTGCTCTGCATATATTGTTTATTGTATACATTACTCTACACGCTCTGTTTATTCCATATATTACTCTGCATGCACTGTTTATTCTATAGATTACTCTGCATGCTCTGTTTATTCTATAGATTACTCTGCATGCTCTGTTTATTCTATTGATTACTCTGCATTCTCCGTTTATTCTATAGATTACTGTGAATGCTCTGTTTATTGTATAGATTACTCTGCATGCATGGTTTATTCTATAGATTACTCTGCAAGCTCTGTTTGTTCCATATATTACTCTGCATGCTCTGTTTATTCTATAGATTACTCTGCATGCTCTGTTTATTTGATAGATTACTCTGCATGCACTGTTTATTCTATACATTACTCTGCTTGCTCTGTTTATTCTATAGATTACTCTGCATGCTCTGTTTATTCGATAGATTACTCTGCATGCACTGGTTTAATCTATTGATTGCTCTGCATGCTCTGTTTATTCTACAGATTACTCTGTATGTTCTATAGATTCATCTGCGTGCTCGATTTATTCTATAGATTGCTCTGCATGCTCTGTTTATTCTATAGCTTACTCTGCATGCTCTGTTTATTCTACAGATTACTCTGTATGTTCTATAGATTCATCTGCATGCTCGATTTATTCTATAGATTGCTCTGCACACATTGTTTATTATATAGATTACTCTGCATGCTCTATTTATTCTGTAGATTATTCTGCATGCTCTGTTCATTCCATATATTACTCTGCATGCTCTGTTTATTCTCTGCATCACTCTGCATGCACTGTTTATTCTATAGCTTAATCTGCGTGCTCTGTTTATTCTCTATATCACTGTGCACGCTCTGTTTATTCTGCAGCTTACTCTGCATGCTCTGTTTATTCTACAGCTTACTCCACATGCACTGTTTATTCTATAGATTACTCTGCATGGTCTGTTTATTCTATGGATTACTCTGCATGCACGGTTTATTCTATGGATTACGCTGCATGCGCTGTTTATTCTATAGATTACTCTGCATGTTCTGTGTGTTCTATAGATTGCTCTGCATTCTCTGCTTATTCCATATATTACTCTGCAAGCACTGTTTTTATATAGGTTACTCTGCATGCTCTGTTTATTCTATACATTACTCTGTTTGCTCTGTTTAGTCTGTAGATTAATCTGCATGTTTGTTTATTCTATAGATTAATCTGCATGTTTGTTTATTCTATAGATTACTCTGCATACTTTGTTTGTTCTATAGATTGCTCGGCATGCTCTCTTTATTCTATAGATTACTCTGCATACTTTGTTTGTTCTATAGATTACTCTGCATGCACTGTTTATTCAATAGATTACTCTGCATGCTCTGTTTATTCTATAGGTTACATTGCCTGCTCTGTTTATTCTATATATTACTCTGCATATTTTGTTTGTTCTATGGATTATTCTGCGTGCTCTGTTCATTCTATTGATTACTCTGCACCTTCTGTTTATTCTATAGTTTAATCTGCATGCTCTGCTTATTCTATAGAATACTCTGCATGATTGTTTATTCTATGGATCACTCTGCATGCACTGTTTATTCTATAGATTACGCTGCATGTGCTGTTTATTCTATAGATTAATCTGCACACTCTGTTTATTCTACAGATTACTCTGCATGATCTGTATGTTCTATAGATTGCTCTGCATTCTCTGTTTATTCCATAGATTACTCTGAAAGCACTGTTTTTTCTATAGGTTACTCTGCATGCTCTGTTTATTCTATAGATTACTCTGCGTGCACTGTTTATTCTATAGGTTACTCTGCATGTACTGTTTATTCTATGGATTACTCTGCATGCTCTATTTATTCTGTAGATTACTCTGCATGCTCTATTTATTCTGTAGATTACTCTGCACGCTCTGTTTATTCTATAGATTACTCTGCATGTACTGTTTATTCTATAGATTACTCTGCACGTTCTGTTTATTTGTCAGATTACTCTGCATGCTCTGTATATTCTATAGATTGCTCTGCATGCTCTGTTTATTCCATATATTACTCTGCATGCACTGCTTATTCTATAGATTAATCTGCATGCTCTGTTTATTATATAGATTACTCTGCATCGTCTATTTATTCTATAGGTTACTCTGCATGTATTGTTTCTTCAATAAATTACTCTGCATGCTCTGTTTATGGTACAGATTATGCTACATGCACTGTTTATTCTATAGATTATTCTGCATGCAGCGTTTAGTCTCTATATTACACTGCATGCTCTGCTTATTCTATAGATTACTCTGCATGCTCTGTGTATGCTACAGAATGCCCTGCATGCACTGATTATTGTAAAGATTACTCTGCATGCTCTGTTTAATCTATATATCACTCTGCATGCTCTGTTTATTCTATGGATTACTGCATGCACTGTTTATTCTATGGATTACACTGCATGCTCTGTTTATTCGAGAGATTACTCTGCATATTTTGTTTGTTCTATAGATTATTCTGCGTGCTCTGTTCATTCTATTGATTACTCTGCACCTTCTGTTTATTCTATAGTTTAATCTGCATGCTCTGCTTATTCTATAGAATACTCTGCATGATCTGTTTATTCTATGGATTACTCTGCATGCACGGTTTATTCTATAGATTACCCGAGCCCTGTATAATTGCAGCAAGACTTCCTTACTCTTATGCTCCAACCCCCTTGCAATAAAGATTAACATACCATTTGCCTTCCTAATTGCTTGCTGTACCTGCATGTTAACTTTCTGTGATTCGTGTACAAGGATCCCCAATTCCCCCTGAATCTCAACATTTCTCTCACCTTTTAAAAAATATTCTGCTTTTCCATTCTTCCTACCAAAGTGGATAATTTTACCAGATGTGTATATAGTACTCAAGATGTGGTCAGCCCAGGGCACCCTAACATAACTACCTCCAACTTGTTGTCTACCGTTCTCATGCTCTTCTGGCTGGTCTCTCATCTTACACCCTCCATAAACTTTAACTCATCCAAAACTCTGCTGCCCGTATCCTAACTTGCACCAAGTCCCGTTCACCCATCACCCCTGTGCTCACTGACCTATATTAGCTCCCAGTCTAGCAACGTCTCGATTTTAAAATTCTCATCCTTGTTTTCAAATGCCTCCGTGGACTCGCCCCTCCCTATCAATGCAACCTCCTCCAGCCCTACAACCCTTCGAGATCTCTGCTCTCCTCCAATTCTGGCTTCCTGTGAACTCCTGATTTTAATCGCTTCTTTTGCCTCACCATTGGCGGCCGTGCCTTCAGATCCCTGGGCCCTCAGCTCTGGAATTCCCTCCCTAAACCTCTCCGCCTCGCTACCTCTCCTCCTTCCTTAAAACCTACCTCTTTGACCAAGCTTTTGGTCACCTGTCCTAATCTCTTAGGTGGCTCGGTATCAAATTTTGTTTGATACCACTGCTCTGAAGCACCTCGGGGAGTTTTGCTACATTAAAGATGCTAAATAAATGCAAGTTGTTGTTGTTGTTGTATATATTTGTTCTGCTTTTTGCTCCTCCACCATGTCTGGACATGTAATTCCAAGTCTACTGCAAGCCTTCGATCTCGTTCATAGCAGCACCATTCATGGAGTACTGTGATGAATGCTCGCTCCCTCCTGGGTCACATCATTTAAAAAATCTGTTATATGGTTTTAACTTTACAACTGTAATTACATAATAGTGTAGTGTGGTTATTTTTAAATTAACTGGGGTTAAGTGGAAACTCTTTCCTTATTATACCACAAGCAGAGTCAAGCTGGCACACCCGATTGATTGATCTGCTAAGTAATAAGGAGTGGGTTTTTTTTGTAAGAGAATGCATGATAAGCATTATGTGCACATTTAGCATCTCTTGCATAACAAAAATCGATGTCAGTGAGGCTGCATGTAAAAAAAAAATCAAAAGAGTCATTTCAAGAAAGGCAACATGAGGAAAAACTTTTTTACGCAGCGAGTGGTTGTGATCTGGAATGCACTACCTGAAAGGGTGGTGGAGGCAGATTCAATTATGGCTTTCAAAAGGGAATTGGATAAGTAGCTGAGGAGAAAAAATGTTCAGGGCTACGGGGAAAGGGCGGGGGAGTGGGACTAGCTGAAGTGCTCTTGCAGAGAGCTGGCATGGGCTTGACGGGCCAAATGGCCTCCTTCTGTGCTGTAACCATTCTATGATTCTACGATTTTGGTTTTGGAAACAGTTTAAAATATCTGTGTCAGTTAAGTGGTATATTATTAAATCATAGAATGAGTCAGCACAGAAGGAGGTCATTTGGCCCATCGTGCCTGTGCCGGCTCTTTGAAAGAGCTGGCCAATTAGTCCCACTCTCCTGCTCTTTCCCCAGAGCCCTGCAATTATTTCCTTTTCAAGTATTTCTCCAATTCCCTTTTGAAAGTTACTATTGAATCTGCTTCCACCGCCCTTTCAGGCAGCACGTTCCAGATCACAACAACTCGCTGTGTAAATTAATTTTTCCTCATCTCACCTCTGGCTCTTTTGCCAATCACCTTAAATCTGTGTCCTCTGGTTTCTGATCCTTCTGCCACTGGAAACAGTTTCTCCTTATTTACTTTATCAAAACCTATACATCTGCTGGTTTATTTTATTTCTGTGTAATTTTATTTATTGTAATAATGCTGATTCATAGTTTTGTCTAAACTATCTGAGAGCTTGGTGTTTTTCCACCTGGTGAAGAGGTCAGGTAAATGGCAAGCATCCCATACCACCTTGGGTGAGTTACACAGTGGCTTTTTAAAATTTGTTTTATGGGATGTGGGCGTCGCTGGCAAGGCCAGCATTTATTGCCCATCCTTAATTGCCCTTGAGAAGGTGGTAGTGAGCCACCTTCTTGAACCGCTGCAGTCCATGTGGTGAAGGTACTCCCACAGTGCTGTTAGGGAGGGAGTTCCAGGATTTTGACCCAGCGACGATGAAGGATCGGCGATATACTTCTAAGTCAGGATGGTGTGTGACTTGGAGGGGAACTTGGAGGTGGTGGTGTTCCCATGCGCCTGCTACCCTTGTCCTTCTAGGTGGAAGAGGTCGCGGGTTTGGGAGGTGCTGCTGAAGAAGCCTTGGCGAGTTGCTGCAGTGCATCTTGTAGATGTTACACACGGCCACGATTCGCCGGTGGTGGAGGGAGTAAATGTTTAAGGTGGTGGATGGGGTGCCAATCAAGCGGGCTGCTTTGTCCTGGATGGTGTCGAGCTTCTTGAGTGTTGTTGGAGCTGCACTCATCTCGGGTACAAGGGTAGTTAACCCTATTCACTGTGTACTCTAAATTGTAAGTTTTGGCTCATAGTGGGTTCACCCTTGGAAACTGTAATCTACTATGAACATGAATACAGAGTGTTAGGAGGCAACCTTAATGTTACACTCAAGTCACACATTTTCTTTCCAGTGAACAGTACTTCACACTTGCTCATATTATTTTTCACTTGCCATTGTTCCACCCATTTATGTATTTTATCTAACTCATTTTGTAGTTCTTGGGTCATCTTCTAGCCTGGAATGCCAGCTTCTAAGATTCTCCTGCACTAGTTTGGAATCATCTTCGAATTTGACTAGTTTGCACGAAGCATCTGAATTCAAATTGTCAACGTGATGAAAATTTGCCGACTATTTGTGAACAGGTGCTACACTCCTCAGTTCAACCCTAATATTTAAAAATAAAAATACATATTGTATTTATTCCTCTAAGTGAAATGGTTTGAGTGTTTACTCCTGACAAGTAGGTGCTTCCTCCCTGTACAAACCTTTGTGATTTGCTTGTGGAGCATCTTGTGGGCGAGACCAAAACTAGGGTCATAAATAGAAGATAGTCACTAATAAATCCAATCGGGAATTCAGGAGAAACTTCTTTACCGAGAGAGCAGTTAGAATGTGGAACTCGCTGCCACAAGGTGTAGTCGAGGCGAATAGCACAGATGTTTTTAAGGGGAAGCTAGATAAACACGTGAGGGAGAAGGGAATAGAGGGTTATACTGATGGGCTTAGATGAAGTAGGGTGGGAGGAGGCTCATGAACACTGGCAGGAGGAAGATTAGTGTAAGTATTAGACTTCTGCAGGACTCCGATCAGTGCTGCATCTGATCAAATGACACCTAGTGGACAGTTTTTTCCCCCTCCTCTTTGACCCAATCAGTCCCATTTAACAAATTGATCAGAAAACCACCAGAAGATCATAGGAACTGGAGGAGGCGATTCAGCCCCTCGAGCCTCTGCCGCCATTCAATTAGATCATGGCTGATCTGTATCTCAACTCCATCTACCTGCCTTGGTTCCAAAGCCCTTAATACCCTTACCTAACAAAAATTAATCTATCTCAGTTTTGAAATTTTCAATTGACACCCCCCCAGCCTCAACTGCTTTTTGGGGGAGAGAGTTCCAGATTTCCACTACCCTTTGTGTGAAGAAGTGCTTCCTGACATCACCCCTGAACGACCTGGCTCTAATTTTAAGGTTATGCCCTCTTGTTCTGCACTTCTCCACCAGAGGAAATGATGATGGGCTTTGTAGTTTGTGGTCCAGGTAAATGATGACAACCCATTAACAGTACAAGAAAAGTCAGGGATCAGAAAAGCATTTAGATCATTGAAATTCATCTTTCTAATACAGCAACGCTTTGATCGCAGCATCCAGTTGTGTTTAAACTACCATAATACTCTTGCCTATACTACTCTGACTGTTAGAATAGTCCATAAGAAGATAAAAAAAGCCCCAATGTTGACTAAAACATGGAATCGTCTGGTTACACTCGCACGATGCCACTCAGTGAGCCTTCGCTGTGGAAACCTGTCAGCGATCCAATGGCTGCTGCCTTCCTCATGGAATATCTCTATTTGCAAGCTAGCCATGTGTATGAAGGCAGCTACCTCCCCGCTGTACAGGCTAAGCTCCTATGTTGCAAGAGGAAACCACATAAGCAGAGCATGCTGGAACAATTATTATACAATTAAGTTGTACAATACAAGTCAATTAACTCTTTGTTCAATCACTTTAAACACCATTCACTAAATTCTACATATCTCAAAATTAACTCGAATTCAACCAAGCATGTGTGTCATTTGTGGTTGATACTTGGATCGAGTGACGTGTCCAATAGTCAGTCAAATCCAATGATTTTCGTGGAGAATGCCTCCTATTCTATGGCACATTGCACTCAAGTGCTGCACTACGCATTTTTTAAAGCAGGCAAGACATTTGCAATAAATCACACCTCACATTTTAAGCAACATTTTATTCGCTGCTAAAAGTTGCAGTGACACTAGTAGCAAATCTATAGGTTTATAAGGTTCTTTCTGCTTGTTATGCAATGCACTTTAATGGTTGGTGTAATGCATTATCACATGGTTTAGTATGAGCATGCTCAGTTCGCTCTGGCCTAGTAAAGCAAGCACATGAACTAGCAACTGGTGTCTCTGTCCTTCATTTGTTCTACCCACATATATTACAGTTGCAGCCAGTGCGATCACACCGCAAGTCACTTCATACTGAATAGGTAACATTTACAAGCACGTGATCTACGACTAATACAACAAACGCATACATGGTGATATATATTTATAATATGCCCATAAATCTAATTACTAACACCGGGGAATGTATTGCACACTTAAACATTAATCTACAGTGCCTGACGTTTGATACCAATAAGATTAATTGCAACTCAAATATTTCCTATCATCAGCAGTAGTTCAGTGTCAAGGTCCTAACTATTCTTTCAGGTACCTTGCTCCTTAGAATTCCAATCACAATGGCAAAAAAAACCAGACATCTATATCCTTTACTGAAGACTCATTTTGGATGGTGCTACCATTCAGTGTGGCAAAATAAAGCTGAATATGTTTCCTACAGACAACTGAATTTGTTTTTTCTAAACAGCTATTTGAAGCTGAATAAGAAAGTTGTGGCTGTTCTTTCTTCATGGCAAGGAACCTGGGCAGCTGCCTCCTGCAGCAAACAATGCTAAAAGGTGCAACAAAATCAACCAGGGCTCTTTTCTCTAGAAAAGAGAAAGCTGAGCTTCACCCAAGCGGCCATTTGTTGCATGTGCCATGCCGATCAGGAAGGGGAGTAGAGCTGAACCCCGATCTTGTCCTCACCTGGTATCCATATACACACACACATGCCTGGCCTGGGTCACTAGCTAGGGATCAGGAGAGGGATGCCTGGCTAATTGGCTTCTCCCTCACCCAGGGGTTTTCAGGTCAGTTTTATTGCTCTAAGCTACGTGGCCAAGATCAGCTAATTCAGCATAGTATTTTGTAGAGGTTAGGAGAAATGTAGAGAGTTGCAGAAGCATGGAATGCTTTGCCACAGGGAGTGACCGAGGCAGAGACCTTTGCACCTTTTAAGGGATAACTGGATAAATATTTGACGCAATGGAAGATACAAGGATATGAGAAGAGAGCTGGGCAGTAGGATCAGCAGAGAGCTGACACAGACACGATGGGCCAAATGTGCTGTTAACTTCTATGGTCAATACAGTCAGTTGCACAGTGCCTTTACAAAGAGTCTGCGTGTGATGCACCCTCCCTGTAATTATCATTACTAATTTGAATATATCTAGCATTAAAAATGGTGGTGTGATGACTTCACTGTGCCATCAAGATTGATTTGTAGATTGTTTTGGAGTTCACTTACCAGGGATTTTTAAATAAAATTGAGGCTTATGCACAAATCATTTAATTTACTCTTTCCGCCCCTATCGCGGTGGCTGGACACGAAACTACAGTGCTAATACAAATCTGAGAAGTCGCACAACACCAGGTTATAGTCCAACAGATTTATTTAAAATTACAAGCTTTTGGAGCTATCCTGCCCCTTCTTCAGGTAAAGTTACTGTGAGAGAATCTACAAGAATTCACAGAATATAAACACAGAGAAAATGCAGAGATACAATCTTTCCCTACATCAAAGACACACTAAGAGCACAGCCAAGACAATGAGATGTGTCCCAGGGGGTCCAACGTGTCAAAACACCTGCTGTCTGCATATCCTCTCCATTTGGGTTTGTTTTTTGTGTTTGTTTTTTTTAAAAACTGGAAAGACAAGCAACGATGTCAAGTCATGTTCTGTAGCGTGACATGAACCCGATATCCCAATTGAGGCCGTCCTCATGAGTGCGGAACTTGGCTATCAGTTTCTGCTCGATGATTTTGCGTTGTCGTATATCCCGAAGGCCGCCTTGGAGAACGCTAACCCGCAGATCCGAGGCTGAATGCCCTTGACTGCTGAAGTGTTCCCCGACTGGGAGGCAACCATCCTGCCTGGCGATTGCTGCGCGGTGTCCGTTCATACGTTGTCTCAGTGTCTGCATGGTCTCGCCGATGTACCATGCTCTGGGGCATCCTTTACTGCAACGCATCAGGTAGACAACGTTGGCCGAGTCACATGAGTATGTACCATGTACCTGGTGGGTAGTGTCCTCACGTGTGATGACGGTATCTGTGTTCATGATCTGGCATGTCTTGCAGAGGTTGCCGTGGCAGGGTTGTGTGGTGTCGTGGTCGCTGTTCTCCTGACAGCTGGGTAATTTGCTGCGAACGATGGTACTTTTGAGGTTAGGCGGCTGCTTGAAGGCGAGTAGTGGAGGCGTGGGGATGGCCTTAGCAAGGTGTTCGTCGTCATCGATGACATGTTGAAGGCTGCGAAGAACATGGCGTAGTTTCTCCGCTCCGGGGAAGTACTGGACGACGTAGGGTACTCTGTTGGTTGTGTCCCGTGTTCGTCTTCTGAGGAGGTCTATGCGGTTTTTCGCTGTGGCCCGTTGGAACTGTCGATCGACGAGTCGAGCGTCATATCCCGTTCTTACGAGGGCGTCTTTCAGTGTCCGTAGGTGTCCATCGCGTTCCTCCTCGTCTGAGCAGATCCTGTGTATTCGCAGGGCTTGTCCATAGGGGATGGCTTCTTTAACGTGGTTAGGGTGGAAGCTGGAGAAGTGGAGCATCGTGAGGTTGTCCGTGGGCTTGCGGTAGAGTGAAGTGCTGAGGCGTCCGTCTTTGATGGAGATTCGTGTGTCCAAGAATGAAACCGATTCTGAGGAGTAGTCCATGGTGAGTTTGATGGTGGGATGGAACCTGTTGATGCTATCGTGTAGTCCTTTCAGTGATCCTTCGCTGTGGGTCCAAAGGAAGAAGATGTCGTCGATGTATCTGGTGTACAGCGTTGGTTGGAGGTCCTGTGCAGCGAAGAAGTCTTGCTCGAACTTGTGCATGAAGATGTTGGCGTATTGGGGTGCGAATTTGGTCCCCATGGCTGTTCCGTGTGTTTGGGTAAAAAACTGGTTGTCGAAGGTGAAGACATTGTGGTCAAGGATGAAGCGAATGAGTTGTAGGATGGCGTCTGGAGATTGGCTGTTGTTGGTGTTGAGTACTGAGGCTGTCGCAGCGATGCCGTCATCGTGGGGGATATTGGTGTAGAGTGCCGATACGTCCATCATGGCGAGGAGTGTTCCTGGTTCAACTGGTCCATGGGTGCTGAGTTTCTGCAAGAAGTCTGTAGTGTCGCGACAGAAGCTGGGGGTTCCCTGTACGATGGGTTTCAGGATGCCCTCGACGTACCCAGAGAGATTCTCACACAGGGTTCCGTTGCCTGATACGATAGGACGTCCGGGTGTGTTGGCTTTGTGTATCTTTGGGAGGCAGTAAAAGTCTCCTACGCGGGGACTACGTGGGATGAGAGCACGTAGGATGTTTTGAAGGTTTGGATCGAAGGTCTTGATCAGTCTATTGAGTTGGCGGGCGTGTTCTTTGGTCAGATCTGCGGGTAGCTGTCTGTAGTGTTCCTGGTTGTCCAGTTGTCGGTATGCTTCTTTGCAATAGTCCATTCTGTTCTGTATGACAATGGCTCCTCCTTTGTCCGCTGGTTTGATGACGATGTTGCGGTTGGTCTTGAGAGCGTGGATGGCGTTGCGTTGTGCTCGGGTAACATTCTGGACTGTCTTGTGAGTGCGGCTGATGAATCTGGCGTTGATGCATTTCCTGACAGCTTGAGCATACATGTCAAGCTTAGGGCAGCGACCCTCCGGAGGGGTCCAATTTGACTCTTTCTTCCTCGGTTGTAGCACTGCGGTTCCCTCTGTCTGCTGTTCCGGATCATTGATTGCCTCATTGGGTTTGTTGCTGACATCTTGGGATTTGTGGTAGTATTCCCGGATCCTCATTCTCCTGATGAATTCCTCTGTGTCTGCTGCGAGACCGATGGGGTCCATTTTGGTGGTGGGGCAGAACTTGAGCCCTAGGGCGAGAACTTCGATTTCGTCTGGTTCAAGGGTGTGGTCCGACAGGTTGACGATGGACTTCCCTGTGGTTGCAACCGTGGTACTGGGGGAGGCTTGGTTGCAGCTGGTGGTGATGCAGAGTTTCTCAAGCTTCCTGTTCTTGATGCGCATGTAGGAAGCGTAGTTCCGTTGCCTCGTCTGTTTGGCGGTGTCTCGTAGCTGGTCTGCTGTGCCCTGAGCACAGGCTGAGAGCATGGACTCTATCTTGGTTTCGAACGGGACACAACCAACAGAGTACCCTACGTCGTCCAGTACTTCCCCGGAGCGGAGAAACTACGCCATGTTCTTCGTAGCCTTCAACATGTCATCGATGACGACGAACACCTTGCTAAGGCCATCCCCATGCCTCCACTACTCGCCTTCAAGCAGCCGCCTAACCTCAAAAGTACCATCGTTCGCAGCAAATTACCCAGCTGTCAGGAGAACAGCGACCACGACACCACACAACCCTGCCACGGCAACCTCTGCAAGACATGCCAGATCATGAACACAGATACCGTCATCACACATGAGGACACTACCCACCAGGTACATGGTACATACTCATGTGACTCGGCCAACGTTGTCTACCTGATACGTTGCAGTAAAGGATGCCCCAGAGCATGGTACATCAGCGAGACCATGCAGACACTGAGACAACGTATGAACGGACACCGCGCAACAATCGCCAGGCAGGATGGTTGCCTCCCAGTCGGGGAACACTTCAGCAGTCAAGGGCATTCAGCCTCGGATCTGCGGTTTAGCGTTCTCCAAGGCGGCCTTCGGGATACACGACAACGCAAAATCATCGAGCAGAAACTGATAGCCAAGTTCCGCACTCATGAGGACGGCCTCAATTGGGATATCGGGTTCATGTCACGCTACAGAATGTGACTTGACATCGTTGCCTGTCTTTCCAGTTTTAAAAAAAAACAAACACAAAAAACAAACACAAAAAACAAACCCAAATGGAGGGGATATGCAGACAGCAGGTGTTTTGACACGTTGGACCCCCTGGGACACATCTCATTGTCTTGGCTGTGCTCTTAGTGTGTCTTTGATGTAGGGAAAGATTGTATCTCTGCATTTTCTCTGTGTTTATATTCTGTGAATTCTTGTAGATTCTCTCACAGTAACTTTACCTGAAGAAGGGGCAGGATAGCTCCGAAAGCTTGTAATTTTAAATAAATCTGTTGGACTATAACCTGGTGTTGTGCGACTTCTCATTTTTGTCCACCCCAGTCCAACGCCGGCATCTCTGCATCATGACCACTAATAAAAATCAGAAGTTATGAACAATATTTGACAATGCTAAACACGAAGCAGACTTATTTATGCACCAATACAAAACAAATATGAATATGTCCTGCGTTGGTTATTGATGGGATACTTAATAATTGAAAATGTCTGGTAGAGTGCAGAAACTGTTGCCTTCAGCTGGACGTGACTGGCTTTGAACATCCTCCGTCCGTGATTCACCCTGATCCATCACATTCTCTACCGTCAAGCCACCAGGTGATCATTTCTCCTTTACCCTAAGAGGGAAAGTACAGTGTCTGGTGACTCTGATGTTAAACATCAATTTGAAATGATAAAACTAACACTGAAATAAACCTTTTCCAACATTTTAATGTGAGTCCAAAGAGTTGGCTTAGCATCAGACAATTGAAAAAAAAACCTTTTAGAAACTTTAGACTAGGTTAAGGCAATTGCTTTCTGCTTTAAAAAGAAACCACAATCGTATTTTGTGGTAATCAAAGATAATCAGAAAGTGGCTTCCACGAAGTGGAATATTTGTGAAGTAAGGCAATGGAATTCCATCTAGGAACAGGAGGAGGCCATTCAGCCCCTCGAGCTTGTTCCGCCATTCAGTGAGATCATGGCTGATCTGCACCTTAACTCCATTTAACTGCCTTGGTGCCATATCCTGTTATACCCTTACCTAACAAAAGTCTATCGATCTCACTCTTGAACCCCCAGCCTCAACAACATTTTGGGGATTGAGAACCTCTGGAACTGGTGTTCTAAACCATGGAATGAAAGACTCGCCGTCTGCTGGCTGTAAGGGTTGTACATGAATTGATTTTGGCCGGGGGGTGGGGGGGGGACGGGGGCCTCAAAACAGGTCATAGTGGACGTGAGCCCACAGTGCACAACTGTCCCAAAATTCACACTTTCACTCAGAGAGGATGGCTGGTGAGGGAAATGTTAAAATGTCACACTGGCGCAGTAGGGGCTGCTCATCTGATGTTGGGGATGGACCACATCCTACTGCCCATCTCCATCACTGCCTCAGCTCATCCGCTGCTGAAACCCTCATCCATGCCTTTGTTACCTCTAGACTTGACTATTCCAATGCTCTCCTGGCCGGCCTCCCAATTTGCACCCTTGATAAACTTGAGCTCATCTAAAATGTATCCTGACTTGCACGAACTCCCGTTCACCCATCGTCCCTGTGCTCACTGCCCTACATTGGCTCCCAGTCCAGCAACGCCTCAATTTTAAAATTCTCATGCTTGTTTTCAAATTCCTCCATGGCCTCGCCCCTCTCTATCTCTTTAGCCTCTGCCAGCCCGACATCCCTCCGAGATCTCTCTGCTCCTCCAATTCTGGAATCTTGCGCATCCCTGATTTTTTTCACACCACCATTGGCGGCCGTGCCTTCAGCTGCCTAGGCCCTAAGCTCTGGAATTCCCTCCCTAAACCTCTCCATTTCTCTGCCTCTCTTCCCTTCTTTAAGACACTCCTTAAAACTATCTCCGTCACCTGTCCTAATATCTCTTTATGTGGCTCAGTGTCAAATTTTGTTAGATAATGCGCCTGTGAAGTGCCTTGGAACGTTTTACTATGTTACTATGCAAGTTGCTATTGCTTGGAAGCACAGCATGTTGAAGCTTCGATGCTCTGCACCACTGCACTATGTGAATGAGGTGTACCACTGTATTTCAACTTTAAAATGCAATTAATGTTTTTTAAAGAGGAAGCACTTCCCTTGAAGACTCAGTTGGTAACCAGCAATACAGATCGGAAGGCCTTTCATTCAATTCACAGTCAATGCTGAGTTAGCTGATCGCTGGTATAAGAACATAAGAATTAGGAGCAGGAGTAGGCCATACGGCCCCTCGAGCCTGCTCCGCCATTCAATAAGATCACGGCTGATCATCTACCTCAATTCCACTTTCCCTGCCCGATCTCCATTTCCCTTTATTCCCCTTGAGTCCAAAAATCTATCTATCTCAGCCTTGAATATACTCAACGACTCAGCATGCACAGCCCTCTGGGGTAGAGAATTCCAAAGATTTACCACCCTCTGAGTGAAGAAATTCCTTCTCATCTTAGTCTTAACTGTGCCCCTTAGTTCTTGACTCTCCAGCCAGGGGAAACAACCTCCTCGCATCTACCCTGTCAATCCCCCTCAGAATCTTATGTGTTTCAATGAGATCACTCTTCTAAACTGCAAAGAGTATAGGCCCATTCTACTCAATCTCTCCTCATAGGACAACCCTCTCATCCCAGGGATCACTCTAGTAACCTTTGTTACACCACCTCTAAGGCAAGTATGTCCTTCCTCAGATAAGGAGACCAAAACTGTGCACAGTACCCCAGGTGTGGTCTCACCAAAGCCCTGTACAATTGTAGCAAGACTTCCTTACTCTTGTACTCCAACCCCTTGCGATAAAGGCCAACATACCATTTGCCTTCCTAATTGCTTGCTGTACCTTGCTTGATGGCAGGAATGATGTATGAATAGAGATTGGGTCAATTAGGCTTATATTCGCTAGAGTTTAGAAGAATGAGAGGGGATCTCATTGAAACTTATAAAATTCTAACAGGACTAGACAGACTAGATGCAGGAAGGATGTTCCCGATGGCGGGGGAGTCCAGAACCAGGGGTCACAGTCTAAGGATAAGGGGTAAGCCATTTAGGACTGAGATGAGGAGGAATTTCTTCACCCAGAGAGTGGTGAACCTGTGGAATTCTCTACCACAGAAGACAGTTGAGGCCAATTCATTAAATATATTCAAGAAGGAGTTAGATATATTTCTTAAGGCTAAAGGGATCAAGGGATATGGGGAGAAAGCAGGGACAGGGTACTGAATTTGGATGATCAGCCATGATCTCATTAAATGGCGGAGCAGGCTCGAGGAGCCGAATGGCCTACTCCTGCTCCTATCTTCTATGTTTCTATGTTTACCTGCATAGTGGCATTGGGGCATGGCAATTTGCCTCAGCACCCCTGGGCTAGAGAAGAGGGCGGGAGGGGGGGAACAATCAGCCAAGGTTCCTGTTCCCGATTGACTATGCAATGAAAAGGTTTGGCACTAAACCCGTTCCCCACCAAGGCTAAATAGCCTGCTGATACCCAGGCCGGGATAGTCCTTTTTAGCACTTGCTAGCCTGCCCTTTACCGCCATGTAAAGTGAACAGGCTAAAAACTCACAGGCTGGAGAACCCAGAAGCAGGGAGCCCTGGCTTCACTGTCTAAAAAAATTGCCACTTGGGTTGGGCACTGGAGGGCAATGAACTCCTCTATACCTCGATGCCTCCGGGACAGGAAAAATAGGAGAAAATTGGCAATAATAATAGTGAATATTTTTGTAATAACAATTCTTTAAAATTCAGTCACACCGGACTAACAGGTTTCTTTTTTAAATGTACAACTTCTTCAGTTTCTGACAGTCTATTAAAGCCATTCTGTGCAAGGGGTCGGATTCTGACTGGACTGACAAATATATCTATGACATTAAGTTACATGCAAGATCTCCATCAAGGTATTTTTTTTTGATTAAACATGTAAGAAACCTCTGTCAAGAAAAAAGCAGTTTGAAATAGAGACAACATTGCTGAAGATGATCTTTGCAGACAGCAGTAATTGGGTAGCATGTGCATTCTTTTGAGTGGCAAACAGTGCAATTAGTCGGTACATATCCAGTTTTGGAACAGCTGAACCTCCCACTGATTTTAAAGCGATATCCAGCTGTGAGCACTCTCAACTGCAATCTTTAGCTATGCCCCTCAGGGACCAAAATACACAATGCAGCATGCCAAGTCACTCAAGCATGGCTTGTGACATGGTGCGTACATTTGGCCTATGAATCAGTTTCAATAGAATCCCTTTTGCCCTAAGGAATTATAGCTGGAGAGATGGATATTTAGCAGATGATGTGTTTATTTCCCAGTTCAATGAGACTGGTTTATATCTATGCCAGTTCAACCTTTCAGCACGAGCTCGGAGAGAATTTTTCTTTCCACATTGTTTACCCAGATCTAAGCTGACACTCCACTGCCATACTGAGGTAATACTGCACTGTCGGAGATGCTGTCTTTCGGATGAGACGTTAAACCCAGGCCCCGTCTGTCATTACCACATTGCTGTTTGTGGGAGCTTGCTGTGCGCAAGTTGGCTGCCGCGTTGCCTACATTACAACAGTGACTACACTTCAAAAAGTATTTAATTGGCTGTAAAGCGCTTTGGGATCTCCTGAGGTCGTGAAAGGCGCTACTTAAATGCAAATCTTCCCTTTTTTCAGATGTAAATTTCATGGCTATAATAGGAGCTCCGAAACTCTGTCCAAAACTGGTTAAGCATTTATTAGATTCCTTTGAAATAAGCCGAGTGGAGCTACGAGATTTATTTTACTAATATTGGAGACAAAAAACTTGAAAATGTAAAGTCTCTATAAACTAGTGGATCTCTTGTGGTATTGCTCACAGGTAGTCAGGAGCCCAGTTTTGATGTTTAGCTATTGAGATGGAACTGTGTTTAATTGGCCAGTCTTTTAAGGTCACTGCTTGTTTCCTTTGGGAAAGTAACTGTTTGTAAACTTCCAAGATCACTTAGAAGGCAATTGTACCTACTTATATAGTTCTGGCTCCAA
The DNA here is from genome assembly GCA_030390025.1 of Squalus acanthias. NCBI lineage: Eukaryota > Metazoa > Chordata > Chondrichthyes > Squaliformes > Squalidae > Squalus > Squalus acanthias. The sequence continues at coordinate 2,734,320 of CM059439.1, read as the reverse complement.
TTGAAAATCTCAAAACTGGGATGGATAGATTTTTGTTAGGTAGGGACATGGTAGCATAGTGGTTATGTTACTGGACTAGTAATCCAGAGGCCTGGACTACTGATCTGGAGACGCGAGTTCATAATCCCACCACGGCAGCTGGGGAATTTAAATTCAATTAATTAAATAAATCTGGAATAAAAAGCTAGTATCAGTAATGGTGACCATGAAACTACCGGATTGTCGTAAAAAATCATCTGGTTCACTAATGTCCTTTAGGGATCGAAATATGCCGTCCTTACCTGGTCTGGCCTCTATGTGACTCCAGACCCACAGCAATGTGGTTGACTCTTAAATGCCCTCTGAAATGACCTAGCAAGCCACTTATTTAAGGCGGCGGCTCACCACCACCTTCTCGAGGACAATTAGGGCCTTGCCAGCAACGCCCACATCCCATGAATCAAAAAAAAATGAATGGTTACGGAACAAAGGTGGGTAGATGGAGTTAAGATACAGATCAGCCATGATCCAATTGAATGGTGGAACAGGCTCGAGGGGCTGAGTGGCCTCCTCCTGTTTCTATGTAAGTCAACAAAACAACTGGCCATTTTTTAAAAGTATTGTTTTATATCTCAAAGTGTAATTATCTGAAATGTGATTCCTTGCAAGGTGTATTTGATATTTTATTTTGCCATAATGTATGTGCATTTTTTTCTGATTGCCTTCTCCTTATCCAATGTCCATATTTTCACATTTCCAGATCAGGTCATTGGAAATCAATTAGAAGTGGATACCGTGTCCAATTTTCCCTCCATATTCAGAGATGCCCAGGTCCCCACACCGCCACTTACATAGAATTTACAGCACAGAAACAGGCCATTCGGCCCAACTGGTCCGTGCTGGTGTTTACGTTTCACATGAGCCTCCTCCCAGCCTCTTCACCTCACCCTATCAGCATATCCTTCTATTCCTTTCTCCCTCATATACTTATCTAGCTTCTCCTTAAATGCATCTATACTATTCGCCTCGACCACTCCACGTGGCAGCGAGTTCCACATTCTCACCACTCTCTGGGTAAAGAAGTTTCTCCTGAATTCCTTATTGGATTTTCGAGTGGACTAGGAGGGAGTTTGCAGTGGTGTTCCCCAAGGGTCAGTTTTGCAATTTTTATCATTGACCCAGACTCAGGTGTAGGGGGCAGCATTATAAAGTTTGCAGATGCTACAAAACTTGGCAAAGTAGTAAATCATGATGAGGATAGTTACAGGCTTCAGGATGAAGTAGACAGGATGGTCAAATGGGCAGAAGCATGGCAGATGGAGTTCAATGCGGAGAAGTGTGAAGTGATGCCCTTCAGGAGGACTAATATGGAAAGACAGTATACTATAAAATGGTATGATGTTGAAAAGTGTAGATGAGCAGAGAGACCTTGGCGTCCATATACTCAAATCCTTAAAGGTGGCAGGGCAGGTTGATAAGGTGGTCAAAAAAGCATATGGGTTACTTGGGTTTATAAATAGAGGAATAGAATATAAAAGCAAAGAGATCATGCTAGAACTTTATAAATCACTGGTTAGGCCTCAGCTGGAGTATTGTGGATAATTCTGGGCACCATACTTCAGGAAAGATGTAAAGGCCTGAGAAAGGGTGCAGAGGAGGTTTACCAGGATGTTACCAGGGATGAGGGACTTCAGTTATGAGGAGAGGTTGGAAAAGTTAGGACTGTTTTCCTTGGAGCAGAGAAAGTTAAGAGGTGACCTAATCGAGGTTTTCAAGATGATGAGAGGTTTTGATAGAGTAAATAGGGAAAAAATATTCCCCCTGGCGAGTGGGTCAATGACCAGAGGTCATAGATTCAAAATCATAGGAAAAAGATCGAGAGGGGAGATGAGGAGAAATTTTTCACCCAGAGAGTTGTCGGGATCTGAAGCAATGGTCCCTTTTATTTTTTGGGGTGCGCGGGCCCTTTAAATAGAAAAAGCAAGTCTCGGGCTGCGCAGGACCAGCAGAGAGCTGTGCGGCCACGCAGCTTGTAGGGAACGTTGATCTGAAGTGCTCGACTGGAAAAGGTGGTGGAAGCTGATTCCATCAATAATTTTAAAAAGGGAGTTGGACAGGTCTTTGAGGATGAGGAACTCAGAGGGTTACAGACAAAAAGCAGGGGGTGTAGGGGCTAAGCACAACTGCTCTTTCGCAGAGCCAGCACAGGCCCAACAGGCCGAATGGCCTCCTTCTGTGCTGTAAGGTTCTATGATTTATGACCCCTAGTTTTGAACTCCTCCACAAGTGGGAACATCTTTCAAACTCCCTTCATAATTTTAAATACCTCCATTAGGTCACCCCTTATCTTAGGGATGAGCAATCAGATACTGAGCAACTTATTGGGAATAACTTACAAATGCTTGTTCATATTTCCTAAGCTATCATTGACTCAGCAATAGGTATTGAAATTGATCCCGAGGGGTTATACAGCTTTAAACAAGTGGGGTCAAATTTAACTTTGGTGGGCGAGATCAGATAACTCAGCACAGGCCAGAGACGAAGACGGAGCATTCTTGGTTCAGCTAATAACTGGATAAACTTCTCGAGCCATTGGAGAACGGGCCTTTCTACTACAGTAGCTACGTATTATTAACAATCTTCTATAGGGTGCAAACTTCCCCACAAACCTTAGTTTGTGCTGTCACAGTTTTTGATCGCACATTTGTGTCAATATTTACGATTGTACATTGTTAACGTATCCCATTCAATTTTGTTATGTCAACTGTCACAGTGTAGTTGCAGGCTCTGGCCATTGGGTGGCTCTGTGGGGCAGGGTACTGTAGTCTCTCTTCCAACCCCTTCATGATCTTGCACATGAAACAAAGCCGGACATTCATCAACCGACTCTGGCAACGCCACATGCAATTTATTAGTTGACAATTTTTAAAAAATTGTCGGTGGCTTCAGCTTCCAGCCTGATCTGTGCCAAAAACTGCAAATAGCAAAATAAAAAAAGAATATTGAGTTGTGTTGGCAAGGCAAAGAAAAATAGGAATGGGAGTAGGCCATTCAGCCCCTCGAGTCTGCTCCAGAATTTAATTAGATCATGGATTTATTCCATCTACCCACCTTGGTTCCATAACCCTCAATACCATTGCCTAACAAAAATCTATCAATCTCAGTTTTGAAATTTTCAAAAATCCCCAGCCTCAACAGAGTTCCAGATTTCCGCTATCCCTTGTGCGAAGAAGTGCTTCCTGACATCACCCCTGAACATCCTACCTCTAATTTTAAGGTTATTCCCCCTTGTTCTGGATTTCCCCACCAGAGGAACTAGTTTCTTTCCATGCACCCTGTCAACTTCCCTAAGCATGTTCAAGACCTCAGTTGGATCACCCCTTAATCTTCTATACTCAAGATAATACAAGCCTAGTCGATACAACCTGTCCTCATAATTTAACCCTTTTAGAACTTGGTCATCGCTAGTAAGTGAAACGGACCCATCGCGAATCGACAGCCCGTTTTACACCGTGCTCAATTTTCTTTTCCATTTCCATTCTGGTGTGCTCTTTTTTGAGCAACTCATAAACAAATAGACAGTAACTAAACTTAAAACATTAAATGAAACTTAACAAATTAAATTAAAATTTGGTTGGCCGGGGGTGATGACGCACTCCAGTCCCTGCGGTGCCCGTCGGTCGCGGAAGGCCTCAAGCGTGCCGGGGGACACCGCGTGCTCCATCTCCAGGGCCACCCGGGCACAAACGTGGCCGCGGAAGAGAGGCAGGCAGTCGGGCCGAACGAGCCCCTCGACCGCCCACTGCCTGGACCAGTTGATGGCCACTTTGACCAGGCTCAGGAGCAGTCCTACAAGGAGGTCCGCCGATCTGCCCGCTCCCCTCCACACCGGGTGACCAAAGATCAAGTGGGACTGAAGTGCAGCCAAAAATCAAGGAGCAGCCCCTTCAAATAATGGAAGAGGGGCTGCAACCTCTCACATTCTACATAAACATGGAACATGGACTCCTCCAGGCCGCAGAAAAGGCAGGCGGCCTGGGAGTCCATGAACCTACTTAAAACCTTATTGCACGGGACTGCTCCGTGCAACACCCTCCAGGCCAAGTCCCCAATAGATAAAGGGAAGACTCTCACGTAGAGAGCCTCCATTCTGGTGTAAAGCGGGCTGAAGACCAATTTCACCCCCAAAAATGTTTTAAATAATTTGCTACTAATTCAGTGGAGAGTCCTACCTTTACAACCAGCGGTCCACGGCAGGTGAGAACGTAACCACCAATGTCTTTGAGTAGTTCAGAAGAACTAGAACTGCACTGTATTTTTAACGCTAAAAGGGAAGGGTACAACAATTAAAATTCATGAAATTAATGGTGATATTTCAATATGTATAACCCAATTTTGGACTTAGGATCAACAGAATGAAAACCGTGCATGTTTCCTCCATCTTCCTGTCTGAAACTTCTGTGATACACTTAATTATTGGCAAATTTATTCGAGGTTGATTAGCTCCCCTGCAAATTTCACATGCAAATTTCTTACAACATTTAAAAAAAATAAAGCCAGTTAATTAGAGATTACCCCGCCCATCTCACCAAATGACATAAGAGTTAAAACATCTGTAGCCTATGACTTAAAAAATAATCTTGGCAAACAAACTTAAAAAGAAAAGCCAGACATTACCTGATTTCGGACTGGCAGTCTCAAGAGCAATTAAACTCAACTTGACCTCATCCAGCACAGTTCTCGCACTGAACAATTAAACTCTGATTGACCTCATCCTGCACAGTTCTCTCACTGAACAATTACACTCTGATTGACCTCACCCTGCACAGTTCTCTCACTGAACAATTGAACTCTGATTGACCTAATCCTGCACAGTTCTCTCTCTGAACAATTAAACTCTGATTAACCTCATCCTGCACAGTTCTCTCACTGAACAATTACACACTGATTGACCTCACCCTGCACAGTTCTCTCACTGAACAATTGAACTCTGATTGACCTCATCCTGTACAGTTCCCTCACTGAACAATTGAACTCTGATTGACCTCAACTGGCACAGTTCTCTTACTGAACAATTAAACTCTGATTGACCTCATCCTGTACAGTTCCCTCACTGAACAATTAAACTCTGATTGACCTCATCCTGTACAGTTCCCTCACTGAACAATTGAACTCTGATTGACCTCACCCTGCACAGTTCTCTCTCTGAACAATTATGCTCTGATTTACCTCATCCTGCACAGTTCTCTCACTGAACAATTAAACACTGATTGACCTCACCCTGCACAGTTCTCTCTCTGAACAATTAAGCTCTGATTGACCTCATCCTGCACAGTTCTCTCACTGAACAATTAAACTCTGATTGACCTCACCCTGCACAGTTCTCTCACTGAACAATTAAACTCTGATTGGCCTCATCCCAATGAGGATGACTAAAAAAATAGAGAGAGAAGATGAATTATGAGAGTAAACAGGCAAGAAACATTAAAACAGATAGCAAGAGCGTCTACAGGTATATAAAAAGGAAGAGGGTAGCTAAAGTAAACGTTAGTCCCTTAGAGGATGAGACTGGGAAATTAATAATAGGGAATGGGGAAATGGCAGAGACTCTGAACAAATATTTTGTATCTGTCTTCATGGTAGAAGACACTAACAACATCCCAATAATGGATAATCAAGGGGCCACAGGGAGGGGGGAACTAAAGACAATCACTATCACTAAGGAAATAGTACTTGGTAAAATAATGGGACTAAAAGATGACAAGTCCCCTGGACCAGATGGCCTGCATCCCAGGGTCTTCAAAGAAGTGGCTGCAAAGATAGTGGATGCATTGGTTGCAATATACCAAAATTCCCTGGACTCTGGAGAGGTCCCAGCGGATTGGAAAACCACAAATGTAACCCCCCTATTTAAGAAAGGAGGGAGACAGAAAGCAGGAAACTATAGACCAGTTAGCCTAACATCTGTCGTTGGGAAAATGCTGGAGTCCTTCATTAAGGAAGCAGTAGCAGGGCATTTGGAAAATCATAATGCAGTCAAGCAGAATCAGCATGGTTTTATGAAAGGGAAATCATGTTTAACAAATTTGCTGGAGTTCTTTGAGGAGGTAACGAGCAGAGTCGACAAAGGTGAACCAGTGGATGTGGTGTATTTGGATTTCTAGAAGGCATTCGATAAGGTGCCACATAAAAGGTTACTGCATAAGATAAGAGCTCATGGAATTGGGGGTAATATATCAGCATGCATAGAGAATTGGCTAACTAACAGAAAGCAGAGAGTCAGGATCAATGGATCATTTTCCGGTTGGCAAACGGTAACTAGTGGGGTGCCACAGGGATCGGTGCTGGGGCCTCAACTATTTACAATCTACATTAATGACTTGGATGAAGGGACTGAGTGTAATGTAGCCAAGTTTGCGGATGATACAAAGATGGGTGGGAAAGCAAGTTGTGCAGAGGACTCAAAGAACCTGCGAAGGGATATAGACAGGCTAAGTGAGTGGGCAAACATTTGGCAGATGGAGTATAATATGGGAAAGTGCGAGGTTATACACTTTGGCAAGAAAAATAAAAAAGCAAATTATTATTTAAATGGAGAGAGATTACAAAATGCTACAGTTCAGAGGGACCTGGGGGTCCTTGTGCATGAAACACAAAAAGTTAGCATGCAGGTACAGCAAGTAATCAAAAAGGCAAATGGAATATTGGCCTTTATTTCAAAAGGGTTGGAGTATAAAAGCAGGGAAGTCCTGCTACAACTGTACAGGGTATTGGTGAGACCACACCTTGAGTACTGCGTACAGTTTTGGTCTCCTTATTTAAAGAAGGACATACTTGCATTGGAGGTTCAGAGACGATTCACTTGGTTGATTCCAGAGATGAGAGGGTTGACTTATGAAGAAAGGTTGAGCAGGCTGGACCTATACTCATTGGAATTTAGAAGAATGAGAGGTGATCTTATTGAAACATATAAGATACTGAGGGGGCACGACAAGGTAGATGCAGAGCGGATGTTTCCCCTCATGGGGAAATCTAGAACTCGGGGGCATAATTTCAGAATAAAGGGTCGCCCTTTTAGAACTGAGATGAGGAGGAATTTCTTCTCTCAGAGGGTCGTAAATTTGTGGAATTCTCTGCCCCAGAGAGCTGTGGAGGCTGGGTCATTAAATACATTTAAGGTAGAGATAGACACATTTTTGCAAGATAAGGGAGTGAAGGGTTATGGGGAGCGGGCATGGAAGTGGCTTTGAGCCCAAGTTCAGCCATGATCTTATTGAATGGCGGAGCAGGCTCGAGGGGCTAAGTGGCCTATTCCTGCTCCTATTTCTTATGTTCTTATGTTCGGAACCCGCCTCCAACCCGCCTCTGCGGGATTCTGCCGGTGCCGGTTTTGGAGGTTGGGAAATGCTCCCGCCTCCAGCTGGCCATTGCGCTATTAAAGATCCTTAAATGCTCATTAAAGGCCTCTATAAGCCTATTTTGAGAGGCCCTCATGATTTTTCCAGCATTTCGGCATGATCCATGCACCTCCTAAACCACGCCAGCTAAACCTGGCGGGTTGACTCGTGGGTGGCCTCCTCACTGCTGCAGGTCTAACAAGACATCGTTTATTGCGGCAAGGACTACTTGCAGGTGCCAGACCTTAGCTTTAAAAGGTCTCTGAGCACTTTTAGAAGGCCTTCTGAAGTCGGGGGTGCTGCAGCTTGACTCCATCAACTGTGGGACTTCCTTGGAAGACCCTCTCCCCGCTTGCAATGAGCGCTTCCCCAAAGGAGACATCTACAAGCAGCATGGGAACCATTCGTTTCCTTTCTGCATGGACATCAGATGAGGATAAAGAGGAGGAGGAGGAGCAGGAGGAGGACAGAGCGCCGATGTATCGACCAGTGGCAGCGGTAGCACGCGAGCACATGGCTGTCCGGGATGCAAGGGATGAACTTATCATGGCCAGATTTGCATAGGTTGCCCAAGTTGACACATGTCCTTTGCTCCATCCTAGGACATCATTGACAATGGACTCTCTGGCCTCCTTTCACTCAGGCCACCAACCTGACAAAGCAAGTGTGGCGGTGCCCGCAATGTGGAGCTGCCTAAGGCAAAAGAACAGATGGCATAACGCCAACATTTTGGCCTCAAATCATTTTAATGCTTTCCAACAAGGAGGCATTTCATCAATACACAGAAACAGTCTCCCTATCTGCACACGGATCTGGAGGTTATATCCCTTGCCAGCTGTACCCACACAGCCTTGGTTTCTTTGGCAGGCCTCTTCCTCCGAGATGAGTAGAAGAGCACTTTCATTCTAGCTGTCACCCCCTCAAACAACGTTTGCAGCGCCTCATCCAAAAGCCTAGGGTAGGCCCTTGCCTTGGAATGGGACATAGTGGTTTCTCAAAAGATGTTGGAGGTGGTGCAGGAGACGCAGAAATGCTGTGGAATGAGCCAAGGGAACAAGCAGCCATAAAATCAGACTGAAAAAGTGCTGTCAACAGAGGCGAGTTTCAGTCCCAAAACACTAATTGAGCAAGGGCAGCCCACACCTCTGAAAACAAGTGGCCAATCAGGGGAAAATCGCAAATTTTTGATACCTATCAGTGGAGGCAAGTTTCAAATCCACCCAAACTGAAACCCGCCTCCATCTCGCCTCCAGTGGGAAAATCGCCCCCATAGAGCCACCATAGCAGTAGAATAATACATTATGCATTACATGGTATAACATTTCTATCCTTATAAAACAGCATTGATCTGACTTACGATGAGCACTGCCATGCGAAATCCACTAGTAAGTTCTTCATAAACTGTACATTTACTATGTTAATGGCGCTATATAAATACAAGTTGTTGTACATCCAGCAGGGTTTTTATCGCCATCACACTTTAGGTGTCACGCAAGAAAATTTCTGTGTCACATTTTTTTTTAAAGCAAAAAAAGAAAGCCAGTTTGACCTCTAATTGACCTGAGAAAGGCTCAGAAAATACTTTCGAATTGACTTCAGAAGCTGCAATTAAAAATATTTTTTAAAAAATCAGTCTGACCGTATGCGAGCAGGCTTGTGCTAAAGACATGCAAATGAGGGAAATATGGTCTCCACTGTCTTTTCCACCATTCGCACTTCAGGAACGTTGAACACGGGGGCTGCCTTTCAGGTCCTGGCACTGAGAGGTTGGCAGAGGAGGCACTGGTGTAGCATTGGACGAGAGGCCTGTGTAAGTGCTCTTGGAGCACGGTCCTGCCCAGGCCCCATTAGATAAGAAAACGTTTTAATTACATTTTTCCGTATTTACAGGCGGTGCGTCAGTCACTTCTTCTTGCTACTGCCCGTTTCTGCCCCAGCCTGTCGCAACTCCCCAGTGATGCCAGGGCCAGTGAGAAAGAAAGAAAGAAAGAAAGAAAGACTTGCATTTATATAGCGCCTTTCACCACCACCGAACGTCTCAAAGCTCTTTACAACTAATGAAGTACTTTTGAAGTGGAGTCAATACAACTAGGGTGCAGGAAATGCTGGCCCTTCACTCACTTCCCCCGGCAGACCGGCTGAGCAGAAAGCCTAGGCCAATATGTCTATCAGGTGCCGACATCATACTCCAGACATCACACTTTGATATGTATGCAAAAGAAAGTTAAAGTACTGGGGTCTGGATGTCGGGAATCCCTCTTTAAATGGGGTACTGTTATTCCAAATTATTCTGAATTATAAATCAAATATCCTGATCTCCAGATCAATAGGCTAAACCCTTCGATAAAAGAAACAGAATTAAATGCAAAAAGAATCGTGAAGGAGGGAAAAAAATTAAAAGAAAGGGAAGATGAAATAAAGCCAAAGGCACCAGAAGGAAAGGGAAGAGAGATTTTGGATCAGATCTATATTGATCCGTTTTGCATGTGGCCTGTTGCAGATTCTACTGTGTACTCAGAGGGATTTTTGATATTCCACAGGCTATGCGCGAAAATGAACTCATACCCCAGACTAATGATTGTGCAATGTCAGACAGGTCAGATCCATTTAAATGGACAAGGTTGCTCTTAGTGCATTTATTCCCAATTGGGATCCCAGGATAGTGATGTTCGAGAAACATTTTGAGATTGCTCTCCGCCAATTTAGTTGGCAGAGAGAAATTATAAAAGGACAATAACTTATTTCCATCCATCACCAGATTTTCCATTAATGGCCATGGCATCATCACGTACAGGGGTAGAGTTTCCACTTGGGGTGCAATCGGGAAACTGCACCCAAAATGTGCTTCAAATTGCATTGGTTAGGCTAGGCTTCAATCATAAACGTAACATCTCCATAAACCAGCGCAATCGTAATATAACATCATCGTTTCATTTTTTGTTCTTTCCATTAAAACTATCCCATGATGTGTTTAAGAGCAGTAACCCGGTGCAGTTTTATTAATACAGCTGAAAATGGGTTTATCAACAAAAATAAGCATTTTTAACAAAGGGTGTCCAATCCTCTACCTGTGAGTAACCTGATTTAAAATCACTGAAAATGGCTTAAAAAAACTATACTGAATCATTTAATAGTTTCATCGGTGTACGCTAGTCAGATTCTTAACAAATGGGATATATTTTGATTAGAAAAATCTTTTAAAACGTGCCGACCAGTGCCGTGTGTGCCTAAGAACATAAGAACATAAGAAATAGGAGCAGGAGTAGACCAATCGGCCCCTCGAGCCTGCTCTGCCATTCAATGAGATCATGGCTGATCTGATCCAACCTCAACTCTAAAGAACACAAGAAGCAGGAGAAGGACCAGGCCACTCGGTCCCTGGGCCCGCTCCGCCACCCACAGGGCCTTGACCGATCCGAACTCAAACTCATGTCCAATTTCCAGCCCGCTCCCCGTAACCCCTGATTCCCTTTACTTCTAGGAAACGGTCTATTTCTGTTTTAAATTTATTTAATGAAGTAGCTTCCACAGCTTCCTGGGGTAGCAAATTCCACAGACCCACTACCCTCTGAGTGAAAAAGTTTCTCCTCATCTCAGTTTTGAAAGAGGAGCCCCTTATTCTAAGATTATGTCCCCTAGTTCTAGTTTCACCCATCATTGGGAACATCCTCACCGCGTCCACCTGATCAAGCCCCTTCACAATCTTATATGTTTCAATAAGATCGCCTCTCATTCTTCTGAACTCCAATGAGTAGAGTCCCAATCTACTCAACCTCTCCTCGTATGTCCACTCCCTCATCCCCGGAATTAACCGAGTGAACCTTCTTTGTACTGCCTCGAGAGCAAGTATGTCTTTTCTTAAGTATGGACACCAAAACTGTATGCAGTACTCCAGGTGCGGTCTCACCAATACCCTATACAACTGCAGCAATACCTCCCTGTTTTTATATTCTATCCCCCTAGCAATAAAAGCCAACATTCCATTGGCTTTCTTGATCACCTGCTGCACCTGCATACTAACTTTTTGATTTTCTTGCACCAAGACCCCCAGATCCCTTTGTACTGCAGTACTTTCCAGTTTCTCGCTAAGAAAATGAGCCTTCCCGAACCAGCGCGGTCGGTGGAATCTCGCAATTTCCACCTGGCTAGTTTTGTGGGTGGGGCCTGATCTGGGCCAATTGAATCTTGAACCAGGGTAAAAGGTCACGGAAAACACAAACTAAGTGGTTTTGGGCGTAACTCACTCATGTTTAAAATTCCCTGATCTTTCGCGCTGGTTCGGCCAATTCTGCCCGGATTGCGTTGATATAACCGGCATAACGAGCAGAAACTCGAGCCCGTGATCAATACAAATCTCATCAATATAACAGCTGTCAGGGAAGACTTTGTCTGTTGGCTATTTGTAGCAAAATCATAAATGTCTTTTAGACTCGTGTTAATGATCTTGTTGGAACACCACCACCTCCAAGTTCCCCTCCAAGTCACTCACCATCCTGACTTGGAACTATATCGGCCATTCCTTCATCGTCGCTGGGTCAAAATCCTGGAACTCCCTCCCTAACAGCACTGTGGGAGCACCTTCACCACACGGACTGCAGCGGTTCAAGAAGGCGGCTCACCACCACCTTCTCAAGGGCAATTAGGGATGGGAAATAAATGCTGGCCTTGCCAGCGACGCCCACATCCCATAAACGAATTTTAAAAAATAGCGAACCAAGAAAATACAAGTTCTTTCTTTCTTATTCCTATATGTATTCCTGGAACCTTCAACCTGTTACTAACCAAGTGTTTATCTATCTTGTTTTTAAAGAATAAAATTCCAAGATGTCAATGTATTTGGGTCTTGGCCTTCCAGTGACTATGAAATTGAAACAAAGTAAATAACGAGTGAACTGATCTGAGCAGCTGCACGCTTCACTGTTGCATGTTAATCTGATGTGTACACTAGTCTCCAGTGAACAAACCCTTGCTAATCGCGATTTCAAGGAAGGCATCGTACACTCCTCTCCGAACCCAGCATGCATTGGCCAAAGCACCACTTTGTCAGATCCAGCACCAAGAAACACATGCACAACAGCAACATTGCCGGAATTCATTCCATGGGAGTTACACAAGATAAATGCGAATGCTGCATTCTTTATCCAGAAACGTTGCTTCAAAATGATGCAAAACCTCGGCGTTAAAGGATTATTATACTCGGAGCTGAGGTGGCCCAATCCGTAAGCTGCCTGAGTCCCAAAGGCTCAGCCAGTACACTGTAGGTACCACAGCGCTAATCTGACTGCAATTAAATGTTAAACTCACCAAGGCTTTACCCTGCCTATTCCTACAGATTACGCAGAGGGATTTTTGGATTTCAGTAGCCTAAGAGCAAAACTTAATTCACACCCCAGGCTAATGCCAGGTCAGAGCCATATAAATGGGATATTATATTTTTGTATTTTCGTTCCCAATCAGAATCTAAGGGTCGTATATGTGAATATCAGGGTTTACTATCGCAGTGAATGCTTACAATTTCAATTTCACCTCTGGATGTCCCTAGAAAGCAAGACCCAAATGGAATCAGACAGCACTAGAGGAGGCCATTCGGCCCATCGTGCCTGTGCCGGCTCTTTGAAAGAGCTCTCCAATTAGTCCCACTCCCCCTTGCTCTTTCCCCCATAGCCCTGCAATGTTTTCCTTTTTAAGTCGAGATACGGTTCCCTTTTGAAAGCTGTTATTGAATCTGCTTCCATCACCCCTTCAGGTAATGCATTCCAGATCATAACAACTCACTGAGCAAGCTAATTTCTCCTCATCTCCTCACCTCTCCCCCTGGCTTTTTATGCCAATTATTTTAAATCTGTGTCCTCTGGTTACCGACCCTCCTGCCAGTGGAAACAGTTTCTCCCTATCCACTCTATCAAAACCCCTATCAAAATATAAGGCATCTTCAAATTTTATTCTTCAAAAAAAGATAAATCGATGATTAATATTAGCAGGTATAGTAATATAGTGGTTGAGTTACTGGACTAGTAATCCAGAAGCCTGAACTAATCAGGTTCCAATAGAACGTGAGTTCAAATCCCACCATGGTAGTTTGAGAATAAAAAGCTGGTACCAGTAAAAGTGACTATGAAACTATTGGCTTGTCGTGTAAGCCCAACTGGTTCAATAAAGTCTCGTTAGGGAAGGAAACCTGCCGTCCTTAAACAGTCTGATATGTAACTCCAGTCCCACACCAACACAGTTGACTTCTTCTGATAACAGTTCTGATGAAAGGTCATTGACTTGAAATGTGAACTCTGGGGGTGATTTTGCCAGCCCTGGGGAGGCGTGACTGCCGGGAAAATGGCAGATCTGGGAGCGGGTACCGAACCCGCTCCCAACCCGCCTCCGTGCCATCTTCCCAGGAGGCGGATACCCGACCCGCGCTGGGTCCCGTCTCCTCGAGGCGGGAAGGGGATTAGTGCCAATTAACTGCCTGTTAACAGGTAGTTAACAGGCAGTTTTTTGGCTAATCCCCATTTTGCCACCTAAAGTGTGGGCTTCCCGACGGCTCCGAACCTCGCCAGGGTCAGCGAGGCGAGCCGTGGGTCTGCGGGGGTCAGAGGGGCCAAAAAGACCGGTGTGCAGGTGAGTGATGAGTGCAAGTGTGGAGAGGTAAGTGTGTGAGGTGAGTCTAAAGTGTTTTAATAAGATTACTTACCTTTGCTTCTTCCTCCAGGCTTCATCCCTTTAGGCTGCGGAGCTGCCTCATCTCACCGGCAGAGAAAGCAGAATGGCCACTGCATTCTTAAATGCAGCAGCCTTCTGCTTTCTGCTCAGGAAGGCTTTCTAAGTGAGTCTTCAGTAAAGGACTCAACTTAGAAGATTGTCAGTGTTTGACAGCTTCACAGAGCTGTCAAACAATGACAATTCATCTGTCAAAAATGTTTGGCCCCTCGAGCCTGCTCCGCCATTCAATAAGATCATGGCTGATCTTCTACCTCATCTCCACCTTCTCGCACTATCCCCATATCCCTTGATTCCCTCAGTATCCAAAAATCTAGCGATCTCTGTCTTGAATACACTCAATGACTGAGCATTCACAGCCCTTTGGGGTACAGAATGCCAAAGATTCACAACCGTCTGAGTGAAGAAATTTCTCCTCATCTCAGTCCTAAATGGCCGACCCCTTATTCTGAGACTGTGACCCCTGGTTCTAGACTCCCCAGCCAGGGGAAACATCCGCCCAGCATTTACCCTGTCAAGCCCTGTAAGAATTTTAGATCACCTCCCATTCTTCGAAATTCTAGGGAATATAGGCCTAGTCTCCTCAATCTCTCCTCATAGAACAATCCGCCCATCCCAGGAATCAGTCTAGTGAACCTTTGCTGCACTCCCTCTAAGGCAAGTATATCTGTCCTTAGGTAAGGAGACCAAAACTGTGCACAGTACTCCAGGTGTGGCCTCACCAGGGCCCTATATAATTGCAATATATCAAAATCCTATCTTTTGATCACAATGACGCCGATAACATAGGTGAGGATGAATTTCAGGGCAGAAGACGTTGTACACTGTAAGGATAGGCTCGTATAGATTGTTGAATAAATAAGCTAGCTGGCATTAATGATACAATATGGAGCTAAACGGGTTGTTAGGTTAAGAACAGGCTTTTGATAAAACAGGCTTTTGATCACAGCAGTGGGGAGTGTAAAAGAAGGAAATGACTGCATTTTAAATAAGGCAATAGGTTCCTTTCACTATAGAGATTGCAAGGGATAAGATATCAAAGTCTTGTACAACAAAGCTCTGGTTTCAGGAGGAGCAAAGATAGCAGCAACAGTACAATGTGACCGGATATAAGACCCCCCATCATTGCCCAGCAATCTGTTCGATGATCTAAGGGTCGTAATACACCCAGCAGAGTTGAAGCCAGCAAGAACTAGACCATGAAAGAAAATGGTATAAGAAGAGATACAAAGTAGGAACCTTTGGCTACCTTTAAAACCAGGTTTGACTAAGCCACACTTGCGATTTCTCTTTAAAATCCTGTACACGTTTGTTTTAGACATCGGGGCTCACGTGCACTGCTCCATAGGAAGCTTTCAGATGAATGTTTTGAAACAATAATAAATTAACTTAATTGTCAGACACATTACTGTCTCTAGCTTTTCGAAACTATTGAAAGGATAAGGAAGGAATTATCCAGCATCCGCAGTATTTCGTTTTTGTTTGGTTGACCTTAACAGCCTCTGAAGTGGCCGACCAAGCCATTCCGTTGTAGCAGGGTAACTAGGGATGGGAAATAAATACACCCATATCCTGAGAATGAATTTAAAAAACTGCATTGAAGGCTCCAAGGATAACTATAGAGCTAAGAAAGAACTTTTATTCATAGAGCACCTTCCAAGTCCTTAATTGGCTGCCGCACTTACTTACATAACAACAGTGACTACACTTCTCAAGTAATTCATTGTCTATAAAGAAGCCCTTTGGGACGTCCTGAGGACATGAAATGCGTTATATAAATGCAAGTTCTTTCTTTCACTCGCAGTCACTGAATTTTTTTTGAAGTCACTGCTGTTTTGTACCCAAACACACAGTTAAATTACGAACAGCAAGGTCCCACCCATATAATGCAAATAAGATGAATTGCCAGTTAATTTGAGGGTATTGAGTAACTGATAAATATTGGCCAAGGGACTGGGAGAAGTCCCTTCTCTTCTGAATCGTTTCATAAATATAGTATTTTAACGTTGTCACCGAGGGTGTCCTTTAGCAAAAGGCATGTACCCCTGGACTTCCTCTCCCCTTTAAGGATGCTATTAAAATAAGAAAAAAGCACAATGCAATGGTAATTTGCTTTTGGTCTGCTGGTCCAGAAAAAAATGCACACTTTCTCATTGATTGGCTAAGTATTCTGCTGCTGGCTGCACTGCCAATTGCTTATGGAAGAAGTGCAAACATTATAACATCGGTGATTATCCCTACTTACAACAACTTGCATTGATATAGCGCTTTTAACGTAGTAAAACATCCCAATCACAGGAGCGATTATCAAACAAAATTTGACACCGAGCCACATAAGGAGCTACGAGGACAGGTGGTCAAAGAGGTAGGTTTTAAGGAGCATCTATAAGGAAGATAGGGAGGTAGCGAGGCGAAGAGGTTCATGGGTCTGAATTCCAGATCCTAGATGGAGCAATTAAAATTGGGGCTCTGCAAAAGAAAGAAAGACTTGCATTTCTATAGCGCCTTTCACGACCACCGGACGTCTCAAAGCGCTTTACAGCCAATGAAGTACTTTTGAAGTAGAGTCTTCAGTCCCCGCCACAAACACCATTCCCTAGCCATCCCTCTCCGTGGTCACAGTCTGAGGCTGAACCAGACAGGGAAACACGGCAGCCAATTTGCGCACAGCAAGGTCCCACAAACAGCAATGTGATAATGACCAGAAAATCTGTTTTAATGATGTTGATTGAGGGATAAATATTGGCCAGGACACCAGGGATAACTTTCCTGCTCATCTTCGAAATAGTGCCATGGGATCTTTTACGTCCACCTGAGAGAGCAGACGTTTAACGTCTCATCTGAAAGACGGCACCTCCAACAGTGCAGCACTCCCTCAGCACTGCACTAGAGTGTTAGCCTAGCTTTATGTGCTCAAGTCCCTGGAGTGGGACTATGAACCCACAACCCTCTGACTCAAAGAGCGAGGGTGCTACCCACTGAGCCACGGCTGACACAAAAGACCAGACTTGGAAGAGCGCAGAGATCTCAGAGGATTGTAGGGCTGTAGGAGGTTACAGAGATAGGGAGGGGCGAGGCCATGAACTTGAAAACAAGGATGAGATTTTTAAAATTGAGGTGTTGCCGGACCAGGAGCCAATGTAGGTCAGTAAGCACAGAGGTAATGGGTGAACGGGACTTGGTGCGAGTTAGGATATGGCCAGCAGAGTTTTGGATGAGTTCAAATTAATGGAGGGTGGAAGATAGGTGGCCGGCCAGGAAAGCATTGGAATAGTCAAGTCTAGAGGTAACAAACCATGGATGAGGGTTTCAGCAGCCGATGAGCTGAGGCAAAGGCAGAGATGGGTGATGTCACAGAGGTGGAAATAGGCAGTCTTGGAGTGGATATGGGGTCGGAAGCTCATCTCAGGGGCAAATATGACCCCAAGGTTGCGAAATGTCTGGTTCAGCCTCAGACTGTGACCACGGAGAGGGATGGAGTTGGTGGCTAGGGAACGGTGTTCATGGCGGGGACTGAAGACAATGGTTTTGGTCTTCCCAATATTTAGTTAGAGGACATTTCTGTTCATCCAGTTCTGGATGTTGGACAAGCAGCGTGGCAAATCAAAGACAGTGGAGGGTTCGAGAGAGGTGGTGGTGAGGTAGAGCTGGGTGATGTCAGTGTACATGTGGAACCAGGCATCGTGTTTTCGGATGCTGTTGCCCAGGAGCAGCATGTAGGTTAGAAATAGGAGGGGGCCGAGGATGGATCAGAGGTAGCGGTGTGGCAGTGGGAAGAGAAGCTATTGCAGGTGATTCTCTGGCTACACGGTGGCATAGTGGTTAGCACTGGTGCCTCATAGCGCCAGGGACCCGGGTTCGAATCTGACCTCGGGTGACTGTCTGTGTGGAGTTTGCACATTCTCCCCGTGTCTGCGTGGGTTTCCTCCGGGTGCTCCGGTTTCCTCCCACAGTCCAAAAATGTGCGGGTTAGGTTGATTTGGCTATGATAAATTGACCCTTAGTGTTAGGGGGGGATTAAATATGTGGGGTTATGGGGATAGGATGGGATATGTTAGGGGGAATTCAATACGTGGGGTTACGGGGGTAGGGTGGGATATGTGTACTGTGGGGATTAAAGCAGGGACAGGGTATTGGATTTGGATGATCAGCCATGATCGTATTGAATGGTGGAGCAGGCTCGATGGGCCGAATGGCCTACTCCTGCTCCTAGATTCTATGTTTCTATGTTTCTACACGATGAGACTGGAACCAGGCGAGGGCAGTCCCACTCAGCTGGCTGACGGAGGAGAGACGTTGGAGGAGGATGGGGTGGTCAACCACGTCAAAGGCTGCAGACAGGTCGAGAAGGATGAGGAGGGAGAATTTACCATGGCAACAGTCACATCGGATGCCATAGTTAGTGTGCATATACGTATAAGTGATTCACTAGTTTACCTACCCTCACTCGTTGACTCCATCCTTGACGCAGTGTTCACAGTATCGCCAAATAAACAGTAGCGAGGCATTTTAGTTCCAACCACACCAGCCACTACGGGACCTTTCAAAGTTAAGATAAGACAAAAGAAAGTACGGTTATACCTTCACACAGCTGCCTCCCACAAAGGCTCATTTGTTAAAGGCAGACCAGAAGGTATCAGGTTAGATGTTTGGTCCGTGAGGAGTTCGCTGATCTCAGCCAGGAGGACAACAGGGAGCGCCACAACTGCCTTCAACCAAATGGGGTAGGAAGAGGAACAAAATCAGCAAAAGTTCCCGCTTCTGACCATTCACCTGGGTACACTGCTGGAAATTACATGTGGATGTCGGGTGAGGACAACAACAACTTGCAGTTACATAGCGTAAAAAAAGGTCCCAAAGCGCTTCACAGGAGCGTAATCAGACAAAAATTGACACCGAGACAAAGATATTAGCCGGGTGGGGCGCTAAAAGCTTGGTCAAAGAGGTCGGTTTTAAGGAGGAGAGAGAGGTAGAGAGGCGGAGAGTTATGGGGAGGGAATTCCAGAGTTTAGGGCCCAGGCAGCTGGAGGCACGGCCACCAATGGTGGAGCAAAGGAAGTGGGGGATGGACAAGAGGCCAGAGTTGGAGGAGGGCAGAGACGGGGATCAGCATTAGCTGCAATGGCCCCTGATGGTTGAGTGGCCTGCCAACACTCATATCTGGCCTCACGTAAAGAATGCTTACTTGGGGTGAACAGCCACAGGACAACCTGAGAGACTGTACCCATCAAATGAATATCTCTACGAAGGCAGCGGGAGATGGGAGAACCAGAGGAACTGAATAATAGTTGACAGAGCCATTGCACTGCTTCCAGTTGGACAGCTTTTCATTCAGCCATTAATCATTTGGTATCTCAAAAACTAAAATGATTTACCTGAGTGAATGCCTGCTCTAATTTTCAACTTGACATCTGGTTTGTGTGGGATTATGAATGAGCAGCAGACAGCAACTAAATCCAATGCCATGCTTGCAATCTCACCAACATGGTTGATGCCATTTTCTTTGGGCACCCCGGAAACGACCATATCTGTGGGGAGAAACCGGAGACAAATATCAGCCGAATGGACGGCTCACTCCGTGTTGGATTGATTTCCTTTCTTCTGCGTTTTTCCAGGTTTTTTTGTTTAATCCCACCTGGAACACCTGCAGCTGAGAAGACATCAGCAGATCTTGCAACATGCCGACAACAAGCAACTTGCATTTATATAGCACCTTTATCATAGTGAAAACGTCCCAAGGCGCTTCACAGGAGCGTTATCAGACAAAATTGGACACTTCGGGCTGGATTTTGCCAGCCCTGGGGAGGTGGGTATGGAGGCGGGACTGCCGGGAAAATGGCAGAATCTGGGGGCGGGTGCCCAACTTGCCCCCAACCCACCTCCATGCCATGTAAAGTTAAGGCACATGGGATTGGGGGCAAGGTATTGACTTGGATAGAGAACTGGTTGGCAGACAGAAAGCAAAGAGCTGGAATAAACGGGTCTTTTTCCGAGTGGCAGGCAGTGACTAGTGGGGTACCGCAGGGATCGGTCCTTGGACCCCAGCTATTCACAATATATATTAATGATCTAGACAAGGGAACTAGATGTAATATCTCCAAGTTTGTAGACGACACAAAGCTGGGTGGGCGTGTGTGCTGTGAGGAGGTTGCCGAAAAACTCCAGTATGATTTGGACAGGTTGGGTGATTGGGCAGAATCATGGCAGATGCATTATAATGTGGATAAATGCGAGGTTATCCACTTTGGTGTCAAAAACGGGAAGGCAGATTATTATCTGAATGGCAATAGATTGGGAGAACTGGAAGTGCAACGAGACCTGGGTGTCCTTGTGCACCAGTCGCTGAAGGTAAGCATGCAGGTGCAGCAGGCGGTTAAGAAGGCAAATGGTATGTTGGCCTTCGTAGCGAGAGGGTTCGAATACAGGAACAAGGATGTCTTGCTGCAGTTGTACAGGGCCTTGGTGAGACCACACCTTGAGTATTGTGTGCAGTTTTGGTTGCCTTATCTGAGGAGGAATGTTCTTGCCATGGAGGGAGTGCAGCGAAGATTCACCAGGCTGATACCTGGGATGGCAGGAATTACGTATGAGGAGAAATTGGGTCGATTGGGCTTATACTCGCTGGAGTTTAGAAGAATGAGAGGGGATCTCATTGAAACTTATAAAATTCTAAACAGGACTAGACAGACTAGATGCAGGAAGGATGTTCCCGATGGCTAGGGAGTCCAGAACCAGGGGTCACAGTCTAAGGATAAGGGGTAAGCCATTTAGGACAGAGATGAGGAGGAATTTCTTCACCCAGAGAGTGGTGAACCTGTGGAATTCTCTACCACAGAAGGTAGTGGAGGCCAATTCATTAAATATATTCAAGAAGGAGTTAGATATATTTCTTAAGGCTAAAGGGATCAAGGGATATGGGGAAACGGCAGGGACAGGGTATTGAATTTGGATGATCAGCCATGATCTCGTTGAATGGTGGAGCAGGCTCGAGGGGCCGAATGGCCTACTCCTGCTCCTATCTTCTATGTTTCTAAGTTTCTATGCCATCTTGCCAGGAGGCGGGTAGTCGTCCCACGCCGGGTCCCATCTCCTTGGAGGCGGGAAGGGATTAAAGCCAATTAACTGTCTGTTAACAGGTAGTTAACAGGCAGAAAATAGGATTATCCCCTTTTTGCCCTCACAAGTGCGGGCTTCCCGAAGGCTCTGAAACCCGCCAGGTCAGCGAGGCAAGTAGTGGGTCTGCGGGGGTCGGAGGGGTCCAAAAGTGTGCTGTGAAGGTAAGTGATGGGTACAAGTGTGGAGAGGTGAGTATCTGAGGTAAGTGTAAAGTGTTAGTAAAAGTGTACTTACCTTTGTTTCTTCCTGCAGGCTTCAATCGGTGTGTATGCGGAGAGTCTCGCACCTCCACGGCAGAGATGACAGATGGCCATTGCATTCCCCAATGCAACAACCATCTCATTTCTGCAAAAGAAAGAGGTTTGATGAGGTCTTGAATTCAAGAACTCATCAAACTACAGAGAATGTCAGTGTTTGACAGCTTCACAGAGCTGTCAAATGATGACAATTCATCTGTCAAAAATTTTTGACAGATGAAACGTCATACGTTGACGTTCTCTGTAACCGGCTTTTCCTTAATTGGCCTGCTAAGCCCACTGGGCGGGCTTAACAAGGTCAATCAAGGGAAAATAGCGTGGGTTGGCCAGAAGTTGATGGAGGTGGGACTGAAACCCGACAAGTGGGAGTCCCGCCTCCAAAAGCTCCCCATTGGCAAAATCACCCCCCAAACTACATAAGGAGATATTAAGACAAACACAAAAGCAAAATACTGCGGATGCTGGAAATCTGAAATAAAAACAGAAAATGCTGGAAATACTCAGCAGGTCAGGCAGCATTTGTGGAGAGAGAAACAGAGTTAATGGCCCAAAAATTAGACCTAATACGGGAGATTGCGCACTGTGTACTCTCGCGTATTAGGTCCCGAAGTGTCGGTTTCCTGCATGCACTGCGCATGCGCGGGAAACCGGCACTTCGGGTATTGCGAAGGGGGCGGTTCCTAAGTGAACCGCGTGCGCGCTACAGGTTGCGCGCACGCAGCACACTTAGTTTTTTTTCAGGTTTGAACGCGCAGGTAAGTGTTGAACATTTTACACATGAAGAAAGCAGGCGTAAGACCCCCTTTTAACAAGGTAAGTAGTTAATTAAGTATTATTTTAAAAAAATTTCAACAGGTTTACCTTTTTTAGAGACTTTAAAGAAAGGTAAGTTTATTTTTATAACTTTTAAAAAGAATTTACATTTTTTCAAAAATTAAAAATTTTTGTTTAAAGTGGTTAATTTATTTAACTATACTTATTTTATTAATGTGATGGCTTTTTTTTTAAATTTAATTGAGGTTTAGCTGTTCTTTTGGGGGCTTGTTGTATTCATAGTTTTGACAGCTCTTCCTGTCAAAACTATGAATGAAAGATGGTGTGCTGCCATTGGCTCTAACTGGCCCACGTGATCCCAGAGGTCGCATCGCACTAACTGCGCCTCTGGGACACGCACACACTGCGCGCCGGCACCAGGGAGAGGCCCAGGAACTGAAGTTCGTGTGGGCCAAAACCATAAAGGTAGGCGCGGAGTGCGATATCGCGGGGGATCCTTACCCCCGCGGCAACCATCGAAGTCCAATTTCTGGGCCAACGTTTCAGGTCGATGACCCTTCATCAGAACTGGAAAAAGCTGGAGATGTAACAGATTTTAAGCAAGGGTAGGGGCAGGGAAAGGGGATGGGGAGGAAAGAACAAAAGGGAAGGTCTGTGATAGGATGGAAGGCAGGAGAGATTAAGAGACATTAAGAGAGATTAAGAGATGGTGCAAGGCAAAAGGAGATGGTACTGGGACAAGTTAAGAAACAAAAGATGGCTCTAGATGAAGTGTAAATGGCACTGACAGAATGAAAGACAGCTGCCATGTGGGAGAGAGAAAAAATAAATAAATAAATGGAGAAAAAGGATAGGGGCAGAGGTTATGGTCTGAAATTGTTGAACTCTATGTTGAGTCCAGAAGGCTGTAAAGTGCCTAATTGAAAGATGAGGTGCTGTTCCTCGAGCTTACGTTGAACTTCATTGGAAAAGTGTAAGAGGCCGAGGACGGTGAGGTCTGAGCGGGAGTGGAGCGGAGAATTAAAGTGACAGGCGACCGGAAGCTCAGGGTCACCCTTACGGACTGAACGGAGGTGTTCCGCAAAGCGGTCACCCAATCTGCGTTTGGTCTCCCCAATGTAGAGGAGACCGCATCGTGAGCAGCGAATACAGTATACTAAATTGCAAGAAGTACAAGTAAATCACTGTTTCACCTGGAAGGAGTGTTTGGGGCCCTAGACAGTGGGAAGGGTGGAGGTAAAAGGGCATGTGTTGCATCTCCTGCGCTTGCACGGGAAGGTGCCGGGCAAAGGGGAAGGGGTGTTGGGGGTGATAGAGGAGTGGACCAGGGTGTCGCGGAGGGAGCAGTCCCTTCGGAATGCTGAAAGGGGAGGTAAGGGGAAGATGTGTATGGTGGTGGGATCATGCTGGAGGTGGCGGAAATGGCAGAGGATGCTCCGTTGAATGTGGAGTCTGGTGAGGTAAAAGGTGAGGACAAGGGGAACCCTATCATGGTTCTGGGAGAGCGGGGAAGGGGTGAGAGCAGAAGTGCGGGAAATAGAACGGACACGGTCAAGGACCGTGTCAACCACGGTAGAGGGGAATCCTCGGTTGAGGAAAAAGGAAGACATGTCGGAAGCACTAGTATGGAAGGTGGCATCGTCAGAGCAGATGCAGCAGAGATGGAGAAACTGGGAGAATGGAATAGAGTCCTTACAGGAAGCGGGCTGGGAGGAAGTGTAGTCCAGGTAGCTGTGGGAGTCAGTGGGCTTGTAGTGAATGTTTGTCAATAGCCTATCCCCAGAGATGGAGACAGAGAAGTCGAGGAAGGGAACGGAAGAGTCGGAGATGGACCATGTGAAGGTGAGGGAAGGGTGGAAATTGGAAGTAAAGTGAATTAAATTTTCTAGTTCAGGGCGAGAGCAGGAAACGGCACCAATACAGTCATCGATGTATCGGAAAAAGAGGTGAGGGAGGGGACCTGAGTAAGACTGGAACAAAGAATGTTCCACATATCCCATGAAAAGGCAGGCATAGCTGGGACCCATGCGGGTTCCCATAGCAACACCTTTAATTTGGAGGAAGTGAGTGGAGTCAAAGGAGAAGTTGTTCAATGTGAGGACAAGTTCAGCCAGGCGGAGGAGGGTGGTGGTGGATGGGGACTGGTTGGCCCTCTGTTCCAGGAAGAAGCGGAGCGCCCTCAGGCCATCCTGGTGGGGAATGGGGGTGTAGAGGGATTGGACATCCCTCTCTCCACAGATGCTGCCTGACCTGCTGAGTATTTCCAGCATTTTCTGTTTTTATATTAGGACAAATACTTGGTCATAGAGGTAGGTTTTAAGGAGCATCTTAAAGGAAGAGAGAGAGGTAGAGAGGAAGAGAGGTTTAGGGAGGGAATTCCAGAGCTTAGGGCCTAGACAGCTGAAGGTACGGCCGCCAATGGTCGGGCAAAGGAAGTGGGGGGATGCACAAGAGGCCAGAATTGGAGGAACGCAGAGATCTCAGAGGGTTGTAGGACAAATCCTAGGTTTGAGATTTATCGCTCAATCGGCCTCAACCATAAAGAGATGAACTGGTTATTTATCTCGCCTGCTGTTTGCGGGACTTTGTTGTGCATAAATTAGCTACTGTGTTTGCCTACGTTACAACAATGACTGCACTTCAAAAACAAATTGGATTTAAAGCACTTTGAGATGTCCTGCGGATTAATGAGGTGCCATATAAATTCATGCTCTTTTGTTTTCGGTTGTGAGCTATATACCTGAAGCCCCCATTTGTGGTAAAAAAATAAACATGATTAAACCTGGCAAACTCAGTCTATTACATGGGCTGCAAGGTATTCATTAAGTCTCCTGTCACTTTTCTACTTTCCTCGTCTCTATTAATCTGTACGTTTTCTTTCTGGCTGTGGGATTTGCAAGGATTTCCTCATGATGGAGACCAAGAGAAAGAAAGAAGGAGACAGAGATGGAGGTAGGATTCCCAGTAGTACTTAAAGCAGTGGCCCTGAAAATCTGCTGGGAACATGGCCGCAGCAGATCTCCAGCTCTGGCCGTGGCTAAGTTCGGGGGTCAGGCGGAGGGCTGTCTGGATCAGGCCTTTGGTTATGAGGGGGGTGCATCTGTGGTGTGCTAGGAAGTACCTAGTCATGATGCTCCAGCCATCTTGAGTGTGGGGCAGGTCTTCATAGACCAGCTGGTCTTTCCCTGCCCATCAATTTTGTATGTTCATATGTTCGTATGCTAAGCCTCCACCCCAAGCCTAACCAAACCTCAGCCTCAACAACCTGACCCACAATGATCTCAGTGCAAGAACAGTTACATCAAGAAACCTGGATGCATCAGTGTGTTCCTCCTGCAAGCACCATGCAATCAAAATGTACAATGGCTCCATAAAATATATATATATATATATGTGTGAATATTAAAAAGTCTATAGGCTCTCTAATTTTAATATAATTCTTTCACTATTTCTGTCCGTAAAGATTTGCTTTCAGTGGGGAAAAGGTAAGGAAAATGCCAGGAATTCGGGAAATAGCATCACAGTCAATTTATAGTCCTTTAGGTGCAATGTCCTGCATGAGACTCCCATCTAATGGGGGAACGCTGGTAAGGTTGTATAATGGTAGTACTGTAATTGTCCCGTGTGAAATTAGTTAAACTGTTTCTACCTAGTTTCTAGAGATCATGGGCGTCTAGCACAACACTGCCCCTACTGCAGTACAATTCAATTCAATTGACATCTCATTGAGAGATGCTTTAAGGATAAGTGGCACATGTGCATTTATTATGCGCCAGATATTTACATGTGCTGCATACATTAAGTTGACTTGACATTGAATACATTAAATTGACTCCACATCTTGACTCAGTTGGTAGAACCCTCACGTTTGGTGCGGAAGGCTGTGGGTTCAAGCCCCATTCCAAGAACTAAGCACGTACCCCTGACCAACACTCCAGTGCAGTGCTGCGCTGTCGGAGGTGCCGCTCTTCAGATGAAATGTTGAACAGAGACTCCTCTGCTGCAGTGGCTCAGGTGGATGTTAAAGATTTGAAGAAGAACAGGGCACTCTCCTGGTGCCCTGGCTGGTATTCCTTCCTCAACCAGCACCATCAAAACAGACTGATCATTCATCTCCTTCCAAGAGATGTGATAAGGTGCTATATAAAATGCAGGCTTCTGTTTCCACAGACACAGTAACATTTCAGTCAGTATGCGGTTGCTTTCAATGCACTAAATGAGGAAAGACAAGTTGATGCCGTCTGATTGTAAACTCTAAGGGGCTCATAGAAGAATCATAGAACTTCACGGCACAGAAGGAGGCCATTCGGCCCATCGTGTCTGTGCCGGCTGACAAAGAGCCATCCAGCCTAATCCCACTTTCCACTCTTGGTCCGTAGCCCTGTAGGTTACGGCACTTCAAGTGCATATCCAAGTACTTTTTAAATGTGATGAGGGTTTCTGCCTCTACCACCCTTTCAGGCAGTGAGTTCCAGACCCCCATCACCCTCTGGGTGAAAAATGTTCTCCTCAACTCCCCTCTAATCCTTCTACCAATTACTTTAAATCTATGCCCCTGGTTATTGACCTATCTGCTAAGGGAAATAGATCCTTCCTATCCACTCTATCTAGGCCCCTCATAATTTTATACACCTCAATTAAGTCTCCCCTCAGCCTCCTCTGTTCCAAAGAAAACAACTCCAGCCAATCCAATCTTTCCTCATAGCTAAAATTCTCCAGTCCTGGCAACATCCTCGTAAATCTCCTCTGTACCATCGCTAGTGCAATCAAATCTTTCCTGTAATGTGGTGACACAGAATTCTAGCTGTGATCTAACTAGTGTTTTATACATTTCAAGCATAACCTCCCTGCTCTTATATTCTATGCCTCGGCTAATCATAGAATCATAGAAGATAGGAGCAGGAGTAGGCCATTCGGCCCCTCGAGCCTACTCCGCCATTCAATGCGATCATGGCTGATCATCCAAATTCAGTACCCTGTCCCTGCCTTCTCCCCATATCCATTGATCCCTTTAGCCTTAAGAAATATATCTAACTCCTTCTTGAATATATTTAATGAGTTGGCCTCAACTGCCTTCTGTGGTAGAGAATTCCACAGGTTCACCACTCTTTGGGTGAAGAAATTCCTCCTCATCTCTGTCCTAAATGGCTTACCCCTTATCCTTAGACTGTGACCCCTGGTTCTAGACTCCCTAGCCATCGAGAACATCCTTCCTGCATCTAGTCTGTCTAGTCCTGTTAGAATTTTATAAGTTTCAATGAGATCCCCTCTCATTCTTCTAAACTCCAGCGAGTATAAGCCCAATTGACCCAATCTCTCCTCATATGTTATTCCTGCCATCCCAGGTATCAGTCTGGTGAATCTTCACTGCACTCCCTCCATGGCAAGAACATCCCTCCTCAGATAAGGCGACCAAAACTGCACACAATACTCAAGATGTGGTCTCACCAAGGCTCTGTACAACTGCAGTAAGACATCCTTGTTCCTGTACTCGAACCCTCTCGCTACGAAGGCCAACATACCATTTGCCTTCTTAACCACCTGCTGCACCTGCATGCTTACCTTCAGCAACTGGTGCACAAGGACACCCAGGTCTCGTTGCACTTCCCCTTCTCCCAATCTATTGCCATTCAGATAATAATCTGCCTTTCTGTTTTTGCCACCAAAGTGGATAACCTCGCATTTATCCACATTGTACTGCATTTGCCATGCATCTGCCCAATCACCCAACCTCCTCACAGCACACACGCCCACCCAGCTTTGTGTCATCTGCAAACTTGGAGATATTACATCTAGTTCCCTCGTCTAGATCATTAATATATATTGTGAATAGCTGGGGTCCTAGGACCGATCCCTGCGGTACCCCACTAGTCACTGCCTTCCACTCGGAAAAAGACTCGTTTATTCCAACTCTTTGCTTCCTGTCTGCCAACCAGTTCTCTATCCAAGTCAGTACCCTGCCCCCAATCCCATGTGCCTTAACTTTGCATGCTAATCTCTTATGTGGGACCTTATCGAAAGCCTTCTGAAAGTCCAAATACACCACATCCACTGGGTCTCCCTTATCTATTTTACCAGTTACATCCTCAAAAAAAAAATGTAATAAAGGAAAGTATCCCGTATGCCTTCTTAACCACTTTATCTACCTGTCCTGCTACCTTCAGGGATCTGTGGGCATGCACTCCAAGGTCCTTCTGTTATCTACACTTCTCAGTATCCTGCCATTTATTGTGTATTCCCTTGTCTTGTTAGCCCTCCCCAAATTCGTTACCTCACACTTCTCCGGATTGAATTCCATTTGCCACTGTTCTGCCCACCTGACCAGTCCATTGATATCTTCCTGCAGTCTACAGTATAACTTTGTCCGCTGGTGTAAAATGGGGGATGTCGAATTGACCACTCAATATACAACAGGCTCCATTTTCCCTTCCATTGACTTCAGCAGCAAGGAGACCGTGGCACGGTTTAGAACAGGCGGCTGATTCGACATCGCCCGTTTTACACTATCAGCCAAAGTTAAAATGACTCTCTATAAGTCATAGGCTGATATGATTTTTGAAGCTCTATAAAACAGTGCAGCAGCAACGACATCATTTTACTGTGTTTTATATTTGTTCCACTCAGTTCGGCTGATTTAAAGCTAAACCACAGCTATAAAGCTGGGAAATCACTCAATAAATTTAAAACATTCAAACGTATATTCAAAACGATTGAAGAAAATAAAAGAAGCCCTTTGGCATATTTATCGTTTCACAAAGAAGCCCTCAATTTTTTCCTTCTTAAAAGAACTAAAGGCCAACTCTCATTTCCATTAAAAGTAGTTGCAGCTTTCATTTTTCTTTGTGTATTGATGGTGGCCAAATGTTTTCTTGGTTTGGATACAGTAAGGACGTTTGTCGATTAGTGACAGAGAACTTTTAATGTCGTCCTGACACTTTGATTGTTCCCTTCACATCTGACAGGCAACACAGAGCCCCACACAGGACCATAAAATGTTAACATTAACATGTAGCAGTAGGAACAGCCATAACTGGTCGACAGAAATCATTTCTTGTTGTGGGCGTAATAACACTGCAATAAACACTTGCAATATTGTTAGCCTGAGATAGCTAGAATTCTTATATCTGTCACTGTGTTCTTTGTGAACCAAAATGTAATATGCATGTAATTGTTTTCATATAATACAGTCAGCCTAATAACGATAAGTGGTGTCACATAGGTTAACCATTCCATTTGAGAGCTGTCTTTATGCTTTTCAGCAGGGATTTATAATGCAAATCCATCATTCAAAGAATGAGACTTATTTAAAAAACATCCTTCCTGGCTCAAAGCCACCAGGCCAAAGGCCAACAATAACAGTAAATTGAGTCTTAGGCCAGCATAAGAGAAGAATCTAGTCACTGTCACAAGAATCTGTGCTCTGTCTATTGTCCTTACAGTCAGCCAGCCACATATAAGGCGCACTGTGTTCCTAAAAGCTCTAACTACATCGAGTTACATAGAGTTTACAGCACAGAAACAGGCCATTCGGCCCAACTGGTCCGTGCCAGTGTTTATGCTCCACACGAGCCTCCTCCCACCCCTCTTCATCTCACCCTATCACCATATCCTTCTATTCCTTTCTCCCTCATGTATTTATCCAGCTTCCCCTTAAACGCATCTCTGTTATTCGCCTCAACTACCCCTTGTGCTAGCGAGTTCCGCATTCTCACTACTCTCTGGGTAAAAAATGTTTCTCCTGAATTCCCTATTAGATTTATTTGTGAATATTTTATATTTCTGGCCTCTAATTTTGGTCTCCCCCACAAGTGGAAACATTTTCTCCACACCCACCCTATCAAATCCTTTCATTATCTAATGACCTCTATCAGGTCACCCCTCAGCTAGTATCAGCTGTGGCTCAGTGGGTATCACTCTCGCCTCTGAGTCAGACGGTTGTGGGTTCAAAGTCCCACTCCAGGGACTTGAGCACATAAATCTAGGCTGACACTCCAGTGCAGTGCTGAGGGAGTGCTGCATTGTCGGAGGTGCTGTCTTTCAGATGAGATGTTAAACCTGTCTGCTCTCTCAGGTGGACGTAAAAGATCCCATGCCACTATTTTGAAGAAGAGCAGGGGAGTTATCCCTGGTGTCCTGGCCAATATTTATCCCTCAACCAACACATAACAAAAACAGATTATCTGGTCATTTTCACATTGCTGTTTGTGGGAGCTTGCTGTGCGCAGATTGGCTGCTGTGTTTCCCACATTACAACAGGGACTGCACTTCAAAAGTGCTTCATTGGCTGTAAAGCGCTTTGAGACGTCCGGTGGTCGTGAAAGGCGCTATAGAAATGCAAGTCTTTCTTTCTTTCTCAGGCTTCTCTTTTCTGGAGAAAAAGAGCCCTAGCCTTTCCGATATATCCTTTTTTATAAAATGGAGTCCAGAACTGTGCACAGTACTCCAAGTGTGGTCTGACAAGGTTCGATACCAGTTTAACATGACTTCCCTGATTTTCCATTCTATCCCTCGAGAAATTCTGCTACATGAAAGAGGTTTTAGAAACGAGACTAGGGTGGTAAATTCATGCTGGGAGACAGCGTTGGTCAAAGATGGAGCTACAATGCTGTAGTGCTCCCAGACCCACTCTCACTTTGAACACAGCTCCCCGCTGGGAGTGTGGAATTATTGAATTGGAGGTTTTGCTAGCATTGCTCTAGGCACTGTTTGCCTCGTTGATGGAGAAATCCGAGGTCCAAACGCCAAAATCTTGAGCAGCACGGGATATTTGCAAGCTGAACAGGAACATGGATTTACACTTGATGACCCCAACATTTAGTGGACCCTTTTAAGGGGGCGGAAATGTGACATCAACACACCACTTTCCTCTGCTGTTGACCCTGTCCCAAATTGGGGAAAAGGGACCATTTACATACTCAGGGCAGGCGGGCCACACCAGAAATGCAACAGAGGCACACACGCCGATGAGGTGGAGGACCTCACAGCGACACACTGGCACTCTGAAAGGGGCACCCAAAGCTCTTATTGGGCCAAAAAATAAGAACATAAGAACATAAGAAATAGGAGCAGGAGTAGGCCATTCGGCCCTTTGAGCCTGCTCCGCCATTCAAGGAGATCATGGCTGATCTTCTGCCTCAACTCCATTCACCAGCCCTATCGCCATATCCCTTGATGCCCTTACTAGTCAGAAATGTATCGACTTCTGTTTTGAATATACCCAATGACTGAGCCTCCACAGCCTTCTGGGGTAGAGAATTCCAAAGATTCACCACCCTCTGTGTGAAGAAATTTCTTCTCATCTCAGTCCTGAATGGCCTACCCTTTATCTTGAGTCTGTGGCCCCTGGTTCTAGACTCCCCAGCCAAGGGAAACATTCTCCCAGCATCCACCCTATCAAGCCCTGTAATAATTTTGTATGCTTCAATGAGATCCCCTCTCATTCTTCTGAATGCAAGAGAATACAGGCCTAGTTTACTCAATCTCTTCTCATACGACAGTCCCACCATCCCAGGAATCAATCTCGTGAACCTTCGTTGCACTCCCTCTATGGCAAGTATATCCTTCTTTAGGTAAGGAGACCAAAATTGTACACAGTACTCCAGGTGTGGTCTATATAATTGGAGTAAGACTTCTTTATTCCTGTACTCAAATCCTCTTGTAATGAAGGCCAGCATACCATTTGCCTTCCTAATGGCTTGCTGCACCTGCACATTCACTTTCATAACTTTATCCCCCACAGGGAACATCTGGGCAGCACATTCAAGGAAAATCGATTGTTCCTGGATCAACTACCATTAATTTCTGCAATGTTGAGGTCTTCAGGAGACCCAGAAGAAACCCACATCTACTTTTAGTTGGTCTGAGGTCCACTGGGCCTATTGGGGGCAAGATGGGAGGAATTCATAGTGCAGCCCGGCCTGGGAACAACCCGAGTGTACCCCCCAACGTCAGTGTAGGACGTACAGCAAGTGGGCTTAAGATGCATCTGTGCCCCAACAACATCAACAACTTGTATTTATAAACCTCCTTTAATGTAGCAAAACGCCCCAAGGTGCTTCACAGGAGCGATTATCAAATAGAAATTTGACACCGAGCCACATAAGGATATATTACAGTAGATGACCAAAAGCTTGGTCAAAGAGGTAGGTTTTAAGGAAGGGAGAGAAGTACAGAGGCGGAGAGGACCTAGGCAGCTGAAGGCACAGCCGCCAATGGTGGAGCGATTAAAATCGGGGATGAGCAAGAGGCCAGAATTGGAGGAGTGCAGAGATCTTGGTGGGTTGTGGGGCTGGAGGAGGTTACAGATATAGGGAGGGGTGAGGCCATGGAGAGATTTGAAAACAAGGATGAGAATTTTAAAGTCGAGGCATTGCGAACCAATATAGGTCAGCAAGCACAGGGGTGATGGGTGAATTGACTTAGTGCGAGTTAGGACACAGGCAGCAGAGTTTTGGATGACCTCAAGTTTACAGAGGGTAGAAGATGGGAGGCCAGCCAGGAGTGCATTGGAATAGTCAAGTCTAGAGGTAACAAAGGCACGGATGAGGGTTTCAGCAGCGATGAGCTGAGGCGGGGTGGAGTCGGGCGATGTTACTGAGGTGGAAATAGGCGGTCTTAGTGATGGCGCAGATATGTGGTCGGAAGCTCATTTCAGGATCAAATATGACATCAAGGTTGCAAACAGTCTGGTTCAACCTCAGACAGTTGCCAGGGAGAGGGATGGAGTCGTTGGCTGGGGAACAGAGTTTGTGGTGGGGACCGAAGACAATGGCTTCAGTCTTCCCAATATTTAGTTGGAAGAAATTTCTCAAGTACTGGATATCAGACAAGCAGTTAGACAGTTTAGGGACAGGTCTGCAATTCCCCACAAATATTATGGAATTTGCCTGCATTTCTGATTACTCCAACTCCCAAAATTGCAGGCTCTGTATGAGGCCTAGGAGAACTCAATGGCATGCACAGCGCACAAAGATCAAAAATGTGAGGTATTTGCCCCAGGACTTATACCTAAAGCCTTCAATCACATTGTGAAATCATGGAATCATAGAATGATACTGCACAGAAGGAGCTCATTAGACCAATCATGCTCTTTGAAAGAACCATCCAATTAGTCCCACTCCCTTGCTAATGAAGGCTGCAGTGCACTACCTAGTAAGTGCTTTATTGACCCATTTAATGTGTTTACCAATAATTCCCATTCAACAAGAAGTACCTTTGACAACAACGATAAATGTTCAACAGATTCTACTACCTGTGATCAACTTCAATGTTTATGCGGATGACCTCATTTCATTTTTGGAGGTTTGGCCCGCACTACAATAACATTTTACTGCAGCCTCCTGTCTCTGCCTGATTTATATTCAACGCTTCTTTCCTCTCCTGATTTTACGACCCACACACAGGTCATTTCATCAACCTAAATATGAAGCCATCTACAATCCTTTTGGGAGGCGTAAGTGTGAATATATCATCATACTGACTCGTGCTCAGATATGAAGTATATATGTCCCTTGCTTTAAACACATAGGAATTGTAACTTAGACAAGTTCCAAGTGACTCATCTATAAAATTTAAATCAACATAATTATTTTTCTAGCCAATTTAGTATTATTTGTCAGGCCCTGTATGAGGCCTGCACAAAAATAATTGATATCCAGTAATAATTAAAATTATTGCTGTGTTTCATTAGGTGTCAGCTGTGGCTCAGTGGGTAGCACTCCTGCCATCTGAGTCATGAAGGTTGTGGGTTCAAATCCCACTCCAGAGACTTGAGCACAAAATCTAGGCTGACACTCCAGTGCAGTGCTGAGGGAGTGCTGCACTGTGGGAGAGATAGTCTTTCGGATGAGATGTTAAACCAAGGTCCTGTCTGCTCTCTCAGGTAGATGTAAAAGATCCCATGGCCACTATTCTGAAGAAGAGCAAGGGAGCTCTCCCTGGTGTCCTGGCCAATATTTATCCCTCAACCTCTAAAACAGATGATCTGGTCATTATCACGTTGCTGTTTGTGGGACCTTGCTGTGACTGCACTTCAAAAAGAACATAACTGGCTATTAAGCATTTCAGGACATCCAGAGGTCATGAAAGGTGCTCGTTAAATGCAAGTTTTTTTTCACTAAGTTGGGTTTTACACCAGTTTCATTGAGTGCTTTGGCAACGGGAGCCACAGTTTCAGACCATACCCTTGATCACCAACACTCATTCTTGTATTAGCTTTGTAGGGGAGTAAGCCGGCTGCTACGAGGCCCAATTTCATGGACCAATGTCCTGAGCCCCTTGGATGCTTGAAAAACATCCGACCCACAACAGGCATCCGAGGCGGCCGCCTAAAACGAGCATTAGGCTCCTTGCATATGCTAATGAGGGGCCCAACGCCTGCCCCTCTCAGATTTTCTATGATACGGAGATGCCGGTGTTGGACTGGGGTGGACAAAAGTGAGAAGTCGCACAACACCAGGTTATAGTCCAACAGCTTTATTTGAAATCGCAAGCTTTCGGATCGCTGCTCCTTCGTCAGGTCACCTGACGAAGGAGCAGCCGCTCCGAAAGCTTGCGATTTCAAATAAAGCTGTTGGACTATAACCTGGTGTTGTGCGACTTCTCAGATTTTCTAGGCATTGATGCGACCTAGCAAGTGGCTGTCACCAAAAAAGTAAGTTTAATTAAAGCCACACTGTGCTTTAAACCCTGGAACTTGACTAATTGAAAGGCCCTTGCACCAGAAATCAGAAATGATGTAGAATCATCTGTAGAAATCAAGTGGCTTCACTTAAGTCATCCTACTTTGAAATACACTTACATGCATCCCCTATTGTTTCAACTTTGTAGACATCATAGTTATCAATGATATCATCAAACGTGGTGTACAGCCTGTTGAGAAAATCCACCACCTGGTAAGGAGTGCTGGCACTGGACAGCACAGTGAATCCAACAATATCACTGGAGGAAAAAAAAACAGGGAGTTCTTAATCAGAAACAAGACTGGAACAATCGCTCTCTCCTGTCAAAATGTACGAAGGTAAGGTGTTGGAGAATTTAGGGAATAATGATTTCATTACTTCAAAGGAGCAGCCCTTTGCAAATGAGCAGCGAGAAACTAAAATAGTTTTTACTGAAAGTTGGAAAGAAATCTAGGTCGTAAGTTGTTCTTACTGTAGTAAATTAAAGCCTCCACTCCTCACCTTACATCCATCGTTTTGACTGAAGTAAAAGTACAATAATTGATTAAAAGTACAAACAACAACAACAACAACTTGTATTTATATAGCGCCTTTAACGTAGTAAAACGTCCCAAGGCGCTGCACAGGAGTATTTTAAGACAACAAATTTGACACCGATCCACATAAGGATAAATTAGGGCAGGTGACCAAAAGCTTGGTCAAAGAGGTGGGTTTTAAAGAGCGTCTTAAAGGAGGAGAGAGAGGTAGTGAGGCAGAGAGGTTTAGGCAGGGAATTCCAGAGCTTAGGGCCCAGGCAACAGAAGGCACGGCCACCAATGGTTGAGCGATTATAGTCAGGGATGCTCAAGAGGGCAGTATTAGAGGAGCGCAGATATCTTGGGGGGTTGTAGAGACTGGAGGAGATTACAGAGATAAGGAGGGGCGAGGCCATGGAGGGATTTGAAAACAAGGATGAGAATTTTGAAATCGAGGCGTTGCTTAACCGGGAGCCAATGTAGGTCAGCGAGCACAGGGGTGAACGGGTGAAATCTGAACCTCACACAGGCTGAACAAAGTTTAAGCTTGGCATACAGTTAATTTACGAGTCAATGTAATACAAATGGCCGTTGCTGGAGGATGGGGGAAGAAAGCAATTCAGTGTTGCACATGTTACAACACATGGGCCTATACTCTCTGGAGTTTAGAAGAATAAGAGGTGATCTCATTGAAACATACAAGATTCTAACGGGGATTGACAGGGTAGATGCTGAGAGGCTGTTTCTCCCTGGCTGGAGAGTCTAGAACTAGGGGGCATAGTCTCACGATAAGGGGTTGGCCATTTAAGACAGAGATGAGGAGGAATTTCTTCACTCAGAGGGTTGTGAATCTTTGGAATTCTCTACCCCAGAGGGCTGTGGATGCTGAATCGTTGAGTATATTCAAGGCTGAGATCGCTAGATTTTTGGATTCTTGGGGAATCATGGGATATGGGGATCGGGCGGGAAAGTGAGTTGAGGTCAAAGATCAGCCTTGATCTTATTGAATGGCGGAGCAGGCTCGAGGGGCCGTATGGCCTATCTCGCTCCTAATTCTTATGTTCTTATATGTTCTTACATCACAGTGTTCCATTGCACTATGCAGCCCCACCTAAATACAGATGAGCTCAGTGATGACTTAAGGGTTCCTACATATCAAGAAGGCTTAAATCTTATCTCAATGATCATTTCCCACTCTCAAATAAC
This sequence comes from Squalus acanthias, assembly GCA_030390025.1. Lineage (NCBI taxonomy): Eukaryota > Metazoa > Chordata > Chondrichthyes > Squaliformes > Squalidae > Squalus > Squalus acanthias. The sequence goes on along the minus strand of CM059439.1, from coordinate 2,697,682 downwards.
AGTACCTTCACCACAGGGACTGCAGCGGTTCAAGAAGGTGGCTCACCACCACCTTCTCAAGGGCAATTGGGGATGGGCAATAAATGCGGGCCTTGCCAGCGATACCCACATCCCAGGAACGAATATTTAAAAAAAATTTAGCAACTGAGTTCAGTCCTGATCAAATTCACAATGATCACTGGTCCAGAACGTAAAAGCGCCCCTAATTTAACACTTTTGAATAAATTGGCGATCTCACTCAGAATGGCCACAGCATTGTTGACTTGGGAAATGGAAAAAAATGTCCCTCTAGTGAAGCTGGGGCACTCTTCTGAGGTTGGGACAGGGTAGATGAGATTCACTCTGAATCTAATTGTGCTGTGTCTGACCTGGGAGTGCTTGATGCTGGCATTGGATACAAGAATAGAAAGTGTGCCATTCTCCACGACTAACATCCCATCACCTTGAAAAGTTCAAAATTCACACCAAAAATATAAACCGTTCATTAGAATTAAAATGTTTCCACAATCTGACTAGTCAACAACAGTAAAGTGACAACAGTGACACCATCAATAACAACACTCTGCATCACAACAGTGAGATCAGATTCACAACACCTAAGTGACATGCCTGAAATAGACCGTAGCATTAGAGTAACTTTGAGCTTCTGAAGTAATCCCTTGACGAAGATCATCAGCTACTTCCTTTGGTAACATGCCTGGTGACATATGCAATAGTAAATACATTCATTAAGGCTTCACGCACCATGCACTGTGACCGTTCACTCCGAATAATGATGCGGACTGAATGCTAACGGTGAGATCTTACTGTATAAGAGACAATCCGTCTTTTGCTTTTCCTGGAGGAGATCTTGAGTCCTTTCAGCCACAATAACTTCCAAGTGCTTGCTGTATTTTTCCATCTACAGGTAAACAAAGGAAGATGTCTCTGATGTAAGTTAACTGACCAGAGTATGATCAGCGAGGTGCTAGTTTGTAATTTTCACTGGTAAAAAATATGGAACATAAAAACGGAATTTGACTTAGTCATCATAAACCAATGGCCCTAATTATAAAACAGTCAGAATTGGGGAATGTGGTCCCTGAAACATTGGCAAAAATCCTGGAAATCTATGTCAGAAAAATAGAAATTTGACTTGCTCAGTCACCATAAACCAGTGGCTCTGATGGTGATGAGATAAAGTTGCCATTTTTTGAATATCTGCACACATTGCTAGCTATACCCTTGTTTGGTTAGATAACCAACCAGATATTTCTGATTGGAGCACCATCAAAGCAACCACAGCACATTTGCACATCAATACCAATCCTTATCATCCAATTACATGCTTGCTTGTCACTCATGAAACAGAGGTTGGATTAATGGATACATTTTCAATGGGAATGTGCAGCTAATGAGCAGTACAGGCTACTGTAGTTAATGTCTGCCCTTGATCTACACAGGATACTATACCTGTGTTAATCATGCTTAAGGCTGCTTTCAATTTATTTGGTGTATATTTTTCAGGGATCCCATTGCCAGAATACTTTCATCATCATTTATCAGATGCATTTAAGGGGAGGCTGGACAAGCATATGAGGGAGAAGGGAATAGAGGGTTACGCTGATAGATTTAGATGAGGAAAGACGGGAGGAGGCTCAAGTGGAGCATAAACGCCAGCATGGACTGGTTGGGCCGAATGGCCTGTTTCTGTGCCGTATATCCGATGTAATCCTATGTAATCATTAACTATTCATAGATCAGGTATAACATGAGCCAGAGACAGAATACATCTCCTACAATTCTGCCTCCACAATGTGGCATTATCTTCTTAATCAGAAGAACAAAAACAAAATAGACTTTTTATATTTCCCAAACTAGACTGTTTTTATGACCCTCTGAACAGAATTCCCAATTTAGTGCTAAATTATGATCAGTTTTGTCCCGTGGACTTATGTCCACCAAAGACTAAGCTGAGACTTGTCCAAAGTCATTTCACATAAGACCCTTATTTTAAAAATGTATTCATTCCAGGGATATGGTTTTCATTGGCATCCCTAGTTGTCCTTGAGAAGGTGTTGGTGAGCCGCCTTCTTGAACTGCTGCAGTCCATGTGGTGAAGGTACTCCCACAGTGCTGTTAGGTAGAGAGTTCCAGTTTTGACCCAGTGGTGGTGAAGAAATGGCTGATATAGTTCCAAGTCAGGATGGTGTGTGACTTGGAGGGGGACTTGGAGGTGGTGGTGTTCCCATGCACCTGCTGCCCTTCTCCTTCTAGGAGGTGGAGGTCGCGGGTTTGGGAGGTGCTATCAAATAAGCCTATGATCAGGAGATCTTGAGTCCTTTCAGCCAGAATAAAGAGGAAACCTTAATCTGAACAGTCTGGGCTGGATTCAAACACAAATCTCAGAGGTTAATGGATAGTTTGCTAGCCCATTGCACACCCAAACCCAAGGGTTAGTGGATAGAAAAATATATTCTCTAATATAGTCCTTTGTACAAAGCTGTAATTTGTCACCAATGAAGTGAAAAAGGTGTGTACAGACAAACTGCACAGCCACCAATGAGATTGTAATTTAACCAGGGTTTTTGCATGTTTAATAAACCCGCACTTAAAAGCCAGGGTTTATATCTCTGCTCATCATATCGTGATTTTCTGCCCATTAAAGTGAACAAATGGAAAAATTGCAGGTTGGTGATTACAGAAGCAGAAAACCATGGCCAAGATATTTTAAGCAGTACAGTATTCTCCCACAAATCACCAGTGGGAGTCCGATGGTGGGGGTGGGGGGGATGGGGGGGATGGGAGGGAGTGGAATTTTTCCTTTAAAAAAATTTAAATGCAGAATGTTGCAATGGGGTGTGGTCTTCTGAGGTTGTTAGGGTAGAGTGAAGGGGCAGTCGTGGCTCACTTGGTAGCAATCTTGTCTCTGAGTCATAAAGTCATGGGTTCAAGTCCAACTTCAGAGACTTGAGCACATAATCCAGGCCGACGCTCCCAGTGCAGTACTGAGGGAGCGCTGCACTATCAGAGGTGCCGACTTTCGGATGAGACGTTAAACCCGGGGCCCTGTCTGCCCTCTCAAGTGAACGTAAATAGATCCCATGGCTTTATCTGAAGAAGAGCAGGGGAGTTCTCCCCGGTGTCCTGGCCAATATTTAACCTTCGACAAACGTCATTAACGACAGATTATCCAGTCATTATCATATTGTTGTTTGTGGGAACTTGCAGTATGCAAATTGGCTACCACATTTCCTACATTACAACAGTGACTACATTTCAAAAATACTTCATTGGCTGTAAAGTGCTTTGGGGTGTCCCGAGGCTGTGAAAGGCGCTATAGAAATGCAAGTCTTTCTGACTGTCTGTGCAAGATTTACTTTGCATCCCACCATGGGTTGGGAGTGCCTGATGCCTGCAATGGAAATTCAGCTCTGAAGTCCCTCGCCTTGATGAGCCCAAACTTCAAACACATAAAAAGAGGTTGAAAATAATTCTGACGTAGCGTCTAACAAACCGCAGTAAAGTGGGCCAAAAACAATTCTTACCAAGTTCATCATCATGTCAACTGGGCTCACTTTGTTGGGGTTCATTTTCTCAAGCATCTTCTTAATTTGTTCAAACGTTGGCCTCAGAAGAGGATTGTGTGCCCAACACTTCTTTACCAGCTTTTTTAAAAAAAGGGAGAAATTACATCCAAACTGACATTTGAAATCACAAATGATAAATTCATAGGAGTTCATGACTGACAATATAGAATCATAGAATGATACAGGACAGAAGGAGGCCATTCGGCCCATCGTGCCTGTGCCGGCTCTTTGGTAGAGCTCTCCAATTAGTTCCACTCCCCCCCTGCTCTTTCCCCATAGCCCGATATTTTTTTTCCCTTCAAGTATTTCTCCAATTCCTTTTTGAAAGTTGCTATTGAATCTGCTTCCACCGACCGTTCAGGCAGCGCATTCCAGATCACAACAACTCGCTGCGTAAAACATGTTTCCTCATGTCGCCTCTGGTTCTTTTGCCAATCACCTTAAATTTGTGTCCTCTGGTTACCGACCCTTCAGCCACTGGAAAGTCATTAGTTTAACTGCTTTGATACATGGTAAATTGTATTTAATTTTCTATTTAAATTCCCCTGAGGATATTTAACACTGATACACTGTACAAGATCTAGTTTCACAGTGCAGGTACTTTACCTCAATATATTCTTCCTGATTTGGAGAATCGCTATCGGACTTCCCATCATTAATATCAGGAAGATAGGGACGCCATGTTAGTTCAACCTTGTCAAGGTCAATATCTCCCTTTAACACATGTAGGTATAATAAATTGCAGTTTCATTCGGATGAATGAAAGTACATGAGTTGCATCATACAAGTTGACATCCAAGAAAGCAATATACATACCGGGACTGGGTCGCAGCGCGTCGCAATTTCAAGCAGTATTATGGAGTAGCTGGATATAGAAAAACATTACAAATTTTTAGAAATGAGAAAGGTGCTACCTCACCCTACTTATCTGAAAGAAAACAATTATAATTTTTGCAATACATGAAAAATCTTGAGATCCAGGTCTTTTACATGATTAACCGAACCTTCTCGACAACCAATGAAAAAGTTTTATCGCTGCCTGCTCCAACCGATTTGAGCCAATCGAGAAACACTAACATTTTCCAGTTATCCCGATTGGTGCCCTCAAATTTCTCAGGCACCCAATCAAAACATACCTTATTACTATTTCACAATATCCAGTATAAAAATGATTTTAAAGTACCTTGGGCCATCCTTAGCAAACTCCTAGTGTTACCAAAATCTGAATTTGTTCTCATTGTTTGCAGTGTCAGCTGTGGCTCAGTTGGTAGCACCTTTGTCTCTGAGTCAGGAGAACATAAGAACATAAGAAATAGGAGCAGGTGTAGGCCATTTGGCCCTTCGAGCCTGCTCCACCATTCAACAAGATCATGGCTGATCTTCTACCTCAACTCTACCTTCCCGCACTAACCCCATTATCCCTTAATTCCCTTAGTTCCCAAAAATGTATTGACCTCTGTCTTGAATGTACTCAATGACTGAGCATCTCTCTGGGATAGCAAATTCCAAAGATTCACAAAGCTTTGAGTGAAGATATTTCTTCTCATCTCAGTCCTAAATGGCCAACACCTTATTCTGTGACTGTGACTCCGTGCTCTAGATTTCCCAGCCAGGGGAATCATTTTCCCAGCATTAACCCTGTCAAGCCCTTAAGAATTTTATATGTTTCAATTAGATCACCTCTTACTCTTCTAAACTCTAAGGATTATAGGCCTAGTCTACTCAATCTCTCCTCATAGGGCAATCCCCTCATCCCAGGAACCAGTCTAGTGAACCTTCGCTGCACTCCCTCTAAGGCAAGTATGTCTTTCCTTGGGTAAGGAAACCAGAACTGTACACAGTACTCCAGGTGTGGTCTCACCAATGCCCTGTATAATTGCAGTAAGGCTTCTTCACTCTTATACTCTAATCCCTTTGTAACAAAAGCTAACATACCATTTGTTTTCCTAATTGCTTGCTGTACCTGCATGTTAACTTTCTGTGATTCATGTACAAGGACACCCAGGTCCCTCTGAGTGCAAACATTTCCCAGTCTCTCACCATTCAAAAAGTATTCTGCTTTTTTGTTTTTCCTACCAAAGTGGATAACTTCACACTTCCCCACATTGTATTCCATTTGCCATGTTCTTGCCCACTCAGTCAACCTGTCTATATCTCTCTGCAGCCTCTTTGCGTCCTCCTCACAGCTTAATTTCCCACCTAACTTTGTATCATCAGCAAACTTGGATACATTACACTTAGTCCCTTCATCTAAGTCATTAATATAGATTGTAAATAGCTGAGGCCCAAGCACTGATCCTTGCGGTACCCTGCTAGTTACAGCCTGCCAACCTGAAAAGTCCCGTTTATTCCTATTATCCATTTTCTGTCCATTAACCAATCCTCAAGCCATGCTAATAGAAAGAAAGTTACAGCACGGAAGGAGGCCATTTTGGCCCATCGTGTCCGCGCCGGCCAACAAAGAGCTATCCAACCTATTCCCAATTTCCAGCTCTTGGTCCTGTAGCCCTGCAGGAGAGGGCATCCAAGTGCACATCTAAGTACTTTTTAAATGTGGTTAGGGTTCCTGCCTCTACCACCCTTTCAGGCAGTAAGTTCCAGAACCCCACAACCCTCTGGGTGAAGAAATGTCCCCTCAAATCCCCTCTAAACCTTCCACCAATTATTTTAAATCTGTGCCCCCTGGTTTTTCCCTCTGCTAAGGGAAATAGGTTCTTTCTATCCACTTTATCTATGCCCCTCATAATTTTATACACCTCAATAAGGTCTCCCCTCAGCCTCCCCTGTTCCAAAGAAAACAGACCCAGCCTATCCAGTCTTTCCTCATAGCTAAGATTCTCTACTCCGGCAACATCCTTGTAAATCTCCTCTGTACCCTCTCTAGTGCAATCACATCGTTCCTGTAATGTGGTGACCAGAACTGCATGCAGTATTCTAGCTGAGGCCTAACTAGTGTTTTATACAGTTGAAGCATAACCCCCCTGCTCTTGTATTCTATACCACGGCTAATAAAGGCAAGCATTCCGTATGCCTTCTTAACCACCTTGTCTACCTGGCCTGCTACCTTCAGGGACCTGTGGACATGCACCCCAAGGTCCCTTTGTTCCTCTACGCTACTCAGTGTCCTACCATTTAATGTGTATTCCCTTTCCTTGTTAGCCTTCCCCAAATGCATTACCTCACACTTCTCTGGACTGAATTCCATTTGCCACTGTTCTGCCCACCTGACATAATGGCCCAAAAATTAGTCCCGTGACGCGAGAGTACGCACTGTGTACTCTCGCGTATTCTGTCACCAATTGCCGGTTTTCTGCATGCACTGCGCATGCGCTGAAAACCGGCACTTGGTTTTTGGAAAAGGGGGCGGTTCCTCGGTGCACCGCGTGTGCGCTACAGGCTGCGCGCACGCTGTGCACTTAGTGCTTTGGACGCGCAGGTAAGGACGGAAGATTTTAGAAATGAAAAAAGGAGGAGTAAGACCCACTTTTAACAAGGTAAGTAGTGAATTAAGTATTATTTTGAATTTTTTTTAACAGGTATATCTTTTTTAGAGACTTTAAAGACAGGTAAGTTTATTTTTATAACGTTTTAAAAGATTTTAAATTTTTTCAAAAATTTAATTTTTTATTTAAAATGGTTAATTTATTTAACTATACTTATTTTATTAATGTGATGGTTTTTTTTTTAATTTAATTGAGGTTTAGCTGTTATTTTGGGGGTGTGTAAGATTCATAGCTTTCACAGCACGTATGTGAAACTTATGAATGGAAGATGGTGTGCTGCCATTGGCTCTAACTGAGTCACGTGATCCCACAGCTCGCACGAATTCACTACGCCGGTGGGATACGCAAGCACTGCCCAGCTGATGTCTAGAACATCAAGTTCGTGCGAGCTGGATCTGAAAAAGCCAACGCGGAGTGAGAGATCGCGGGGAAGCCTTACCCCCGCGTCAACACTCAGTCTTTAATTTCTGGGCCAATTTATTGATATCTCCCTGCAGTCTACAGCTTCCTTCTTCAGTATCAACCACACAGCCGATTTTAGTATCATCTGCAAACTTCTTAATCATACCCCCTATATTCAAGTCTAGATCATTGATATATACCACAAAAAGCAAGGGACCTAGTACTGAGCCCTGCGGAACCCCACTGGAAACAGCCTTCCAGTCACAAAAACACCCATCAACCATTACCCTCTGCTTCCTGTCTCCGAGCCAGTTTTGAATCCAACTTGACACTTTGCCCTGGATCCCATGGGCTTTTAACTTCGTGACCAGTCTGCCATGTGGAAGCCTTATCAAAAGCCTTGCTAAAGTCCATATACAGTTGAAGCATAACCCCCCTGCTCTTGTATTCTATACCACTGACTCTGCCTAATCATATTATGATATTCTAAGTGTCCTGTTACCACGTCCCTAATAATAGATTCTAGCATTTTGCCTACTACTAATGTCAGACTAACTGGCCTATAGTTCCCCAATTTTTTTCTTCCTCCTTTCTTAAATAGCGGGGTTATGTTTGCTACCTTCCAATCCTTGGGGACTGTTCTAGAATCTAGGGAATTCTGGAAGATTAGTACCACTGCATCCACTATCTCTGCAGCTACCTCTTTTAAAACCCTAGAATGCAGGTCGTTGGGTCCAGGGGATTTGTCACCACTCAGTCCCATTAATTTCTCCAGTACTATGTCTTTACTTATACTGATTTCTTTAAGCTCCTCAATCTCTCTAGACCTTTGGTACCCATTATTTCCAGAATGTTTTTTGTGTCTTCTACTGTGAAGACAGATACAAAGTATTTGTTTAATGTCTCTGCCATTTCCTTATTGCCCATTATAATTTCTCCTGTCTCTGGACACGTTTACTTTCACTGTGTTGTGGGTTCAAGTCCCACTCTAGAGACTTGAGCACAAAAATCTAGGCTGACACTCCAGTGCAGTACTGAGGGAGTGCTGCACTGTCGGAGGGGCAGTGCTGAGGGAATGCTGCCACTGGTGGAATTGCCGTCTTTCAGATGAGACGTTAAACCAAGGCCCAGTCTGCTGTAAAAGATCCCATGGCACTAATTTGAAGAAGAGCAGGGGAGTTCTTCCCAGTGTCCTGGTCAATATTTATCCCTCAATCAACATCACTAAAACAGATTATCTGGTCATAATCACATTGCTGTTTGTGGGAGCTTGCTGTGTGCAACTTGGCTGCTGCATTTCCTACATTACAACAGTGACTACAGTACTTCATTGGCTGTAAAGTGCTTTAGGATGTCCGGTGGTTGTGAAAGTCGTTATATAAATGCAACTCTTTCTTATTTTAGTCTCTGAACTACATCTTTACTCTTCCACTCATAATTATTTGAGAAATAATGGCTAAAAATTGTGAAACAATTACGAAAGCACAGCCAGGCTGCGAAGAGTTGCAGTCTCAGGCGGAGGGCAGCGTAATGGCCCACGGATCCCAGGGACGCAGGCGGTGTGCAAGCGTACCTGGGATCATGTGGGCCCGTTCCTCCAATCAGTAAGCAAAATTCCATTTCAATCATTTACGAAGGGAATCCTCTAATGATATGCAATGGAATCCCCAAATCTAATAATTATACAAGAACAGAATTGGAATTTTATTCAATTTTACCTTCATTGCACCAACCTCACTAAAAATTTAATTTTTTGATTAATAATTTTATACGTCATTAAAAGTGTAATCCGGGCCAATATTTGCATAAACTGATACAGTGTATGCGCATAATTTAGGATATGAAAATATTTATTTAAAACCTTAGATATCTCCTTACGCTGATACAAACAGGCCCTGATACTGCTTGTATCAACCATAAGATTTCCATGCGCAATCGCTGGACAGCCGCTGGTCAAATAGCCCAACTCTGTGCCAGCAATTGCTTTTTCGGGGCCCCCGCGGATAGCCTGTCAACGTGTACATTGACAGGCCGCGAATTCCAGATTTCACGCACGAACTTGCGGGGTAATTCAAAGGGAATTTCAACAGCGTACGCCGTCAAACACACCATAGTTTCAGGGCCTATAAAATGAAAGGAGGTTTTTGAGCTTTAGTGACATTACCTGTAGACATCTGCAGTTGGGGTCATATTTGAAACGATACCTGCAAATACTTCTGGAGCACAGTAAATGCGGCCTGCCTTTGCATTGAATGCATTGGTAAATTCCTCAAAATCGTCCTTCCTGTAGGCTGCTAAGCCGTAGTCTTCACAAAACATAATTGAAATGTCAATTAAGAGTGCAGTTCCATATAGGATCCTGTAATGTATTAAACTGTCTAGCTTATAAGACTGAAGTTACCTGAGATTTTGCAAACCCATCTATCATCGATGACACAGTTCTTTGATTGTAACCTCCCATGGTAATCTCTGTGCTGGTGAAGATAAGCCATTCCACGTGCCAAGTCAGTTGCAAATGACAATCTAAAGCAACAACAACAACTCACATTTATATAGTGCCTTCAACGTAGAAATAAAATGTTCCAAGGTGCTTCACAGAGCCATAAGGATTGAATGGACACTGCGCCAAAGGAGGGCTGACCAAAAGCTTTGTCAAAGACATGGATTTTAAGGAGGGCCTTAAAAGGAGGAGAGAGAGAGTTGGAGTGGCGGAGAGGTTTAGGGAAGGAATTGTTGAGTGTGGGACCTAATGTTGGTGCAAAGGGAGGAGGTATGCAGAAGAGGCCAGAGTTAAAGGAACAGAGAGTTCAGGGGAGGTTGTAGGGCTGGATGACATTACAGATATATGGGGGGGAGGAGACCATGAAGGGATTTAAACAAAAGGATATGAATTATAAATTTGGGGTGTTGAGGGACGAGGATGCAATGTAGATCAGCAAGGACAGGGGTGATGGGTGAGTGAGATATGTTGCAGGATACAATATGGGATAGCAGGTTTTGGATTAGCTGAAGTTCATGGAGGGTGAGGGATGGGAGTCCAGTCAGGACAGCATCAGAATAGTCAAGTCCTAGTGGGCTCATATTTCCTGTGGACCCTCACATCATCTCCCATCATCTAATCTTAATACTTCAGCCGTCTGTTCTGTAGGGTCCAGTTAGCACATACAGAAACTAAGGTCAGAAAATCACAGCCAAGGTGGAACTAACGTAGGAAGAAATAGAAAAGGTTGAGTAATTTGAAACAGCATCACCAGAAGGGACCTTATCATGTGCCTGTCAGATACTCTGAGGTACTGTCTGACTGTCTGGCTGTTGCTAAAGATCCTATGGCACTCTTTGAAGAAGAGCAGGAAGTTCTCCAGGTAATCGACCTCAACAAATACTAGCGGAAACAAAACATTAACTAATCATTGACCTGGTTGCAGTTTGTGGGATCTTGCTTGCCTAGAACAGCTAGTGTGTTTGCCTTGCATAGCAATCGTCACTGCCCTTCAAAAGTAGTTTATTATATGACGGGTCCATGTGATACTCTATATAACAACAACAACCTGCATTTATATAGAAAGAAAGACTTGCATTTTTATAGCGCCTTTCACGACCACCGGACGTCTCAAAGCGCTTTACAGCCAATGAAGTACGTTTGAAGTGTAGTCACTGTTGTAATGTTGGAAATGCGGCAGTCAATTTGCGCACAGCAAGGCCCCACAAACAGCAATGTGATAATGACCAGATAATCTGTTTTTGTTATATTGGTTGAGGGATAAATATTAGCCAGGACAACGGGGATAACTCCCCTGCTCTTCTTTGAAATAGTGCCATGGGATTTTCTACGTCCACCTGAGAGAGCAGACAGGGCCTCGGTTTAACATCTCATCCAAAAGAGGGCACCTCCAACATTGCAGCACTCCCTCAGCACTGCACTAGAGTGTCAGCCTAGCTTTGTGTGCTCAAGTCCCTGGACTGGGATTATGAACCAACAACCTACTGACTCAGAGGTGAGAGTGCTACCCACTGAGCCACAGCTGACACACATAGCACCTATAACATAGTACGATGTCCCAAGGCGCTTCATAGGAGCATTATCAAACAAAATTTGACACTGAGCCACATAAGGAGATATTAGGAAAGGTGACGTAAAGCTTTTTTAAAATTCATTCGCGGGATGTGGGCGTCGCTGGCAAGGCCAGCATTTATTGCCCATCCCTAATTGCCCTTGAGAAGGTGGTGAGCCTCCTTCTTGAACTGCTGTAGTCCGTGAGGTGAAGGTACTGCCACAGTGCTGTTAGGGAGGGAGTTCCAGGATTTTGACCCAGCGACGATGAAGGATCGGCCGATATATTTCCAAGTCAGGATGGTGTGTGACTTGGAGGGGAACTTGGAAATGGCGGTGTTCCCATACGTCTGATGCCCTTGTCCTTCTAGGTGGAAGAGGTCGTGGGTTTGGGAGGTGCTGCCAAAGAAGCCTTGGCGAGTTGCTGCAGTGCATCTTGTAGATGGTACACACTGCAGCCATGGTATGCCGGTGGTGGAGGGAGTGAATGTTTCAGGTGGTGGATTGTAAAGGAATAGCCATATTTCAGAAAAAAACACCATCCTATGAACAGAATTCTGACATTATTAAAATATGACAAGCTGGGGTTAAAAATCTAAAAGCCTCAACGACACAAAGCTGTAAATACAGGCTTCTGAGATAAGATGAGTTGTTGACACAAAGCTGTAAACACCATACAAGCTTTTGAAATGGGAAATGGTTATTGACACTGAGACAATGGCCCTATTGAAGAAGCAAAGGCTTGCTTCCAAGGAGTCTGCAGTTTGGAACCAACACAATGCTATACCCAGTTTAAAGTGTTAAAAAATAACACTTCGAACAGAAACACAGAACATTAAAAAACCATGTGCCTTTGTAAAAGTAACATCAAATGAAACAGGAAACACAATTATATATACAATCAATTGAAGTAGCTAAGAAATGCATGGAACACCCTGGTTGAAGTGGTTTTAATTTACAAGTTGTAAAAGATACCTACAGAAGACTTTGAAGATATAATATCAATAGATGACACCAAGCAATCACATTGTGTTTGTATTGAAAATGGAACAGTTAGTAGACATAACGTCTGCTTATAACCAGTTAAGGGGATATTAAGAATTGAATTGAAGACCTTTGTAAGAATGGCATCAAAGAGATAAATCTGTAATAACCATTTTATATGATAAGTTATGAAATACCTATACAGCAGACAGGATTATGAGAGTTAGCAGCTGAACTAATGGTAAGAATAGAAAGAAGTCAACAGAAAGACTGACTAGAGATAATTAGCTTACATCAGCAGAAAACTTCAAAGGAGATACCACTGCAAAAAGAGTATAAGATATGGGATTTTCAAATGGGGAAAACAGAAGTCGCTGGAACGGGCAGGCGATTCTCAGCTTCAGAGGCAGGGTCTGTAAGTTTTTAACTCTTTGAGTCTTGGGGATCAAACGGTACTTTTATTTGGTTTTGGTGGATATTCTGGATTAAGAATAAGACTTAGAAATGTAAAAATGTAACGAAGTTAAGATTTGAGAATAAGGATCTCTAAGAATAGAATTGTAAGCTATTTGTATTTTGAACTGTTAAAGTTGCGATTGACTCACCAACTGTTAACTAAATGTCAGTTCCTTAATAAATCTATATATTTTTAGAATTGTCTCACAGAGTACTTCTGTATCAAACTCGCGAACTCAAATCTCTGTACACTCTTTTAGTAGGAGTTGCAGAATTCTGGGGGGGCGGTTTCCGGACCCTCATAATATCCGGAAGGTTACAGTCTAGTTAAACTTATTAAAAGTGCTATCTGGAGGACGGTAATATCGTCAAGTCGTTTCTTTCCTTTAGGGAGAGATAGTCTGGACCTTTAGACCCAATTAAGCGTCTTATAGGATTCGGCTACCTCAAACTTTAGTTGAAGGGGAACGTCTGGGGAATACGCCTGATCTGGGGTAGCCCGAGAAGGGCTAGGACTTGTAATTATCCCTTCAGGATGGGGTGCCAATCAAGCAGGCTGCTTTTTCCTGGATGGTGTTCATCTTCTTGAGTGTTGTTGGAGCTGCACTCATCCAGGCAAGTGGAGAGCATTCCATCACATTCCTTACTTGTGCCTTGCAGATGGTGGAAAGGCTTTGGGGAGTCAGGAGGTGAGTCACTCGTCGCAGAATACCCAGCCTCTGACCTGCTGTTGTTGCCACAGTATTTATGTGACTGGTCCAGTTAAGTTTCTGGTCAATGGTGACCCCCCCAGGATGTTGATGGTGGCGGATTCGGCGATGGTAATACCATTGAATGTCAAGGGGAGGTAGTTAGACTCTCTATTGTTGAAGATGGTCATTGCCTGGCACTTCTGTGGCGCGAATGTTATTTGCCACTTATCAGCCCAAGCCTGGATGTTGTCCAGATCTTGCTGCATGTGGGCATGGACATGCGCAAGAGGCCAAAATTGGAGGAGTGCTGAGATCACAGAGGGTTGTAGGGCTGGAGGAGGTTACAGAGATAGATGGAGGAATTTGAAAACAAGTATGAGAATTTTAAAACCAAGGCATTGCCGGACCGGGAGCCAATGTAGGTCAGCAAGCACAGGGGTGATGGGTGAACGGGACTTGGTGCGAGTTCGGATACGGGCAGCAGTGTGTTGGATGAGCTCAAGTTCATGGAGGGTGCAAGGTGGGAGGCCGGCCAGGAGAGCAGTGGAATAGTCGAGTCTAGATGTAATAAAGGCATGGATGAGGGTTTCAGTAGCGGATGAGCTGAGGCAGGGTCAGAGATGGGCGATGTTACAGAGGTGGAAGTAGTATTATTATTCGGATTCAGATGCGAAAACCACACTTTTTGCAAGCAGATGGGAATCATTAATTTACTTTTCTAGATTGGTATTTACCTGAATCCCCAGTTCAAGGGAATATCATCATTGAACAGAACATCAGTCAGACTCCCTTTAGGGCAGTATTCAGTAACTATGGTAACATTCGGCACCTCAACGGATCCACCAATAAACTTGCATAGATTTGGGTGGTCGAGTTCCCTGGAATGAGCAGAGAAGTAATTGGGATAAACCCCCATAAACAGCATCAACTAACATGTACAAAGTAGAGTTATGCATTAAATATAGATCAACATATACACATCATAATCAACGCCAGTGATTTACGGTGACTGAATACGATAAATGTCATCTTTATTATATATAATTCTGGGATTTGTGCCGGTGTTTTGGAAATCACATTCACGATTCCATCCTTTTTTTCTATGAAAGCTGAAAACCAGCGACCTTGATTATAACTCTTTTTAAATCACGTTTACATTCTCTTCACTAATGTATCATTTTCCTGGGTGATGGATAAACGTAACTATTAATTATTTGTCATATAGACAAAGATTGAATATGCGACGAATTGTGCCTTATGCTTTAATGCAGTGACCTAGTACTCTAACAATTTAAAAACTGCCCTTCCACTGCAGGATAGCGATCGCTATGAATAGTCTCGGTACTCTGCTGTAAGGGGAAGCCCTCAGTTTAGCTTCAGCCTGCCCTCACATTCTGCCTGTATCTTCCACCAACCATAGCACTCCCGTACCTCTGCTCCCCCTGGTTAGTTTGAATAATATTGTCACCTTTCGTGATTTTTATATATCTATGCCATGTGCTTGTGCTTGTGCACCGGCTCCTGCAGTTTCCCCAGGTTTGTGATAATGGGCCGGATATTCCAATCCCTACGGGTGATCCCTCCCACGGGAGGCCTGCGATCGGAATATCTGGGCCATATGGGAGAGAATGCACTATCAGGGGAGCTCAGTTCTATGCTGTGCGTTTTTGATCAGCCTTTACCCTCCCTGATTTTAGATCCAGCCAATCTAAGCTTTGAAACAAACTAGTGTGAAGGTGCAATACTTAGAATATTCCTTAAATCACAAGACATAACAGAATATTCCTATTAGCCACTTAGCATACTCACACCGTATTAGTTAAATATTATATTGCATTAGGTATATTTTGTCCTTTACAAGCTAAGACCTGGGCTGAGTATTCATTCAGTGTTTCTTCATCTTCTTTCTTCGACTGTATGCACCCGTTATGTCTATTGCAAATTACAAGGCAGCTCATGTACATATTACATCGAATGTACAGCACAGAAACAGGCCATTCGGCCCAACTGGTCCATGCCGTGTTTGTGCTCCACACGAGCCCCTTCCCACCCCTCATCACCTCACCCTATCAGAAAACCCTTCTATTCCTTTCTCCCTCATGTGTTTATCTAGATTCCCCTTAAATACATCTCTGCTATTCACCTCAACCACTCCCTGTGGTAGTGAGTTCCACATTCTAACCACTCTCTGGGTAAAGAAGTTTCTCCTGAATTCCCTATTGGATTTATTAGTGACTATTTTATATTTATGGTCCCTTGTTTTGGTCTCCCCCACAATTGAAAGGGCAACACGGTGGCATAGTGGTTAGCACTGGTGCCTCACAGCGCCAGGGACCCGGGTTCGAATCTGACCTCGGGTGACTGTCTGTGTGGAGTTTGCACATTCTCCCCGTGTCTGCGTGGGTTTCCTCCGGGTGCTCCGGTTTCCTCCCACAGTCCAAAAATGTGCGGGTTAGGTTGATTTGGCTATGATAAATTGACCCTTAGTGTTAGGGGGGGATTAAATATGTGGGGTTATGGGGGATAGGATGGGATATGTTAGGGGGAATTAAATACGTGGGGTTACGGGGGTAGGGTGGGATATGTGTACACTGTGGGGATTAAAGCAGGGACAGGGTACTGGATTTGGATGATCAGCCATGATCGTATTGAATGGTGGAGCAGGCTCGACGGGCCGAATGGCCTACTCCTGCTCCTAGATTCTATGTTTCTATGTTTCTATGAAAACATCATCTCTATGTCTAACCCTATCAAGCCCTTTCATTATCTTAAAGACCTCTATCTGGTCACCCCTCACCCATTTCTTTTCTAGAGAAAAGAGCCCCAGCCTGTTCAATCTTTCATGCTCGTTATAACCTCTCAGTTCGACCACAGGGAGTGGTTGAAGTGAATAGTGTAGATGCATTTAAGGTGAAGCTAGATAATCACATGAGGGAGAAGGGAATAGACGTTTATGCTGATAGAGTTAGATGAGGAAAGACGGGAGGAGGCTCGAGTGGAGCATAAACGCCGGCATGGACTGGTTGGGCCGAATGGCCTGTTTCTGTGCTGTATATCCGATGTAATCCTATGATATCACCCATGTAAATCTTTTTTGCACCTTCTCCAGTGCCTCTGTATCCTATTTATAATATGGAGACTGTCCTTCAGTATCATCCAGCAGCCATTTCTGACTCCACTTGCCGAGCCGCTTTTTTGTTCGACTTCCTCCTTTCTTTTTCAGACAATTTTCTTCCCTGAAAGCGTGACTCCTCGCTAGTGTACACTTCCACACTGGCCGCCCTCTGGTGACTCCTCGCTAGTGTACACTTCCACACTGGCCGCCCTCTGGTGACTCCTCGCTAGTGTACACTTCCACACTGGCCGCCCTCTGGTGACTCCTCGCTAGTGTACACTGCCACACTGGCCGCCCTCTGGTGACTCCTCGCTAGTGTACACTTCCACACTGGCCGCCCTCTGGTGACTCCTCGCTAGTGTACACTTCCACACTGGCCGCCCTCTGGTGCCATGCACAAGTTGCCATTCATCATATGTGAGAGTTAGAGGCTATTCAAACATGGGGGAAATCACAACTAATCTCTATCCTGTCCACACGTACACTTCCAGCGGGAAGGGGTTGCTTGATAATGATCAGGAGTGGTAGCCCTGGTAAATTTCCCTTCCATAACCCAAGAGTGCTGAAGCCAATAATTGTGGTGCCCAACCACTATCCTAGCCAAGCTCATTCTAAACTTAGCCAGCAGTAAAACATCTCACTGTTGTACACCTAGAGTAGGCAACACACCGCAGACACACACCACCTCGTCCTATGTTCTCCTACCAACCAGTATTTGGCCACTACTTAGAGTCATAGGGGGAGAAATTCAGTATCGCCCCATTTGGGGCGCAATTATCGACCGGGCGCAAAGATTAGCGCCTGGTGCTAATTATCGCCACCGACTGCAAACTTGACTTTTATCGCCCCTGGAGGTGATTGGAGCGCTAAATCAGGCGCTTCACACCTGTCTTAAGGCGCAAAGGCCGAGGAGCGAGGCGCTACCTCAGACTGCTGGCGAAGCTCATGTGATGTCAGTCAGCAATGGAACACACACACAATGGCACCGGCCAGTTCTTAAAGGGGATGGTTGATCTTGCTTTCCATCCACATCCTGCTCATTGCAGCTTTGAATCTCGGCCTGGAGAGACCTGTACATCAAATCTGCTGGAAAGAACAATGGAGAGAACCAGGGAAAGAGCTCAGAGTGCAGCCCCCACAGTCTCTTCTAAATCGATACAAGGAATGGCAAATCAAAATGAACCTGCAAAGTGCTGCTCAGTACCCAAAACTCCTTCACACAGCGTTGAATCTCTCCAGAAGTCTCTCTCTATCTCAGAATGCGTGGTTCAAAAATGGCACCAACAATAAAAGGCAGGAAGCGGTCGCCTTTAAATAGCGCTCCCCCAGTCCCTTCATGACTGCAAAACTCTCCCCTCAACCTGTCGTTGCTAGCGTCAGGCGGTAAGGCAGGGGGCGCCACTCAATATCCGCTCTGGGGCGATACCGGGGCGTTGCGCGCTCGACTGACGTCACGATCTGCCGGCGCAGGAGATAGTGGCGGTAGTGTTTAGCGCTGCCGCAAAATGTCTAGTTAATTTCACGAGCGGCGCAAACATCGCCGCGCCTGGGCGCAACCAACTGAATTTTTCCCCCATAGAGTCATAACGGCACAGAAGGAAGCCATTTGGCCCATCGAGTCCGTGCCGGCTCTATGTAGAGAAATCCAGTCAGTCCCATTCCCACCGTTCTATCCCCGTAGCCCTGCAAGTTTATTTCCCTCAAGTGCCTATCCAGTCTCCCCTTGAAAACTTTGAGTGTCTCCGCTTCCACCACTTCTGTCGGCAGCGAGTTCCAGGTCCTCACCACTCGCTGTATAAAATAGTTTTTCCTCACATCCTCCTTGTATCTCTTGCCCTAAACCTTAAATCTGTGTCTCCTAGTCCTTGTACCATCAACTAGTGGGAACAGCCTTTCCCCATCTAGCCTATCCAAACCCGTCATAATCTTGTACACCTCTATCAAATCACCCTTCAACCTCCTTTGCTCTAATGAAAACAAATCCAGCTTCTCCAACCTGTCCTTGTAGCTAAGATCCCCATCCCCGGAATCATTCTGGTAAATCTCCTCTGCAGCCTCTCTAAGGGCCTTCACATCCTTCCGAAAGTGTGGTGACCAGAACTTCTGTGAACTCCACTTGTGCCTCTGTCCCTGTGTTCTACCGCTTGCATGCACATAGCCCTGGATATTGTACTGCCTCAGTATTTTAAATTAAATTACATCAGAATAAACTGACATGTGCTTTTTGTAGATTCCTTGAACAAGTGTTCGGGTTAGGGTAGGGACTTTGATATTTTATTGCCAGAATATACCTCACTTGCTTTACTTCCTTCCTGATCGTTTTTGAGAGAGTAAAAGTTTTCTTGTGAATCCTTTTGATTGCCACTGTTCGACCATCACTACAAGAAAAAGGGAAACAGCTTAACAAGACTGAAATAAAATGAGGATACACTCTGCCATTCACATCCTACCTTTTCCAAACATAATTTTAGTTCAAAATAAAATATATATTAATATCGTTTGCACTTATCTGTTATGGTCTGCCTTGCTTTGCTGCCTGAAACTCTTAGACCTACCAATCTGAGGGGCCTAGGCACAAGGTCTATTACCAACCTCTTCTGGTGCTCCTAGATTTGGGCACCCTTCTGGCAAACCTGTAGAAAATTCAGAGTGTCTATTGACACCACTGTGTCAGCCAATGAGTTGGAGGTGGGCTGGGACTTATGGCAGGACTCCCAGCAAACAGTCTATTTACTCAGCAAACAGCAAAGCAAACAAAGTCTATTTACAGTGTCCATTTAAAAAGAGTCTCCACGAACTGCAGCTCATGACCGAAACTGCAGCAACTTCTCCTGATAAAAGCAGGGCGATTTCTCCAGCAAAATGCGGTGAGTCAAAGATAATTACATACACGTTATGCACATAAAATCAATCCCAGTCGCTTACAGCAGGCGTGATTGGTGGGAGAATTACCCTATCATCTCCATTCTGGCCAGGAATAGTGGTGTCAGTATATGTCAGTATAGGGAAGTGGAGTGGAAAGGCTGGGAACGCCCCTCCCGCAGTATTACCATGCCTGCCCTTTGCCTACACCTATTGTAGGTGAAAGCACTCCATCCTCCATGGGCAAGCCCCCAGTAATCTCGGGCAACATTAAGTGGGCGGAAACCTGGCATCACAGGCCTTTGTGTGCTTTTCCTTTCCTTTGCGCTTGGGAACTGAGTGGCATAACTGATGATTCGTATATTGGCACCAACATTTATCATAGATAAAGGCAGCATGGTAGAACTACAAATATTTTACAGTAAATAATTGTATTACCATATGACATTCCAGTTGGTGTTCCATGTCAAATTTACTTTGATTCACTTTTATTAACAATGGCTAGGGCCTGGTTTTAACTCGTGAAAAGAAAACCAAATAATGATTCTAATTCAAAGAAAGACTTGCATTTCTATAGCGCCTTCCATGATCACCGGACGTCTCAAAGCGCTTTACAGCCAATGAAGCACTTTTTGAAGTGTAGCCACTGTGGGAAACGCAGCAGCCAATTTGCGCACAGCAAGCTCCCACAAACAGCAATGTGATAATGACCAAAAACTGTTTTTGTTATGTTGGTTGAGGGATAAATATTGGCCAGGATACCGGGAATAACTCCCCTGCTCTTCTTCAAATAGTGCCATGGGATCTTTTACGCCCACCTGAGAGAGCAGACGGGGCCTCAGTTTAACACCTCATCCAAAAGACGGCACCTCCGACAGTGCAGCACTCCCTCAGCACTACACTGGGAGTGTCAGCCTAGATTTACGTGCTGAAGTCTCTGGAGTGGGACTTGAACCCACAACCTTCTGACTCAGAGGTGAGAGCGCTACCCACTGAGCCACAGCTGACACACAATCATAGAAAAGATGACATAAATAATAGACTCTATCTGTAATAAATCTAACAGCACTGTGACTGGGATGTTAACTTACTAAATTCCAGTCTGTATAAAGCCCTGTTTATGGGATGGACTTGCAGTGTATGTGTTCGCAGTAGCATCCGTCATGTGACTTGGGATTGAATTGCCATTGGCTTGTTGGACAGTTACAATACTGCCAGCTCCCACAGGGAGTCCGATCCCTAAAACACACAATTGTAATTTGAGACGAAAAATGAAGCGACTCGACAGAATATTTCTGAAAGCACTCTAAAAATGTTGAAGTACCTATCTTAATTTCCTTCAGATTGATGATCCAGCTCTCATCCCAAAGCATCTTTTGCTTTTGGTATTGCAGCCACTACAAAAAATATACAGAAGCTCTTTTAGAATTAAACTCGAATTGAATAAAGAGATTATTGCAAGCTGCGAACTAACAGCTCAGCAGGTAAGGTGTGTTACTATGTTGTGGACCTGTATTTGAATCTCAACCTTTGTTTGAATCCCAATCCCTCGCTATCTCTACAATCTCCTCTAGTCACACATCTCCACACACTCCCTTCATTCCTGGACACCAGGTTACTCCTGGTTTCTAGTCAGGGGCTATTCCTATGGCCTTTGTGCTCCTGTCTTTTGAAACTCTGCCTCATCACCTCCTTCCCTGCTTTCAAATGCCTCCTCAAAATCCTTTGTTTTATGCTCTTACACCTCCTCCCCAACCTTTCCCTTTTCCTCTGCTCCTAGGTGAACATTTTTTTTGTAAAATGCTCGGAGTCCTTGTCCTGTGAGGAGTTGCTGTGGAGATGCAAGCTGTTGACATTCACACCTGGACATCAAGATATTGATCTTGGGCGTGCTCACAGGTAATCAACTAGCAACGCTGATTTTTCTGGGTTTTAACTCTATTTTTTATCCTCATTGTCATTATAGTTCTGAGATAGTAAGCAGATGACATCATCCATTCCTTCTACTATCCTTCTAGGGCACTAGGGGTGTTTTCCGTTCAACTTGTCCTTCCCTGAGGGACTACCTGGTCTTCACTGTGACTGCATGATCAAGAGCTTACCATAAGCTCAACTTTGTGTCGCACAATCCAAGCCATGGAGGATCTGAGCGTCAATGCGCTGCACACTCAGTGATGATTTGTTATCACTTTTGTCCAAGTTGTTTCCCTTGTTCTTCTTTCTCCTGACAGTGTTCCTTTCTCTCGGATTACCCTCCTCCAGCGAGAAGGCTGGGCAGTCTAACTCAACCCTCACAGATACATAGAATGCACAGCACAGAAACAGGCCCATCAGCTCAACTGGTTATGCTCTAAACGAGCGTCGTTTCCATGCCGTATATCCTATGTAATCCTATGTAAGTAATCCTCCCATCCTACTTCATCTCACCCTATCAACATATCCCTCTACTCCTTTCTGCTCCATGTGCTTATCTAGTTTTCCCTTAAATGCATCTAAGCTATTCACCTCAACCACTCCCTGTGGTAGCAAGTTCCACATTCTAACCACGCTTTGGGTAAAGAAGTTTCTCCTGAATTCCCTATTGGATTTATTGTTGACTATCTTATATTTATGGCCCCTAGTTCTGGTCTTGCCACAAGTGAAAACATCTTCTCTACGTCTACCCTATCGAACTGTTCCATAATTTTAAAGACCTCTATCAGGTCACCCCTCAGCCTTCTCTTTTCTAGAGAAAAGAGCCCCAGAGAGGGAGGATGTCCTGGAGGGGTCAAGGACAGAATCTATATGGCTAGAGTTAAGAAATAATACACTACTAGGTGTATTCTATAGACCACCAAATAGTGGGAAAGATATGGAAGAGCAAATTTGCAGAGAAATTACAGAGAGGTGCAAGAACTATAGTGTAGTAATAATGAGGGACTTCAACTATCCTAATATAGACTGGGATTGTAATAGTTTTAAGGGCAGAGAAGGGGAAGAATTTCTGAAGTGTGTTCAGGAGAACTTTCTTGATCAGTGTGTTTCCGGCCCGACGAGGGAGAAGGCATTACTGGATCTAGTTCTGGGGAATGAGATAGGTCAAGTGGAGCAAGTGTCAGTAGGTGAACATTTAGGGAACAGTGATCATAGTATCATAAGGTTTAGATTAGTTATGGAAAAGGACAAAGAGCAATCTAGAGTAAAAACGTTTAACTGGGGGAAGGCCAATTTCAGTGGGATGAGAACGGATCTGACCCGGGTAAACTGGAATCAAAGATTGGCAGGCAAAACTGCAATGGAACAATGGGCTGCCTTTAAAGAGGAAATAGTTCAGGTACAGTTGAGGTACATTCCCACTAGGGGGAAAGGCAGGGCAACTAAAGTCAGGGCTCCCCGGATGACGAAAGAGATAGAGAATATGATGAAGCAGAAAAAGAGCGTGTATGACAGATGTCAGGTTGTAAATACATCTGAGAATCAGGCTATATATGGAAAGGTCAGAGGGGAAGTGAAAAAGAAAATTAGAGGGGCAAAGAGAGGGTATGAGAATAGAATGGCAGCTAACATAAAAGGTAATCCAAAAGTCTTCTATAGGCATATAAATAGTAAAAGGGTAGTAAGAGGAGGGGTGGGGCCGATTAGGGACCAAAAAGGAGACCTACACATGGAGGCAGAGGGTATGGCTGAGATACTAAATGAGTACTTTGCATCTGTCTTCACCAAGGAAGAGGATGCTGCCATAGACATAGTGAAGGAGGAGGTAGTGGAGATACTTGATAGGATAACAATTGATAAAGAGGAGGTATTAGAAAGGCTGGTTGTACTTAAAGTAGATAAATCACCAGGAGCAGATGGGATGCATCCTAGAATGCTGAGGGAGGAAATCTCAGAGGTACCGGCCATAATATTCCAATCCTCCTTAGATACAGGGCTGGTGCCAGAGGACTGGAGAATTGCAAATGTTACACCATTGTTCAAAAAAGGGTGTAAATATAAACCCAGCAACTACAGGCCAGTCAGTTTGACCTCGGTAGTGGGGAAGATTTTAGAAACAGTAATCAGGGACAAAATTAACAGTCACTTGGACAAGTGTGGATTAATTAAGGAAAGCCAGCAAGGATTTGTTCAAGGCAAATCGTGTTTAACTAACTTGATTGAGTTCTTTGATGAGGTAACAGAGAGGGTTGATGAGGGTAATGTGGTTGACGTAGCGTACATGGATTTCCAAAAGGCGTTTGACAAAGTGCCACATAATAGGCTTGCCAGCAAAGTTGAAGCCCATGGAATAAAAGGGACAGTGGCAGCATGGATATGGAATTGGCTAAGTGATAGGAAACAGAGAGTAGTGGTGAACGGTTGTTTTTCGGACTGGAGGAAGGTATACAGTGGTGTTCCCCAGGAGTCAGCTCTAGGACCACTGCTTTTCTTGATATATATTAATGACTTGGACGTGGGTGTACAGGGCACAATTTCAAAATTTGCAGATGACACAAAACTTGGAAGTCTAGTGAACAGTGAGAAGGAGAGTGATAGACTTCAAGAAGACAGGGACAGGCTGGTGAAATGGGCGGACACATGGAAAATGAAATTTAACGCAGGAAAGTGTGAAGTGATACATTTTGGTAGAAAGAATGAGGAGAGGACATACAAACTAAATGGTACAATCCTGAAGGGGGTGCACGAACAGAGAGACCTGGGGGTATGTGTGCACAAATCGTTGAAGATGGGAGGGCAGGTTGAGAAAGCAGTTAAAAGGGCTTACGGGATCCTGAACTTCATAAATAGAGGTACAGGGCTGGATTTTGAAGTCGGAGTCGGGTTGGGGTCGGGAATCACACATTCTGGCTTGTGAACCCGCCTCCATCAAGATGTGGCCAACCCACTGTATTTTCCCTTGATTGACCTTGTTGAGCCCGCCCAGTGGGCTCAGCAGGCCAATTAAGGGCCACCCGGCAATAGGTGACGTCACAGACTGACATTTCATCTGTCAAGAGCTTTTGACAGATGAAATATCAGCGTTTGACAGCTCTATGAAGCTGTCAAACACTGACAGTATGATTTCTAACTTCAGTCCTTCCTTTCAGGCTGAGTTAGAAATCATTCCAGCACAGAAAACAGAAGGCTGCTGTTTTTGACAGGTCCACGGCTTTCCTGCTTTCTGTGCCGGTGAGATTTCTAACTCCCGAGAACTGAAGGGTTGACGCCTGCAGGAGGAAGTTAAGGTAAGTAAAACTTTTTCCCACACTTAGAACTTACATTACACACTTACCTCTGCACACATGCACCCATCACTCACCTGCCCACCGGACATATCGACCCCTCCAACCCCTGCAGACCCACGGCCCGACCCGATAACTTGGAGTGGTTGCCACCTGTCGGGAAGCCCACACTTTTCTTTTTAAAATAGGGATTATGCAAAAAACTGCCTGTTAACTACCTGTTAACGGGCAGTTAATTGTCACTAATCCCCTTCCCGCCTCGGGGAGTCGGGTCTCAGCACAGATCGGGTACCCGCCGCCAGAGAAACTGGCAT
The DNA here is from genome assembly GCA_030390025.1 of Squalus acanthias. Lineage (NCBI taxonomy): Eukaryota > Metazoa > Chordata > Chondrichthyes > Squaliformes > Squalidae > Squalus > Squalus acanthias. The sequence continues at coordinate 2,672,536 of CM059439.1, read as the reverse complement.
GGAGGCGGGTTGGAGTCGGGATGGGGTCGGGACACCCGAATCTGCAACTTTAACACCCCCCCCCCGCCTCCAAACCCGACTCCACGGGTCATTGAAAATCCAGCCCATAGAGTACAAAAGTGTGGAAATTATGATGAACCTATATAAAACACTGGTTCGGCCCCAACTAGAGTACTGTGTCCAATTCTGGGCACCGCACTTTAGGAAGAATGTGAAGGCCTTAGCGAGGGTGCTGAAAAGATTTACGAGAATGATTCCAGAATGAGGGATTTCAGTTACGTGGATGGACTGGAGAAGCTGGGGTTTTTCTCCTTGGAGCAGAGAAGATTGAGAGGAGATTTGATAGAGGTGTTCAAAATCATGAGGGGTCTGGACAGAGTAGATAGAGGGAAACTGTCCCCATTGGCAGAAGGGTCAAGAACCAGAGGACACAGATTTAAGGTGATTGGCAAAAGAACCAAAGGCGACATAAGAAAAAACTTTTTTACGCAGCGAGTGGTTAAGATCTGGAATGCACTGCCTGAATGGGTGGTGGAGGCAAACTCAATCATGGCTTTCAAAAACGAATTGGATAAGTATCTGAAGGAAAGAAATTTGCAGGGCTACGGGGAAAGGGCGGGGGAGTGGGACTAGCTGAAGTGCTCTTGCAGAGAGCCGGCACGGGCTCGACAGGCCGAATGGCCTCCTTCTGTGCTGTAACCATTCTATGATTCTATGATTCTAGCCTGTTCAGTCTTAGGTAGGATGAGAGTTGCTGCTGGTTCATCTGCTGGATGGAGCCATTGGGTTCACTCTCACTGAATTTACCTCTTTTATTTCATTGAGAGGATCAGTCGTGTACACTCGGACAATTATGGAAGGGAGACAGAATAGGTCTAAAGCTAAACTCTGCTTGGCTGAGACTGGTTCTACCAGTCCTTGCACCACCATCCCATGAGTGTTGAAACTCTCTGTACAACATTGAACTCCATCTGATGGCTGGGCTTGAAACGGCAGAAAGATTACTGGGCTTCGACATTAGACAGTGACTCTGATCAGTGGCGGGTGTGGTAGTGTAGTGGTTATGTTACTGGGATAATAATCCAGAGAACAGGAATCCCACTATGGCAGTTTGAGAATTGGAATTCAGTTTAAAAAATCTGGTCTCAGTAAAAACCTAACTGGTTCACGTCTGTCCTTTAGATAAGGAAATTTGCTGTACAACAATAACGTGGTTGACTATTAGCTGCCCTCTGAAGTGGCCTAGCAAGCCACTCCATTGCAGGGCAACTCGGGTTGGGCAATAAATGCTGGCCCAACCAACAATGTCTGCATCTTGAGAATGAATATATATATTTATTTTAAAAATGACAGTATTGAGCTGACATAATGTGACACATGTAATGTAAGGTTAATATAAACTAAGTGTGTGTGACTTTAATCAAAACACTATTATTCTGAATCCTCTTGAGTGGCTTCTTTTTTGATGTCTCATAAGAAAACACTGGAATCAATTATACACGCACACACAAACGTGAATTGATGACACAATAGGGGTCATTTTACCAGTGCGTACATTGTTATCGTTGAAAACTCGTGACACCAAATTTCCCTTACGCGATGTCGCTGGGTGAAGCTCCCTGCCCGAAGCTCAGACTGGTAAAATGACCTCATCTTGTCATAAGCACGCACAGTTTACGGGCAAGCACTGAAGATTTGGGCTATTCGGTTAAAGAGATAAACTGAAGTGGATCAGGATTATCACTACATACCACCAGGGTGAGTATAAAGCCGCTACAGAACAGGGCAATTGGAAGTCCGATTGAAACTTTGATCCCAATAGACATGGGGCATGCTCCACAGTCGGCAGGACAGGTGTCGCATCGCTCGTCCCCATCGCAAACACCATCATCACAAACTAAGACAACACAAGTTTAAAAGAAAACATGTCTTATTGTACTGTACACCATTTGGAAGAATTCATCTTCTATTTAATGCTGCTAGGTAGCGATAGTGTAGCAACATAAAGGTGCAACTGAAAGCAGGAGTTCAATTAGAATATTTATTTTCTATATATAATATATTTAACATGAATATTGAAATGCTAGCACATCTCCTATGGTGTTGCTCACGGTGAGTCAGAGGATCTGCCGAAGTGTGACAGGAAGGAAGTGTGAGGCTTAGAGGAAGTGTGAGGCTTAGAGGAAGTGTATGCTACACATTCCCTGCTTAAAGGTTGTATTTGTTTATGTCTGGATTTGGGATTATAATAAACTTGAGTGAAAAGGAACAAACCTATGTTAGTGCTTTTCATTTCTCAGGTGCTGAGCATTGTATACCTGTGGGAGAAGTATCTAAAAGATCATTATCTCTAACAAACGTGAGAAATTCGAGCCCATAAAATGCTTACAGTGATACATAGAACCAAATAAAGAAATACCTTGTGCGCTTAGTACGGTTGTCTTTGCTTCCAAGGCAGCATGCATACGTCCCACTTTAACATGAGCAATTAATGAAGTCACTCCAACATGGACTAAGACAACCTAAAAATGGAAGATAATTCAGTGTGCAGATAAGAGAACCAGTTGTTAATACTTTAGATGGACATGATAGAGTGGATCATAAACCATTACTATTTTTATTTGCCAAGAGATCTAATACTATATTTCGCAGTTGAAGAGTATAACTTCTTTCTTTCAAAAATATATTTATTGGATACATTAACCAATCAAATAAAGCCAAGAAGGTGGATGAGGTGGACACATATAATGGATAATTCCTTAATCCGACACTTTCAATGGAGCCCTGCTCGCTAGGTGCACTGGTCAGAGATGGGCTATAACATTCTAGCCACATTTATCCAACTCACTTCCTGCTGGGAGTACAGAGTTACTCCTAACAAGTGTAGGAATTCAAGTAAAATCTGGAAATGGATAGCAATTTAGCTGAAAGAAAGAAGAACTATCATTTATATAGAGCCTTTCATGACCTCAGGATGTTCACAGCCAATGAAGTGCTCTTAAAGTGTAGTCACTGCTCTAATGTGGGAAACGCGGCAGCCAAACTGCACACAGCAAGGTCCTACAAACAGCAGCATGATAATTACCTGATAATCTGTTTTAGTGATGATGTTGATTGAGGGATAAATATTGGCCAGGACACCGGGGATAATTCCCCTGCTCTTCTTTGAAATAGTGCCATGGGATCTTTTACGGCCACCTGAGAGAGCAGACGGGTCCTCGGTTTAATGTCTCATCCAAAAGACGGCACCTCCGACAGTGCAGCACTCCCTCAGTACTGCACTGAAGTGTCAGCCTAGATTTTTGTGCTCAAGTTCAAGAAAATGAGAGATCAGGCTAGGTCTTGAAGAGGTTTTCAAAAGGTGAAGAGAGAGGTGGAGAGGTTTAAGGAGGCAAGTCCAAAGAGTATTTCAGAAGGATGTAGTCAGAGGAATGGAGTGTTCAGGAGAAGAGAGGGCTAGAGGAGATTGCAGGGATAGGGTGGGACAAGGCCATGGAAGGACTTATAAACAAAGACAAGGATTTTGTCTTTAATGCAATGGGTAATTGGGAGCCAATATAGGTCAACAAGGGCAGGATGGGATAGGTGCAGCAGAGTTTTGGACAAGTTGAAGTTTTAGTGGGCTGAAGCTGGGAGTCCAGCAAGGAAAGCATTGGAGTAGTTGAGTTTGCAGGTGAGTAAAGCACGTATAAAGGTTTCAATAGAAAAGAACTGAGGTAGCACTGGAGGTGGACAATATTGTAGAGGTAAGCAGTTTTGGTAATAGATAGGATGTGGGGTTTAAGGATCAGCTCAAGGTTGAGCAAGACACCACGATTATGAACAGTCTTGGTCAGCCTGAGGGAGTGACTGGGTAGGGGGATGGGCTCAGTGAGGAGGGAGAAAAGTTTGTGATGTGGCTTCAGTCCTCTTGATTTTGAACAGGAGCAAGTTGCGACTCAGCAAAGACTTGACATCAGAGAAGCATCTCAACAGCATGGACGCAGTCGATGAGTTGAGAGAGGTGGTGGAGAGGTAGACTATGGTATCATCAACAGACATGTGAAAGCTGACCCCACACCTGTAAATGATGGCACTATGGGGCAGCATACAAACAAGGAAGAGGGGGCCAAGATAGATCCTTAATGGACCCCAGAGGTGACAATGCAACGATGAGAAGAGATGTGCTGGCTACTTTCAGATAGATAGGAATGAAACCAACAGGAGAAGAGATTTCGGAAATGGATGCTGTAGTCAACCGTACTGAACGCTGCAGAAAGGTTGTGGAGGACGGGGAGGGTTAATGCATCTTGAGTACAGCGAGTATCATTCATGATTTTGGTTAGAGCGGACACAATGCTGTGAGAAGGGCGGAAATCAAACTGGAGAGATTCAAACAGTGAGATTTGTGAGAGATGGGTCAGAGTTGGGAGCTGACAACATATTCAGGAACCTTTGAGAGGAAAGGGAGGTTGAAGATGACCAGAGGGTGGGGCTTTTGGGCAGTGGGTAAGGATGACCATTTTGAAAGGGAGAGGGACAATTCCTGAGGAAAGGGAATCAGCGACAATGTTAGCTAGCGTGAGGGCCAGGAAGAGTGAAGGGCTGCATTCAGGAAGGAAACTGGGCATCATGCATACTCCATGAATGGTATCAAAATAGCCACGGGTGAAGTTGAAAAGACCTGGAGACATTAGACTGGCCACTCAACACGTCACTGCACAACAGCAATGAATAAGGTTTAATTTTGGAAACATCTGGGATCTATGGGCTTTTTGCTTGATGAATGAGCATGAATGGGCTGAATAGTCTTCCTCAACCATATTGATATTGTGATCTAACACTTAGTGAAATCTATTCATGAATAGTTTTTAAATATTATAGTTCACACTCCAGTGTTTGAGCTTGATGACCCAATAGCATAGCATTCACAACAAAAGACAAAAAGGTCTCCTAGTTTTTAACTGTATGCCTGACACCCATCATATCAAAATAAAACCCTCGAGTTATACAAACATAAAGTCACAAGGTGCCAGTCTAGCGATATCATTTTAGCTTCTCCAGTATTTTTTTCCTGAGGCACGTGAGTTGACTTTAGCCAGTAAGCGACGTGTTTAAAAGTAAACGATCCTACTCCCCATAAAGCTGTACCTTACTTGTCCAGTTTTGTTGGGACATCTTCCCAGATTGTGATACGGTGTGAGTAACTATTTTCCCATCGTCTGGAATCCAGGACCACAGATACCACCTTTTTTCTGAAACAAACAAGATTTGAAATTCCGACTGTGACTGTCTTGACCAGAGGTCATTTGTTTGGTTCATACACAGTAAATGCAGGCCGGAAAAATACAGGCAATTGAGCCAAACTGTCACTAAATTAGCAGACAAAGAAACTTCATTCAAACTCGTGAAGCTGCTAATGTTTACAACAGTTATTTCTGGGTAAGAGAAATGTGAAATCGGTACAGTACAACTTGAGTACTTTTTTTTGATTCATTCACGGGTTGTGGGCGTCGCTGGCAAGGCCAGTATTTATTGCCCATTCCCTAAATGCCCTTGAGAAGCTGGCAGTGAGCAGCCGTCTTGAACCACTGCAGTCTGTGCAGCAAAGGTACTCCCACAGTGACTTTGTCGTAGCAGTTTAGTACAACTGAGTGGCTTGCTAGGCACAGAGACTTTGTCGTAACAACTAAATGGCTTGCTGGACCATTTGAGAGGGCAGTTAAGAATCAACCACATTGCTGTGGGTCTGGAGTCACATATAGGCCAGACCAGGTAAGGACGGCAGATTTCCTTCCCTAAAGGTCATTAGTGAACCAGATGGGTTTTAACTACAATCATGTAGTCGCCATTGCTGATACTAGCTTTTCTTTGAATTACAGATTATATTTAATTAACATGAATTTAAATTCCCCACATGGGAACTCATGTCTCTGGATTACTATTCCAGTAACATAACCACTATGCTACCATTGGCATGACAGTATAGTTATTATGTTACTAGTAATCCAGGGGCCTAATGATCCAGAGAATGCTTGATGAATGAGCATGAATGGGCTGAATAGTCTTCCTCAATCATATTGATATTGTGATCTAATACTTAGTGAAATCTATTCATGAATAGATATCTGGAAATCAAAAGAAAAAATGTTTCAGTAGCAGTCATCACGAAGCTGTCAAACTGTTGTTAAAAACCCAACTGGTTCACTGGTGTCCTTTAGCAGAAGGAAACCTGCTGTCCTTACCTGGCCTGGGCTACATGTGACTCCAGTCCAACACCAATATGGCTGACTCTGAAGTGGCCAAGCAAGCCACTCAGTTGTACAAAGGAGGTCCACCACTAGCTTTTCAGGGCAATAAATGTCAGCCTTGCCAGCGACACCCACATCACAAGATTGAATTAAATTTGAAAAAAACCAGCTTAGATCGCTATACGTAAGGACAGTGTAAAGGCATTCATGGTAATAGAATGGCCATTCATCCCATCGTGTCAGTGCCAGCTCTTCGAAAGAGCTAGTCAATTAGTCCCACTAGCCTGCTCCTGCTCCGTGGCCCTGCAAATTTTCCTCTTCTAGTATTTATCCAATTCCCTTTTGAAAGTTACTATTGAATCTGCTTCCACCGCCCTTTCAGGCAGCACATTCCAGATCACAACTCGCTGCGTAAATTTATTTTTACTCATTTCACCTCTGGTTCTCTCTGACAAAAATCGCAAACATATTGGGCCAGAAATTCAGCACTTGCCAGGTGAGTACGCGCTGTGTACTCACCCGTAAGGCCACCTGAAGTGCCGGTTTCCTGCATGCACTGTGCATGCGCGGGAAACCGGAACTTCCGTTCCCCTGAAGGGAGGGATTCAGAGGTGAACTGCGTGCGCGGGAGAGGCTGCGCGCACGCAGCGAACTTTGTTTTTTTTTTCAGGTTTCTCCAGGAAGGTAAGTATGGAAGAAGCTGCGCTTTTAAAAAGGAGGCGCAAGACCCGTTTTTAACAAGGTAAGTGGTTAATTAATTACAATTTAAAAAAATTTCAACAGGTTTATCTTTTTTAGATACTTTAAAGAAAGGTAAGTTTATTTTTAGCACTGTTAAAAAGTATTTTAATTTTTTCAAAAATTAAAATTTTGTTTAAAGTAGTTAATTTATTTAACTTATAGTTATTTTAAAAATGTGATGGTTTTTTAAAAAATTTATTTGAAGTTTAGGTGTTGTTTTGGGGCCGATTTCAATTCATAGATTTGACAGGTCTTCCTGTCAAATCTATGAATGAAAGATGGTCTGCTGCCATTGGCTCTCCATGGCCCACGTGATCCCAGGGGACGCATCGCACTAACTACGCCCCTGGGATACACAAGCACTGCGCGCCGGCAGTTGCAGGAGGCCCAGGAGCTGAAGTCCCCGTGGGCCCAGAGGTCAACGGCAGGCGCGGTGGTAGGTGCGCGCGCGATCCTTGCACCCGCGGGAAGCCAGGGAGCCGAATTTCTGGCCCATTGCAAAAAAAAACAAGTTTACAATTTCATTAGGTAGATGGACCACAGGAATTCACCTAAGATGTCCCCACCCATAGCAACAGCAGGAATTCTACCGCCAGGATTACAAGCAACACCAAAGAAATATGATTCCTGTCAAGTTTTGATCCACTTCATTTCAACAAGAACAACGACTTGCATTTATACAGCATCTTTAACGTAGTAAAACATCCCAAGGGGTTTCACAAGAGCGTTATCAAACTAATTTTGATACCGAGCCACATAAGGAGATATTAGGATAGGTGAACAAAAGCTTAGTCAAAGAGGTAGGGTTTAAGGATTGTCTGAAAAGAGATGGAGAGGCAGAGAGCTTTAGGGAGGGAATTGCAGAGCTTAGGGCCCAGGCAGCTGAAGGCACGGCCGCCAATGGTGGAGCGATGAAAATCGGGGCTGCTCAAGAGGCCAGAATTGGAAGAGGGCAGAAAACTCGGAGGATTGTAGGGCTGGAGGAGGTTACAGAGATAGAATCATAGAATGGTTACAGCACAGTAGGAGGCTGACGTAAGAAAACTACTAGGCACTTGGTCTAAGCGTTAAACAAAGCTTTAATCAACTGTTTTTAAACATGGAGATCTAGTTGTGTCCTTCACTAGTTCCTGTTAAGGAATGTCCTGAGCAAGCTAGGCCCATGCCCGAGTATTTATACTCTCCCTGGACAGCACCACCAGCAGGCCGCCCAGTATTATTTCATAAGTCATTTCCACATGAATGACAAGATTCATGTCAGAGGCCTTTCGGCACATCGCGCCCATGCGGCTCTCTGCAAGAACACTTCAGCTAGTCCCACTCCCCCGCCCTTTCCCCCTAACCCTGCAAATTTTTTTCCTTCAGGTACTTATCTAATTCCCTTTTGAAAGCCACGATTGAATCTGCCTCCACCACCCTTTCAGGCAGTGCATTCCAGATCCTAGCCACTCGCTGCGTAAAAAAGATTTTCCTCATGTCACCTTTGAATGTTCTGCCAATCACCTTAAATCTGTGTCCTCTGTGTTCTCGACCCTTCCGCTAATGGGAACAGTTTCTCTCTATCTACTCTGTCTAGACCCCCCATGATTTTGAACACCCCTATCAAATCTCCTCTCAACCTTCTCTGCTCTAAGGAAAACAACCCCAGCTTCTCCAGTCTATCGATGTAACTGAAGTCCCTCATCCCTGGAATCATTCTTGCAAATCTTTTCTGCACCCTCTCTAAAGCCTTCACATCCTTCCTAAAGTGCGGTGCCCAGAATTGGGCACAATACTCCAGTTGAGGTCGGACCAGTGTTTCATAAAGGTTCATCGTGACATAGATAGAGAGAGGTGAGGCCATGGAGGGATTTGAAAACAAGGATGTTCAGTAAATAATCATGAAATAAAAAAAGCACACACCATGAACGTCAAAGGACAGGAGTGGATGTTTGCGTGATAAACACAACAGTTGCTTTCAGTTGCATCTTTCCAGTTCGGTGGACACTCCTTTTCATCACAGAACCTTTTGGCTTCACTTGCATTGCTGTATAGTAATGAGAAACCAAAGTGTGTAAAACAAAACAACATTGGAAGCTTAGCAAGTTAAAACAACGTGCATTTTGTGCTTGTTAAAGTCATCCATTTAACAGAAAATCAGCCTCGATAGAGTACACTTCAAAACATCCAATCGGTAGACTTTAAGGTACGTGCTTGCTTTATCGAAACAGTATATACGCATTAAGGTTCGCAGTGGATTTTTTCTGATAGAATCATAGAATGATACACCACAGAGGAGGCCATTCGGCCCATCGTGCCTGTGCTGGCTCTTTGAAAGAGCTCTCCAATTAGCCCCACTCCCCTGCTCTATCCCCATCGCCCTGCAAATGTTTCCCCTTTAGCTATTTATCCAATTCCCTTTTGAAAGTTACTATTAAATCTGCTCCCACTGCCCTTTCAGGCAGCGCATTCCAGATCACAACAACTCGCTGCATAAAAACTGTCTCCTCTGGTTCTTTCACCAATCACCTTCAATCTGTGTCCTCTGGTAACCAACCCTTCTGCCACTGGAAACAGTTTCTCCTTCTTTACTTTATCAGAAAAGGATTGAGCTTTCAGGCTTGATTTAGACTAGACAGTGTCAGCCATGGCTCAGTTGGTAGCACGACTTGCCTCTGAGTCAAAAGGTTGTGGGTTCAAGTCCCACTCCAGGGACTTGAGCACATAAATCTAGGCTGATGCTCCAGTGCAGCACTGAGGGCATGCCGCGCTGTCGGAGGGGCAGTACTGAGGGAGTGCCGCACTGTCGGAGGGGCAGTACTGAGGGAGTGCCGCACTGTCGGAGGGGCAGTACTGAGGGAGCGCTCCACTGTCGGAGGGGCAGTACTGAGGGAGTGCTGCACTGTCGGAGGGGCAGTGCTGAGGGAGCACTCCACTGTCGGCAGGGGCAGTACTGAGGGAGTGCCGCACTGTCGGAGGGTCAGTACTGAGGGAGCGCTGCACTGTCGGAGGGGCAGTACTGAGGGAGTGCTGCACTGTCGGAGGGGCAGTACTGAGGGAGCACTCCACTGTCGGCAGGGGCAGTACTGAGGGAGTGCCGCACTGTCGGAGGGGCAGTACTGAGGGAGCGCTGCACTGTCGGAGGGGCAGTACTGAGGGAGCGCTGCACTGCCGGAGGGGCAGTACTGAGGGAGCGCCTCACTGTCGGCAGGGGCAGTACTGAGGGAGTGCCGCACTGTCGGAGGGGCAGTACTGAGGGAGCGCTGCACTGTCGGAGGGGCAGTACTGAGGGAGTGCTGCACTGCCGGAGGGGCAGTACTGAGGGAGCACTGCACTGTCGGAGGGGCAGTACTGAGGGAGTGCTGCACTGTCGGAGGGGCAGTACTGAGGGAGTGCTGCACTGTCGGAGGGGCAGTGCTGAGGGAGCACTCCACTGTCGGCAGGGGCAGTACTGAGGGAGTGCCGCACTGTCGGAGGGGCAGTACTGAGGGAGCGCTGCACTGTCGGAGGGGCAGTACTGAGGGAGTGCTGCACTGCCGGAGGGGCAGTACTGAGGGAGCACTGCACTGTCGGAGGGGCAGTACTGAGGGAGTGCTGCACTGTCGGAGGGGGCAGTACTGAGGGAGTGCTGCACTGTCGGAGGGGCAGTACTGAGGCAGTGCTGCACTGTCGGAGGGGCAGTACTGAGGGAGAGCTGCACTGTCGGAGGGGGCAGTACTGAGGGAGCACTGCACTGTCGGAGGGGCAGTACTGAGGGAGTGCTGCACTGTCGGAGGGGCAGTACTGAGGGAGCGCTGCACTGTCGGAGGGGCAGTACTGAGGGAGCGCTGCACTGTCGGAGGGGCAGTACTGAGAGAGCGCTGCACTGTCGGAGGTGCCGTCTTTCAGCTGAGACGTTAAACCGAGGCCCCGTCTGCTCTCTCAGGTGGATGTAAAAGATCCCATGGCACTATTTAGAAGAAGAGCGGGGGAGTTATCCCCGGTGTCCTGGCCAATATTTATCCCTCAATCAACATAACAAAACAGATGATCTGGTTATTATCACATTGCTGTTTGTGGGAGCTAACTGCAAATTGGCTGCCATGTTTCCTACATGACAATACTTCATTGGTTATAAAGCGCTTTGAGACATCCGGTGGTCGTGAAAGGCGCTATATAAATGCAAGTCTTTCTTTCTTGATTCGGGGCTTGTCATGTGAAACATGTGTGTTTGACTTAGGGATGTCACAGAGGTTGAGTTTAATGAACTTTAGTGGGGTTTTGCAAAAAGCGCTTGATTCCATCGGGAAAATTTTGTGAAGCTTCGCTCTCGTCACGGAGTCTCACTCATTGGGCATGCCGATCGGAGAATTGGGCACGGCGATCAGCCGTCTGATTCCTGGCCATCCCGATTTTCCCGTGATTACATTTGAATCGAGCAAGTACTGGGAGCAGAGGTTTGCAAAACTTACTCTTATCTTCAATCTGTGCTCCACCTGACCTCGGAGTGCTTATCACCAACACTGGGTTACCAAATGAGAATATGTTCCACTTTCCAGTGGCAGCGTGTTCGTCTAGTGTTCGGTGTGCATCATTCCTGTCTCACAGAGCAAGCAGTGCTCAAAGATGTGTGCCAGATCCCTCTCGTTCTGGACCCTCTCCAAATCACACACCATTCTGATTTGATGCGGAGATCCTATCGTATCAGGCAACGGAACCTTGTGTGAGAACCTCTCTGGGTACGTCGAGGGCATCCTGAAACCCATCATACAGGGAACCCCCAGCTTCTGTCGCGACACTACAGACTTCTTGCAGAAACTCAGCACCCATGGACCAGTTGAACCAGGAACACTCCTCGTCACGATGGACGTATCGGCACTCTACACCAATATCCCCCACAATGACAGCATCGCTGCGACAGCCTCAGTACTCAACACCAACAACAGCCAATCTCCAGACGCCATCCTACAACTCATCCGCTTCATCCTTGACCACAATGTCTTCACCTTCGACAACCAGTTTTTTTACCCAAACACACGGAACAGCCATGGGGACCAAATTCGCACCCCAATACGCCAACATCTTCATGCACAAGTTCGAGCAAGACTTCTTCGCTGCACAGGACCTCCAACCAACGCTGTACACCAGATACATCGACGACATCTTCTTCCTTTGGACCCACGGCGAAGGATCACTGAAAGGACTACACGATAGCATCAACAGGTTCCATCCCACCATCAAACTCACCATGGACTACTCCTCAAAATCGGTTTCATTCTTGGACACACGAATCTCCATCAAAGACGGACGCCTCAGCACTTCACTCTACCGCAAGCCCACGGACAACCTCACGATGCTCCACTTCTCCAGCTTCCACCCTAACCACGTTAAAGAAGCCATCCCCTATGGACAAGCCCTGCGAATACACAGGATCTGCTCAGACGAGGAGGAACGCGATGGACACCTACGGACACTGAAAGACGCCCTCGTAAGAACGGGATATGACGCTCGACTCGTCGATCGACAGTTCCGACAGGCCACAGCGAAAAACCGCATAGACCTCCTCAGAAGGCGAACATGGGACACAACCAACAGAGTACCCTACGTCGTCCAGTACTTCCCCGGAGCGGAGAAACTACACCATGTTCTTCGCAGCCTTCAACATGTCATCGATGACGACGAACACCTTGCTAAGGCCATCCCCACGCCTCCACTACTCGCCTTCAAGCAGCCGCCTAACCTCAAAAGTACCATCGTTTGCAGCAAATTACCCAGCTGTCAGGAGAACAGCGACCACGACACCACACAACCCTGCCACGGCAACCTCTGCAAGACATGCCAGATCATGAACACAGATATCGTCATCACACGTGAGGACACTACCCACCAGGTACATGAAACATACTCATGTGACTCGGCCAACGTTGTCTACCTGATACGTTGCAGGAAAGGATGCCCCAGAGCATGGTACATCGGCGAGACCATGCAGACACTGAGACAACGTATGAACGGACACCGCGCAACAATCGCCAGGCAGGATAGTTGCCTCCCAGTCGGGGAACACTTCAGCAGTCAAGGACATTCAGCCTCGGAACTGCGGGTTAGCGTTCTCCAAGGCGGCCTTCGAGACACATGACAACGCAAAATCATCGAGCAGAAACTGATAGCCAAGTTCCGCACCCATGAGGATGGCCTCAATAGGGATATCGGGTTCATGTCACGCTACAGAACGTGACTTGACATCGTTGTCTGTCTTTCCAGTTTTTAAAAAACAAACACAAAAAAACAAACACAAAAAACAAACCCCAAAAAGGACGGAGAGAGAGGAAGGGATATGGAGAGAGATCTGCTACAGGCAGCAGGATTTGACATGTTGGACCCCCTGGGACACATCTCATTGTCTTGGCTGTGCTCTTGGTGTGTCTTTGATGTAAGGAAAGATTGTATCTCTGTAGTATCTGTGTTTATATTCTGTGAACTTTTGTAGATTCACTCAGTGTAACTTTACCTGAAGAAGGGGCAGGATAGCTCCGAAAGCTTGTAATTTTAAATAAATCTTTTGGACTATAACCTGGTGTTGTGCGACTTCTCATTTTCATCCTGATTTGGACATAGGAACAGGAGTAGGCTATTCAGCCCCTTGAGCCTGTTCCAGCATTCAATTTAGATTGTGGCTGATCTGTATCTCAAGGGATATAGACCGTTTAAGTTTTTTTTAATTCGTTTTTATGGGATGTGGGCGTCGCTGGCAAGGCCAGCATTTATTGCCCATCCCTAATTGCCCTTGAGAAGGTGGTGGTGAGCCGCCTCCTTGAACCACTGCAGCCCATGTGGTGAAGGTACTCCCACAGTGCTGTTAGGGAGGGAGTTCCAGGATTTTGACCCAGCGACGATGAAGGATCGGCCGATATACTTCTAAGTCAGGATGATGTGTGACTTGGAGGGGAAGTCGGAGGTGGTGGTGTTCCCGTGCGCCTGCTGCCCTTGTCCTTCTAGGTGGAAGAGGTCGCGGGTTTGGGAGGTGCTGCTGAAGAAGCCTTGGCGAGTTGCTGCCGTGCATCTTGTAGATGGTACACACTGCAGCCACGGTACGCCGGTGGTGGAAGGAGTGAATGTTTAAGGTGGTAGAGGGGGTGCCAATCAAACGGGCTGCTTTGTCCTGGATGGTGTCGAGCTTTTTGAGTGTTGTTGGAGCTGCACTCATCCAGGCAAGTGGAGTGTATTCCATCACACTCCTGATTTGTGCCTTGTAGATGGTGGAAAGGCTTTGGGGAGTCAAGAGGTGAGACACTTGGTGCAGAATACCCAGCCTCTGACCTGCTCTTGTAGGCACAGTATTTATGTGGCTGGTCCAGTTAAGTTTCTGGTCAATGGTGACTCCCAGGATTTTGATGTTGGGGGGTTTGGCGATAGTAATGCTGTTGAATGTCAAGGGGTGGTGGTTAGACGCTCCCTTGTTGAAGATAGTCATTGCTTGGCACTTGTGTGGTGCGAATGTTACCTGCCACTTATCAGCCCAAGCCTGAATATCGTCCAGGTCTTGTTGCATGCGGGCACGGACTGCTTCATTATCTGAGGAGTTGCGAATGGAACTGAACACTGCAATCATTAGTGAACATCCCCACTTCTGACCTTATGATGGAGGGAAGGTCATTGATGAAGCAGCTGAAGATGGTTGGGCCTAGGACACTGCCCTGAGGAACTCCTGCAGTGATGTCCTGGGCTGAGATGATTGGCCTCCAACAGCCACAACCATCTTCCTTTGTGCTAGGTATGACTCTAGCCAGTGGAGAGTCTTCACTCAGAGTGTTGTGAATCTTTGGAATTCTCTGCCCCAGAGGGCTGTGGATGCTCAGTCATTGAGTATATTCAAGACTGAGATCAATAGATTCTTGGGCACTAAGGGAATCAAGGGAAATGGGGATAGTGCAGGAAAGTGGAGTTGATGCGGAGCAGGCTCGAGGGGCCATATGACCTACTCCTGCTCCTATTTCTTATGTTCCTAACTCCATTTACCCACCTTGGTTCCATAACCCTTAATACCCTTGCCTAAACAATCTATCAATCTCAGTTTTGACACTTTCAATTGACCTCTAGCCTCAACAGCTTTTTGGGGGAGAGAGTTACATAGAAACATAGAAGATAGGAGCAGGAGTAGGCCATTCGGCCCCTCGAGCCTGCTCCGCCATTCAGAGTTCCAGATTTCCACTACCCTTTGGCTGAAGCAGTGTTTCCTGACACCATCCCTGAGTGGACGTACCTTCCTTTTCGCTGGGTCAAAATCTTTGGAATTCTCTACCTAACACCATATTGGGAACACCATCAGTACACGGACTGCAGGGGTTCAATGAGAAGGTTCCACCACTATCTTCACAGGGTAATGAGGGTTGGCCAGTAAATCAACGTTGCCCCCATCCCGAGAACAAATTAAACAGAAAGCTACAATGGTTGTGTTCACTACTGTAAGGGCTGCTGCCTTACACGGCGCTGCAAGAATCTAGACTGGGCTTCAGTTTTATGTGCGAATACAAAAAAACATAAGAACATAAGAAATAGGAGCAGGAGTAGACCATTCGGCCCCTCGAGCCTGCTCCGCCATTCAATAAGATCATGGCTGATCTGATCTTGGCCTCAACTCCACTTTCCTGCCCGCTCCCCGTAACCCTTGACTTCCCTGCAGTTTGAAAATCTGTCTATCTCAGCCTTGAATATATTCACTGACTCCGCCTCCACAGCTCTCTGGGGTAGAGAATTCCAAAGATTCACGACCCTCTGAGAGAAGAAATTCCTCCTCATCTCCATCTTAAATGTGCGACCCCTTATCCTGAAACTATGCCCCCTAGTTCTAGATTCCCCCACGAGGGGAAACATCCTCTCGGCATCTACCCTGTCAAGCCCCCTCAGAATCTTATATGTTTCAATAAGGTCACCTCTCATTCTTCTAAACTCCAATGAGTATCGGCCCAACCTGCTCAACCTTTCCTCATAAGACAACCCCTTCATCCCAGGAATCAACCTCGTGAGCCTTCTCTGAACTGCCTCCAATGCAAGTATATCCTTCCTTAAATAAGATCAAAACTGTTACAGTTGTAGCAAGACTTCCCTACTTTTATACTCCATCCCCCTTGCAATAAAGGCCAATATTCCATTTGCCTTCCTAATTACTTAATTACAAGTTATAATTATCATTAGAAATTGGCTTTGCCTTTTGACTAAACAATCCCTGATGTGACAGAAATTCACAATAAACACACAGCTTCTCACTCATAACTACACAGTGCAGCACAGAGAGTTAAACATTTCCTGTTGGGCCTAACATGTTTGCAGCAGGCAATTAAAAATTAGTTGTGCCAAGTAAGAGGCGCAGCAACCCCCCACTGGTCCACCAAGTAAACAAAGAAAAGAGCTACTCTTATAGCAGTAGCTCAAGCTGCAGATAACATCTGCCCCCTCGTCAACCAGCATAATGGAACATAGGAACAGGAGAAGGCCCTTCAGCCCTTCGAGCCTGTTCCGCAGTGACATACATGCACAGGAGGTCATTCTGTCCCTTTGGGTATGGTAGAGTAGCAAGTGTTATAGAAGGTGCATCTAAATGAATAGAATCATAGAATGATTCAGCACAGAAGGAGGCTATTCAGCCCATTGTGCCTGTGCCAGCTCTTTGAAAGAGCTCTCCAATTAGTCCCACGCCCCCCTGCTCTTTCCCCAACCCTTCTGCCACTGGAAACAGTTTCTCCTTATTTACTCTATCAAAATCTTTCATGATTTTGAAAACCGCTATCAAATCTCCCTGTAAATTGTTGAGGCTGGCTGAATTCCGTTCTCATTCACGGGAGGGGTGGGGCAATCAGAGCCACCGCTTATCATAGAGAGGCTATGACTATGTTGTGAATTTAAAATGGAACTCCGTTAGCTGCTTTCTGAAAAGAATTCAGAAAAGAATATCTGGCCGGCCAGCTTCACGGAGGGAAGTCATTATACATCAACTGTATCAATAATTCTCTCCAGCCTTTGAAGTGTTCAATGCATTTGCATTTTTGAAAATCAGGTGTCAAAAGCAACCGCAAAGGCCAGAAATCTTCTGTTCACGCTTTTCCAATTGAAAGGCTTGAGTAGTGGGGAAAGAATTTCTTTGATCTTGTGTTGTTTCCTGTCCTGGAGACCCCTGAGGATTGGGTCAGTTTCCAGTTGTCTTACTTCAATTGTTTGTTTTCCTATCGTGGTGTAGAGGCGGGACTTGGTAGGAAGAAGTGGTCCCCACATTATCACCTTCAAAGACGCAGTTAATAAATGATTCGAAGATTTGAGACACCGTTTAAAATAATGTTCAATTCCATGGCTAAATTGTTGCTTTTTCGCGCCATATGCCCTTTCTGTTTAACTATAGATTTTGTAAATAAATTTGACTGCTAGTTTTAGCCTAAATGATGCACTCTGACAGTGTGGGCACCCTTTCAGTGTAAGAGCAATATAGAAAACATAGAAACATAGAAAAATAGGAGCAGGAGTAGGCCATTCGGCCCTTCGAGCCTGCTCCGCCATTCAATATGATCATGGCTTCATGGCTGATCCTCTATCTCAGTACCATATTCCCGCTCTCGCCACATACCCCTTGATGCCTTCTGTGTCTAGAATATGTAACCTCCAGTGCGAAATACCTCGGTAAAAGGGTCATTGTCAATCTTGTGGCACGCTACATCCATTCGCGGCACGCATAAGGGGGTAAGCGTCAGATCATGGAAGACACAGGTCTGGTCATGGAAACTGCCGTGAGCGCAAAGCACAAGTTTGATAAAGAGTCCAGATTGTAACAATGTGGTGTGAACAAATATTTCCCGTTGGGAAATCTCACAGCTACAGCAACATTGATGGTGGTGTAGAAGGAAGGGTAAAATTCTGTTACTTCTCACCTGTATTTCAGAATTCCATGTGTGACAGCCATCTGATAGAAGCCATCGGAAGCACTGACTTCATAGGTGACATTAAATTCCTCCCACTCCGCACTTTCTCTGGGGGTCTGTCCACCCAGCTCATCTCCAGCCCTTAAAAAATAAGGGGAAAAAAATCACAATGTGGAGATAAACAGGTCTCTTGTGGGGGAATTAAATGCAGATCAGAGTTGAAAACCAAGTAAACCCTATCCCTTATTCTCATAGTTAAAAAGATGAGTAGCCTAAACTGATTTCCTTGTCCTTTGCCCTCAGAGAACACCCATTTATTAGGCGCAAAGTTCATGAAAAATATGTAGGAACTATTTCGCTGTGTCTCTACCCCTTTTACATGTCTGGATATATAGCTAGATCAATGGCTGGGTGGCCCAGGGGAACATAACCCTACAGCCGGTCCCCAAACCCCCACAGACTGGTGGGTAGGGAAGAGGTCCCAGGGGCAGGTCAAAGACTGGAGGTAAAGTTGAAACTCCTCTTCCCCTCACAGGTGGAATCCGGATCGTCTTGATACCTCCCTGCTGCCAGAAGGTCCCAATCTTGGAGACACATCAGCCCTACAGCTGTGACTCATTTCATCAATGCTAAGCCCCGATGGCCCCGGACAGGAAATCCCAGTGACCCTGGGCCTGGATAGAAGTCACACCCTTTGGGTGCACTGCTTCTGCATGGTGTCGGAGCAGCTGGGGGCGGGCGGGATCATCGGGCCTGTAGTCTTAAGGTCCCAATAATTTAACTTTGACTGGAATCAGTACATTCTCGTGTCGTCACTAGGATTTTAATAAAGTGTGACGGTGGATAGGTGGAAAGATTATCCGGTCATTATGACATTGCTGTTTGTGGGAGCTTGCTGTGCGCAAAATCAGCTGCTGCGTTTCCTACATTACAACAGTGACTACACTCCAAAAGTACTTCATTGGCTGTAAAGCGCTTTGAGGCGTCCGGTGGTTGTGAAAGGCGCTATATAACTGCAAGTCTTTCTTTCTTTATGTCCGCTTGAAATGCAGAACACATATTTCCCTTCCAGATTTGTGCGTTTTACTGGAAGAATAGCCATTTTTAACTGTATAGCACTGAGTTAAAGTACTGGTGATCACAAGTCTGTCATTGGTGGTGGGAGTAATTTGAACTTAGTATCCGAGTATCACATGCAAAATGTATTGTCATGACGTTAGTGCGTGTTGACTTATGTGGGATTTTTCTATAGCGTCCTGTTGCCAATATGCTAATTGGGCCTAGTGACAACACATTATTATATAGATGAGCACAGTACTGATGCTGTGTTTTCATTTTACACGTGATTGGTCGTGAAGAAACTTATGTGGCAACATCGAAAATAAAAGGAAAATGTTGAAAATATGAATTGAAAACAGAAAATGCCGGAAATGCACATCGACTCCATCAGCATCTGTAGAGATTAATGGTTTAATTATTGGGGGGTATTGAGATCAGAAGTGAAAACTAGAAAATTAGTAAATTCCTTTATAGGACTAAACAAAGAAAGTGGGGAAGGAAGAACAAGTAAAAAGATATACGAGCCCCTATCACAAAGCAATAGTTAAGTGGTTGTGCTACTGGATTAGTAATCCTGAGGCCTGGACTAATAATAGAGAACAAACTGTTCAAATCCTGCCCTGAGAGTTAGGGTTAGGGTTAAGTATCAGTAAAAGTTACCATGAAGCTGTCAGATTGTCGGTAACAACGCAAATGGTTCACTAATGTCCTTAGGGGAAGGAAACCTGCCATCCTAACCCGGTCTGGGCCTATATGTGACTCCAGTCCCACACCAATGCGGTTGATTCTTAACCACCATCTGAAGTGTCCTAGCAAGGCATTTGGTTGTATCAAACCCGCTACAAAGAATAACAGGAATCACCACATGGACTGCAGCATTCAAGACGACAGGCAACTAGAGATGAGCAATAAATGCCGGCCTTGCCAGCAACGTCCACATCCCGGAAATGAATAAATCAAAATAGTCAGTGGATATGGAAGCTGAGTGAAAAGGTGCTGAAACCTATCCAAAGATCTCCAGTCAGGCTGAGCTGATTTCACTCCCCCTTTTTTGTCTTTCCAATAACTGACCATGATGACCAGTATCTGAAACATTCCCGGTCAACACATATGTAATCCCTTAACTGTGCAGGATTTCCACGTGAGGTTGCATGGGTCCTTACCAGCGCAGTCGATCATGTTGTGCTCATCTGGATGCTGCATGGGCCAGCAGTCATACTCGGTGTTGTCTAAGTCGTGCCAGCATTGTGCAACCTTGAGAGAAAGATTGGAACCAGACCAGTCACATCAAGGAGAATAGGGCAAGAGCTAAGTTATTGGTTATACTAACCTTGCAAATAGCTTAGGGAAAAAAGAAGGAACATAGGAACAGGAGGAGGCCATTCAGCCCCTCAAGCCTGTTCCGCCATTCAATAGATCATGGCTGATCTGTATCTTGACTCCACCTACCTGCCTTGGTTCCGTATCCCTTAATACCCTTGCCTAATAAAAATCTATCAATCTCAGTCTTGAAATTTTCAATTGACCCCCAACCTCAACAGCCTTTTTGGGGGAGAGAGTTCCAGATTTCCACTAACCTTTGTGTGAAGAAGTGCTTCCTGACATCACCCCTGAACGCCCTGGCTCTAATTTTAAGGTTATGCTCCTTGTTCTGGACTCCCCCCACCAGAGGAAACAGTATGGGCTGGATTTTGTCAATAGGAAGCTTTTGGAGGCGGGACTGCTGCTTGCTGGCTTTCAATCCCGCCCCTATCAGCTTCTGGCCAACCAGCGGGATTTTCCCCTGATTGACCTTGTTAAGCCCGCCCAGCGGGTTCCACAGGCCAATCAGGGGGAAGTCACTGACAGAGGACGTCAACGTCTGACGTGCCATCTGTCAAGATTTCTTGAAAGAAGAAATGTCAGCGTTTGACAGCTCTGTGAAGCTGTCAAACACTGACATTCTGTGTAGTTTGATGAGACCATGTGTTCAGGACTCATCAAACCTTTCAACTTTGCAGAAAACACCTGGCTGTTGGTTCGGAGGATCCAACAGCCAGTCTGTGAAATCTACAGTGAAGATGTCGGGGACTCCGGCTCCACAGTGGCTGAAGGCTGTAGGCAGAAACATTTTATAACACTTTACACTCAACTTACATACTTACCACTCCACACTTGCACCCATCACTCACCTCTACGTCTCACTTTCAGACCGCTCCGACCCCCGCAGACCTCCTACTCATCTCCTGCACCTTGCCGGGGTTCCCCGAGGTCGGGAAGCCTGCACTTCGGGGCTAAAAATAGGGATAATC
Organism: Squalus acanthias; assembly: GCA_030390025.1. Taxonomy (NCBI): domain Eukaryota; kingdom Metazoa; phylum Chordata; class Chondrichthyes; order Squaliformes; family Squalidae; genus Squalus; species Squalus acanthias. Next base: position 2,651,353 of record CM059439.1, on the reverse strand, counting down.
CTTTTTTCTGCCTGTTAACAGGCAGTTAATAGGATTTAATCCCTTTCCCGCCTCGAGGAGACGGGACCCGGGGCAGGAGGGCTTCCCGCCTCCTGGCAAGAGGGCACGGAGGTGGGATGGGGGCGGGTTTGCCAGCCGCCCCCACATTCTGCAACTTTACCGGCAGTCCCACCTCTATACCCACCTCCTCGGGGCTGACAAAATCCAGCCCTTTCTCTCTATCTACCCCATCAAAATCTTTAGATTAGATCACCCTTTAATCTTTAATTTTAGTGATTTAATTTAATTTAAATTTTAGTACAAACACCAGAAAGAAAGCTTCATTTAGTTAAATCAGGGCCAGGTCAGAAATGAGAAACTTGCTTATATCCAATTTACGTTCATAAGGATTTAAATACTTTTAAAGCCAAGCCCAATGTACCCCAATAACTAGGCTACAAAGCAGAGCAAAATTGAGAACTCATTAAACAGATGCAATATGCAGATTCCTTAGCCTCGCGTATTTGAACACCTCATATATTGGATCAGTCCCACCTCTGCCTCCCCCCACAATTTAAATGCCTTTTTCATTGCTCTAGAAGCATGTACATTTGCACAGTAATAAAGGAAAATGATCTTATATTTACTGACTGGCTCTCCTTATTTAAAGAACGCAACTTTTATTTTCGCCTAGACTAGGGTGACCTTATTCTCTAAACCGAATCCGGGGACACACAGGGTGGGAGCACAGCAAAGTAGCCAGGACGGAAAGTGTAGGTTGCGCGGTGTGGCGAGGCAAATATTTTTAGCAGCCTATATTTTAACAGTGACACAGATACACTACAAATGTAAAAACAAATGTGCATATAATTACCGTGGATGTGACATCACACTATTTAAGCGCATTCAGCCATGGCTCAGAGATGCCCGACTCCCGATCGCCATCCCCTGGTGCCACGCCCCGATCTCCCACCCACCCGCGACCCCCGCCACTCCCAATCGCCCACTGCAGCGAAGTTTCCAGAAGGCTCAGCTGTTACTCCAGTTTCACACCAATACCTGCAGTAATGGGATCGTCAATGAGCACACCCAGAAAACTTGGGTGCAACTCCCAACAGGAGAAATTAAAAGTTAGGGTGCTCGGGGGCGCATTTCCTGAACCGGGGACTCTTCCGGGGACATTGTTTGCCCGGGGACACAGTCCCTCAACCGGGAACTGTCCCCGGAAAACAGGACGTACGGTCACCGTAACCAAGACCAACTACAGCGAAACAATAGTTGAATCAAATTGATTTCTAACATGTTGAATCAGCATTTGAGAAACTGGACAAGAAGAGGAGTACGAAAGCAGTGCTCGTATTCCGTACATTTAATATCCATTGTATCTGGCTGATTTATAATTATCATTTTAAATATAGAGTTTCTCACTGTTTGCAGTTAGTCTGTACAAATAAAACAGCCCATATGATTAGAGTGCGCGCATTTCAGCGAAGCAAAGTAATAGTTTCCATTATACTTTCTCCGGTAACAAAAGTGATGATATTTACTGCGACTTAGTGGTAGCACACTCGCCTCAGAGTCAGAAGGTTGTGGGTTCAAGTCCCACTCCAGAGACTTGAGCACATAAAATCTAGGCTGACACTCCAGTGCAGTACTGAGGGAGTGCTGCACTGTCGGAGGTGCCGCCTTTCGGATGAGACGGTAAACCGAGGCCCCGTCTGCTCTCTCAGGTAAAAGATCCCATGGCACTATTTCGAAGAAGAGCATGGAAGTTCTCCCCGGTGTCCTGGGCCAATATTTATCCCTCAACCAACATCACTCAAACAGATTATCTGGTCAATATCACATTGCTGTTTGTGGGACCTTGCTGTGCGCAAATTGGCTGGCGCGTTTCCTACATTACAACAGCGAGTACACTCCAAAAGTGCTTCATCGGCTGTAAAGCACTTTGAGATGGCCGGTGGTCGTGAAAGGCGCTATATAAATGCAAGCCTTTCCTTTTCTTTTTTACATTAGCAAAACCAAGCAAGTTACTTACCATGAAGAAGAGGGGAAAGGTTTGTAAAACAGCCCTGTATATGTTATTTCCCATTGCTGGTGTCTTTTCAGTGTTTCCTCAGTAGATGTTCTGGCTCGTCTGATCTGATTCTGTCCGGGTCAGTCACAAACACTTGATTATGGTTTTTTTTCAATCACTGACAGGTACAGTGGGGGTTGATTAATCGGTATCTCTAGTGACCGTGATTACAGCTCCCTGCTGTCAAAGTGAGACAAAGAAAACAATCTAGCATCTGTAACAGAGGCACTTTTGTACTTAAGTGGCTCTGACATCCTAGTCCGCGAGCCAAGCTGCTTTTTCCTCCTCTCAGTTGCTGTCAGATCTGCTGTGTCTATTCGATGTTTTCTGTTTCCAATCACTGTACTCCTGGCATGATTGAGAAGCACAGGGAGGGGAAGCTGAAGGATTTTGAAAGGAGTTGATAGGTTAGATAGAGAGAAACTTTTTCCGCTGGTGGGGGAGTCTAAGACAAGGGGACATAACCTTAAAATCAGAGCCAGGCCCTTTAGGAGAGAAGTTAGGAAACACTTCTTCACTCAAAGGTTGGTAGAAGTGTGGAACTCTCTCCCACAAAAAGCAGTAGACGCTAGCTCAATTAATAGTTTTAAATCTGAGATTTTTGCAAGCCGAGGGTATTAACAGATATGGAGCCAAGGCGGGTGGCTGGAGTTAGGATACAGATCAGCCATGATCACATTGAATGGCAGAACAGGCTCGAGGGGCTGAATGGCCTCCTCCTATTCCTATACCCTATGATCTCCACTTCTGTGAATAGCTCACCAGTTGAAATGTCCAATCATTCCTTTCGTCCAATCCAAAAGACCCAAGTACTATAAAGAAGGAAAGATGCCCATCACCAAGCTAACAGATAAAGGTACATAGATGGCTATATAGATTCACAAACTACAACAACAACTTGCATTTATATAGTGCCTTTAATGTAATAAAACATCCAAAGGCAATTCACATGAGCGTAATTGCACAAACATTGACAACGAGCCACATAAGGTGATATTAGGACAGGTGAACAAATGCTTTGTCAAAGACGTAGGTTTTAAGTAGTGTCTTAAAGGAGGAGAGAGATATGGAGAGGCAAAGAGGTTTGGGGAGGGAATTTCAGAGTTTAGGGCCCAGATGGCTGAAGGCACGGCCGCCAATGGTGGGGTGAAAGAAGTAGGGGATGCGCAAGAAGCCAGAGTTGCGATATAAATGCAAGATGTTATTTTCAATTGCAGAGTTTTAGAGGGTTGTAGGGCTGGAGGAGGTTACAGAGATATAGTTAAGGAGGTCAGGGCATACACCTAACTATCAATTTTTAGTGGGCAAGTTAAATAAAAGTGGCTTATTGATCTCAAGCTGACCACAACATCAACAAAAAATAAAGACTTGCATTTCTATAGCACCTTTCACGACCTCAGGACATCCCAAAGCGCTTTACAGCCAATGAGGTACATTTGGAGTGTAGTCACTGTTGTAATGTAGGAAACACGGCAGTCAATTTGCGCACAGCAAGCTCCCACAAACAGCAATGTGATAAGGACCAGATAATCTGTTTTAGTGATGTTGGTTGAGGGATAAATATTGGCCAGGACACCGGGGAAGAACTCCCATGCTCTTCTTCGAAATAGTGCCTTGGGATCTTTTATGTCCACCTGAGAGAGCAGACGGGGCCTCGGTTTAATGTCTCATCCAAAAGACGGCACCTCCGACAGTGCAGCACTCCTTCAGCACTGAACTGGAGTGTCGGCCCAGATTTTTGTGCTCAAGTCTCTTGGAATGGGACTGTGAACCCACAACCATCTGACTCGGAAGCGAGAGTGCTGCCAACTGAGCCACAGCTGACACCAGAAATACTCCGGGTATTTCCTTATCTGTTCTCGGGATGTAGACGATGCTGGAAAGGCTGCGCTTATTGGCTACCCTTAGCTGCCCTGAGAAGGTGGTGGTGGCTCTTCACCCTGAAACCACAGCAAACTTTGCATTGATGGTGCTCCCATTATGGTGCTAGGTTGAGGAATTCCAGGATATTGACCCAGCAATGATGAAGGAACGATGATTTATGTCCAAGTCAGGATGGTGTGTGACTTTGAGGCGATGGTATTGCCAGAACATTGCTACTCTAGTCCTTGTAAAGTGGTGGTAGAGGTCGCAGAGGAGGGAGGTGCTGTCCAAGTAAACTTGGTGGGTTGCTGTGGTGCGTCTTGTAGATTGTACAGGTTTTCACCTCAAAAAATTGAAGATTTCCCGTCATATTGTAAGGAAAAAATGGAAAGTGACACAGGGAATCAGATAGGAAAAGTGTGGCAGTAGGCGCACTACAATTGGCTTTAATGTCCTTGGATAGGGAGGGGACAATCAGCCAGAGCTCACACTCCTGATCCAGTGACCTAGGCTGGAAAGTCAGTGTATGTGGATGTCAGATAAGGACAAGGGCAGGCTTGGTTATGAGCCCCCGCCATCGACTCACATCGAATCATAGAATGGTTACAGCACAGAAGGAGGCCATTCGGCCCGTCGAGCCTGTGCCGGCTCTCTGCAAGAGCACTTCAGCTAGTCCCACTCCCCCGCCCTTTCCCCGTAGCCCTGCAAATGACGTTCCTTCAGGTACTTATCTAACTCCCTTTTGAAAGCCACGATTGAGTCTGCCTCCACCACTCTTTCAGGCAGTGCATTCCAGATCCTAACCACTCGCTGCGTAAAAAAGTTTTTCCTCATGTCACCTTTGGTTCTTTTGCCAATCACCTTAAATCTGTGTCCTCTGTGTTCTTGACCCTTCCGCCAATGGAAACAGTTTCTCTCTATCTACTCTGACTGGACCCCTCATGATTTTGAACACTTCTATCAAATCTCCTCTCAAGCTTCTCTGCTCCAAGGAGAACAACCCTAGCTTCTCCAGTCTATCCACGTAACTGAAGTCCCTCATCCCTGGAATCATTCTTGTCAATATTTTCTGCCCCTCTCTAAGGCCTTCACATCCTTCCTAAAGTGCGATGCCCAGAATTGGACACAATAACCTCTGGAGAGTAACCTACTGGAGGCTGACCAGCGACCGGGGAGCTGTACCCTTGCAAAATGTCTATGCCTTCAAAAGAGGAGGAGAAATGAGGGGAGAAAGTGGGAGAAGATTAATCAATACTAAAGTAAAGAAGGCCTAATTTTAGCTAACGTATCTCTTATATATAAAAAAGATCATTGTTATAGTTTTATAGACATTGTGTGCTGCAGCCTTCTCTATAACAAAAGTGCTCTGTCCAGATGCTACTTCACTGGGAATGGGGGAAGACGTTGGTTTATGTCCAACTGCACGTAGGCACATCATTTACTAACTTGTTAATTGAAATGATCCCACATCCCAGTGGATGCAATTAACTAGAGATATGCAGCTGAGGTCACACCTTCAATATCCTAAACCTTGAACTGTCCACTGGAATGCTCTTCAGGAAGAGAGGAAAGGGATGGAGGAACCAGAGCAGAGTGGCACTAAAGGGGTAAATGTTGCTTGCCACCATGCCTCTGCCAGGCTCTTGTGAGCAGCTGGCACGTGCCAGAAAACCACAGGCGGCACCGCCCATGATTTTCTGATACACCAGCAGGCATCAGGCTTCGTGTAATGTGCCCTAGTAAATGTAACTTGGAGTCTGAGATCTAACCCTGAGATGTAGTCCTTGTTCTGCTTCCAACAGGACAGTTGTAGGTGTCTATCAGGCTTACATGCAACTAACCAAAAAGGTGACAAAATAAGAAAATGTTACATTGAATCTACAGCACAGAAAAAGGCCATTCGCTCCAATTGGTTTATGCCGGCGTTTATGCTCCACAGGAGCCTCCTCCTACCCATCTAACCCTGTCTGCATGTCCTTCTATTCCTTTCTCCCTCATGTACTTATCTAGTTTCCCCTCAAAGGCATCTATGCTCTTACTTACCCCTTAACTGCTCCATGTGGTAGCGAGTTCCACATTCTAACCATTCTAATAATTTGGTATGTTGGAGGATCAGGAGACATTGTAGGTCACTAAATAGAAGTGTGAGAAGTCGCACAACACCAGGTTATAGTCCAACAGCTTTATTTTAAATCACAAGCTTTCGGAGCGCTGTTCCTTCGTCAGGTGAAGTGAAGAGATGCATATAGGCACAGCATATAAAGTTAGAGAACACAGTTAATCTTTCCAACTGCCCTTTATCACACCTCGGCAGAGAGATAATCATGGCAATCAACCGTGATTATCTCTGGTTGGGCAGATACAAGCAGGCAAAAGGGGGATTGCCTTAGGCAACTTTAACATAGGTACAAAGGAATTGCTCGATGAAAAAAGACAAAAGTCCATCTAATTCATCCTGGTAGTTGCATGGTACAACGATAATGGAGTTATTGACTAATTATGGCAATCAATCTCTTATCAATTAGTCTACAACAGACCCAGACATGAGGCAAGAAAACCTCCAATAGTGGCGAGCTTCGGGAACCAAAGGATCCAAACCACCTTTTCCTCACAAGCAATGCTATGCTTACCATACTTCATGTCTCAAATTACTCATCCACTCTATCCCAAAATGTTATTTTCTGAAAGAAATCTACCACATTTGCATCTGAGTGAGTCAATCCTAACTGCTTCCACCATCTCCCGAGGGAGCCTGTTCCATAGATTGACCACTCGCTCGCTGAAATATTGTTTCTCAGTATTTTGCACCCAATTTCTTGTTCATGTGGTTGTCCCTTCATTTGCAGTTTGTGCACTAGAGTGCTTGTGTCCCTTTAAAGCCCAGAATGTGTACAAAAATATTTAAATGTATAACAGCTGCAATTTGCCACTTTTGTGTTTGCTGCTGTCCGAGCAAGGCCATGTGCTCATTTGCTGTGCAGATATTCAAAATTCTGCAATTAACTATTTTACAAAGTTTTAATTGTGATAACTGTCCTCAAAAGTAGAAAATAACTCCCATAATATGTATAGTTTCACTTTAAATGACCTCCATCTTGCTGTGGTTCAGTGGGCAGCGCTCTGGCCTCTGAGTCAGAAGGTTGTGGGTTTAAGTCTCACTCCAGAGACTCGAGCACAAAAATCCAGGCTGACACTCCAGTGCAGTACCGAGGGAGCACTGCACTGTCGGAGGGGCAGTACCGAGGGAGCGCTGCACTGTCGGAGGGGCAGTACTGAGGGAGCGCTGCACTGTCGGAGGGGCAGTACTGAGGGAGTGCTCCACTGTCGGAGGGGCAGTACTGAGGGAGTGCTCCACTGTCGGAGGGGCAGTACTGAGGGAGCGCTGCACTGTTGGAGGGTCAGAACTGAGGGAGCGCTGCACTATCGGAGGGTCAGTACTGAGGGAGCACCACACTGTCGGAGGGGCAGTACTGAGGGAGCCCCGCACTGTTGGAAGGTCAGAACTGAGGGAGCGCTGCACTGTCGGAGGGGCAGTACTGAGGGAATGCTGCACTGTCGGAGGGGCCGTCTTTCAGATGAGATGTTAAACCGAGGCCCCGTCTGCTCCCTCAGGTGGACATAAAAGATCCCGCGGCACTGTTTCAAAGGAGAGCAGGGGAGTTCTCCCCGGTGTCCTGGCCAATATTTATCCCTCAACCGACATCACTTTAAAAAAACAGATTATCTGGTCATTATCACATTGCTGTTTGTGGGGCCTTGCTGTGCGCAAATCGGCTGTCGCAGTTCCTACATTACAATAGTGACTACACTTCAAAAAAGTATTTCATCGGCTGTAAAGCGCTTTGGGGCGTCCTGAGGTCGTGAAAGGCACTGGAGAAATGCAAGTCTTTGTTTCTATTTCTCCTTCAGATATGTTGCAACAAACAGTATTGCGTTTCTATCAAATTGTTTATCTTTCTAAGCTGGCTTCTGTGGTGCCGGCACAAAAACATTTGTTTTTCCACAGTTATCATCCTTCTGGAGCAGCTTATTTTGTTCCCCCCAGATTCCTATCTCTAATGCGACAGTAATAATGTCCTTTGTGTCCTTTAGGCCTCTTAACAGATAGTTGATGATTTGTGTCTTCTGCCATGACCTAGACAACAGCTCCGTAATTACTGAATGAATAAAAGCTCATGAAATTGCTGCTCTCTGATAGACGTTAATTGTGCACGCTCATTAGTCACAGGTTATTGTTAGAAAGTAGATAGAAAAAAAATCAAGCGCAGAATCCTCCTGCTTGTTTTCTTTGGAGGGCGTGGGAGTGGGGGTGGGGGCAGAGGAGTTGGGAAAATGAGTTTTGTGCTTGCCACAGAGAGAGGAGGCCAGTGCTGGGGAATAGGATTCTTTCCCACTTTCGACATCAGTCCTCTGAGGTCAAGTCTCGCAGAGGACAGACGCGTGGCTGAATTTTAAAGGACACATTCACTGATCCCCGGGTCTCATCACCAAACTGCACCTGAATGGAGTGCAAGTCAGGGATGGGGATACAACAAAAAGAAACAAAGATTTGCATTTATATAGCAGCTCTCACGACCTCAGGACATCCCAAAGCGCTTTACAGCCAGTGGAAGTACTTTTGAAGTGTAGTCACTGTTGTAATGTAGGAAATGCAGCAGCCAATTGGCGCACAGCAAGCTCCCACAAACAGCAACATGATAATGGCCAGATAATATATTTTTTTGTGGTGTTGATTGCGGAATAAGTATTGGCCAGGACACCTACTCTTCTTCGAAATAGCGCCATGGGATCTTTTATGTCTACCTGAGAGAGCAGACAGGACCTTGGTTTAACGTCTCATCCGAAAGAAGGCATCTCCAACAGTGCAGCGCTCCCTCAGTACTGCCCCTCCGACAGTGCAGCGCCCCCTCAGTACTGCCCCTCCGACAGTGCAGCGCCCCCTCAGTACTGCCCCTCCGACAGTGCAGCGTTCCCTCAGTACTGCCCCTCCGACAGTGCAGCACTCCCTCAGTACTGCTCCTCCGACAGTGCAGCGCCCCCTCAGTACTGCCCCTCCGACAGTGCAGCGCCCCCTCAGTACTGCCCCTCCGACAGTGCAACGCTCCCTCAGTACTGCCCCTCCAACAGTGCAGCACTCCCTCAGTACTGCCCCTCCGACAGAGCAGCGCCCCCTCAGTACTGCCCCTCCGACAGTGCAGCACTCCCTCAGTACTGCCCCTCCAACAGTGCAGCACTCCCTCAGTACTGCCCCTCCAACAGTGCGGCGCTCCCTCAGTACTGCCCCTCTGACAGTGCAGCGCCCGCTCAGTACTGCCCCTCCAACAGTGCAGCGCTTCCTCAGTACTGCCCCTCCGACAGTGCAGCGCCCCCTCAGTACTGCCCCTCCGACAGTGCAGCACCCCCTCAGTATTGCCCCTCCAACAGTGCAGCACTCACTCAGCACTGACCCTCCAACAGTGCAGCACTCCCTCAGTACTGCCCAATCCGACAGTGCAGCGCTCCCTCAGTACTGCCCCTCTGACAGTGCAGTGCTCCCTCAGTACTGCCCCTCTGACAGTGCGGCGCTCCCTCAGTACTGCCCGATCCGACAGTGCAGCGCTCCCTCACTACTGCCCCTCCGACAGTGTGGCACTCCCTCAGTACTGCCCCTCCGACAGTGCAGCACTCCCTCAGTACTACCCCTTCGATAATGCAGCGGTCCCTCAGTACTGCTCTTCCGACAGTGCAGCACTCCCTCAGTACTGACCCTCCGACAGTGCAGCGCTCCCTCAGTACTGCTTCTCTGACAGTGCAGCGCTCCCTGAGTACTTCCCCACCGACAGTGCAGCTCTCCCTCAGTACTGCCCGATCCGACAGTGCAGCGCTCCCTCAGGACTGCCCCTCCGACAGTGCAGCGCTCCCTCAGTACTGCCCCTCTGACAGTGCAGCGCTTCTTCAGTACTGCTCCTCCGACAGTGCAGCGCTCCCTCAGGACTGCCCCTCCGACAGTGCAGCGCTCCCTCAGTACTGCCCCTCTGACAGTGCAGCGCTTCTTCAGTACTGCCCCTCCGACAGTGCAGCGCTCCCTCAGTACTGCCCCTCCAACAGTGCAGCACTCCCTCAGTACTGCCCAATCCGACAGTGCAGCGCTCCCTCAGTACTGCCCTCTGACAGTGCAGTGCTCCCTCAGTACTGCCCCTCCGACAGTGCAGCGCCCCCTCAGTACTGCCCCTCCGACAGTGCAGCGCCCCCTCAGTATTGCCCCTCCAACAGTGCAGCACTCACTCAGCACTGACCCTCCAACAGTGCAGCACTCCCTCAGTACTGCCCAATCCGACAGTGCAGCGCTCCCTCAGTACTGCCCCTCTGACAGTGCAGTGCTCCCTCAGTACTGCCCCTCTGACAGTGCGGCGCTCCCTCAGTACTGCCCGATCCGACAGTGCAGCGCTCCCTCACTACTGCCCCTCCGACAGTGTGGCACTCCCTCAGTACTGCCCCTCTGACAGTGCAGCACTCCCTCAGTACTACCCCTTCGATAATGCAGCGGTCCCTCAGTACTGCTCTTCCGACAGTGCAGCACTCCCTCAGTACTGACCCTCCGACAGTGCAGCGCTCCCTCAGTACTGCTTCTCTGACAGTGCAGCGCTCCCTGAGTACTTCCCCACCGACAGTGCAGCTCTCCCTCAGTACTGCCCGATCCGACAGTGCAGCGCTCCCTCAGGACTGCCCCTCCGACAGTGCAGCGCTCCCTCAGTACTGCCCCTCTGACAGTGCAGCGCTTCTTCAGTACTGCCCCTCCGACAGTGCAGCGCTCCCTCAGTACTGCCCCTCCAACAGTGCAGCACTCCCTCAGTACTGCCCAATCCGACAGTGCAGCGCTCCCTCAGTACTGCCCTCTGACAGTGCAGTGCTCCCTCAGTACTGCCCCTCCGACAGTGCAGCGCTCCCTCAGTACTGCCCCTCTGACAGTGCAGCGCTTCTTCAGTACTGCTCCTCCGACAGTGCAGCGCTCCCTCAGGACTGCCCCTCCGACAGTGCAGCGCTCCCTCAGTACTGCCCCTCTGACAGTGCAGCGCTTCTTCAGTACTGCCCCTCCGACAGTGCAGCGCTCCCTCAGTACTGCCCCTCCAACAGTGCAGCACTCCCTCAGTACTGCCCAATCCGACAGTGCAGCGCTCCCTCAGTACTGCCCTCTGACAGTGCAGTGCTCCCTCAGTACTGCCCCTCCGACAGTGCAGCGCCCCCTCAGTACTGCCCCTCCGACAGTGCAGCGCCCCCTCAGTATTGCCCCTCCAACAGTGCAGCACTCACTCAGCACTGACCCTCCAACAGTGCAGCACTCCCTCAGTACTGCCCAATCCGACAGTGCAGCGCTCCCTCAGTACTGCCCCTCTGACAGTGCAGTGCTCCCTCAGTACTGCCCCTCTGACAGTGCGGCGCTCCCTCAGTACTGCCCGATCCGACAGTGCAGCGCTCCCTCACTACTGCCCCTCCGACAGTGTGGCACTCCCTCAGTACTGCCCCTCCGACAGTGCAGCACTCCCTCAGTACTACCCCTTCGATAATGCAGCGGTCCCTCAGTACTGCTCTTCCGACAGTGCAGCACTCCCTCAGTACTGACCCTCCGACAGTGCAGCGCTCCCTCAGTACTGCTTCTCTGACAGTGCAGCGCTCCCTGAGTACTTCCCCACCGACAGTGCAGCTCTCCCTCAGTACTGCCCGATCCGACAGTGCAGCGCTCCCTCAGGACTGCCCCTCCGACAGTGCAGCGCTCCCTCAGTACTGCCCCTCTGACAGTGCAGCGCTTCTTCAGTACTGCCCCTCCGACAGTGCAGCGCTCCCTCAGTACTGCCCCTCCAACAGTGCAGCACTCCCTCAGTACTGCCCAATCCGACAGTGCAGCGCTCCCTCAGTACTGCCCTCTGACAGTGCAGTGCTCCCTCAGTACTGCCCCTCCGACAGTGCAGCGCCCCCTCAGTACTGCCCCTCCGACAGTGCAGCGCCCCCTCAGTATTGCCCCTCCAACAGTGCAGCACTCACTCAGCACTGACCCTCCAACAGTGCAGCACTCCCTCAGTACTGCCCAATCCGACAGTGCAGCGCTCCCTCAGTACTGCCCCTCTGACAGTGCAGTGCTCCCTCAGTACTGCCCCTCTGACAGTGCGGCGCTCCGTCAGTACTGCCCGATCCGACAGTGCAGCGCTCCCTCACTACTGCCCCTCCGACAGTGTGGCACTCCCTCAGTACTGCCCCTCCGACAGTGCAGCACTCCCTCAGTACTACCCCTTCGATAATGCAGCGGTCCCTCAGTACTGCTCTTCCGACAGTGCAGCACTCCCTCAGTACTGACCCTCCGACAGTGCAGCGCTCCCTCAGTACTGCTTCTCTGACAGTGCAGCGCTCCCTGAGTACTTCCCCACCGACAGTGCAGCTCTCCCTCAGTACTGCCCGATCCGACAGTGCAGCGCTCCCTCAGGACTGCCCCTCCGACAGTGCAGCGCTCCCTCAGTACTGCCCCTCTGACAGTGCAGCGCTTCTTCAGTACTGCCCCTCCGACAGTGCAGCGCTCCCTCAGTACTGCCCCTCCAACAGTGCAGCACTCCCTCAGTACTGCCCAATCCGACAGTGCAGCGCTCCCTCAGTACTGCCCTCTGACAGTGCAGTGCTCCCTCAGTACTGCCCCTCCGACAGTGCAGCGCCCCCTCAGTACTGCCCCTCCGACAGTGCAGCGCCCCCTCAGTATTGCCCCTCCAACAGTGCAGCACTCACTCAGCACTGACCCTCCAACAGTGCAGCACTCCCTCAGTACTGCCCAATCCGACAGTGCAGCGCTCCCTCAGTACTGCCCCTCTGACAGTGCAGTGCTCCCTCAGTACTGCCCCTCTGACAGTGCGGCGCTCCCTCAGTACTGCCCGATCCGACAGTGCAGCGCTCCCTCACTACTGCCCCTCCGACTGTGTGGCACTCCCTCAGTACTGCCCCTCCGACAGTGCAGCACTCCCTCAGTACTACCCCTTCGATAATGCAGCGGTCCCTCAGTACTGCTCTTCTGACAGTGCAGCACTCCCTCAGTACTGACCCTCCGACAGTGCAGCGCTCCCTCAGTACTGCTTCTCTGACAGTGCAGCGCTCCCTGAGTACTTCCCCACCGACAGTGCAGCTCTCCCTCAGTACTGCCCGATCCGACAGTGCAGCGCTCCCTCAGGACTGCCCCTCCGACAGTGCAGCGCTCCCTCAGTACTGCCCCTCTGACAGTGCAGCGCTTCTTCAGTACTGCCCCTCCGACAGTGCAGCGCTCCCTCAGTACTGCCCCTCCAACAGTGCAGCACTCCCTCAGTACTGCCCAATCCGACAGTGCAGCGCTCCCTCAGTACTGCCCTCTGACAGTGCAGTGCTCCCTCAGTACTGCCCCTCCGACAGTGCAGCGCCCCCTCAGTACTGCCCCTCCGACAGTGCAGCGCCCCCTCAGTATTGCCCCTCCAACAGTGCAGCACTCACTCAGCACTGACCCTCCAACAGTGCAGCACTCCCTCAGTACTGCCCAATCCGACAGTGCAGCGCTCCCTCAGTACTGCCCCTCTGACAGTGCAGTGCTCCCTCAGTACTGCCCCTCTGACAGTGCGGCGCTCCCTCAGTACTGCCCGATCCGACAGTGCAGCACTCCCTCACTACTGCCCCTCCGACAGTGTGGCACTCCCTCAGTACTGCCCCTCCGACAGTGCAGCACTCCCTCAGTACTACCCCTTCGATAATGCAGCGCTCCCTCAGTACTGCTCTTCCGACAGTGCAGCACTCCCTCAGTACTGACCCTCCGACAGTGCAGCGCTCCCTCAGTACTGCCCCTCCGACAGTGCAGCGCTCCCTCAGTACTGCCCGATCTGACAGTGCAGCGCTCCCTCAGTATTGTCCCTTCGACAATGCAGCGGTCCCTCAGTACTGCCCATCTGACAGTGCAGCGCTCCCTCAGTACTGCCCCTCCGACAGTGCAGCGCTCCCTCAGTACTGCCTCTCCGACAGTGCAGCGCTCCCTGAGTACTGCCCCTCCGACAGTACAACACTCCCTCAGTACTGCCCCTCCGACAGTGCAGCGCTCCCTCAGTACTGCCCCTCCGACAGTACAGCGCTCCCTCAGTACTGCCTCTCCGACAGTGCAGCGCTCCCTCAGTACTGCCCCTCCGACAGTGCAGCGCTCCCTCAGTACTGCCCCTCCGACAGTGCAGCGCTCCCTCAGTACTGCCCCTCCGACAGTGCAGCACTCCCTCAGTACTCCCCTCCGACAGTGTAGCGCCCCCTCAGTACTGCACTGGGAATGTCAGCCTAGTTTTTGTGCTCAAGTCTCTGGAGTAGGACTGTGAACCCACAACCACGCTGACTTGGAGGCGAGGGTGCTGCCAACTCTCACGCCCTACATGTGAAAGGATACATACTCATAGAGTGTTGAGAATGTCAAATAATTGACAAAAGAACTAGAGGGGAAATGAGGAGAAATGTTCTCCACACAGTGTGTTGTTAAGATCTGGAACGCACTCCCTGTCAGTGTGGTGGAATCAGACTCCATAGGAACTTTTCTAAGGACTTGTACTTGAAGAGGACTAATTTGCAGGGTTTACGGGAAAAAAGCTGGGAAGTGGGTCTAAATTGGGGAGCTCTTTCAAAGAGCCGGCACAGACACAAAGGGCTGAATGGCCTCCTTCTGCGCTGTACGATGCTATGAGCTAACAATTCGGGGCATTACGCCACCCGTTACCAGCAAAAAAATAGCAAAAAGGCGGCGGCTGTCGCTCTTTTGCCAGCCGGTGGCGGGTCCCACAGTGTCCTCCATTTTCCCAGGTCCGGCAGCGCTGCCGGTAAGATGCATCGCAACACCGGCTTAACGTCACCACGGCAAACGTGGACCTTTGTGCTGAGTTCAGCGCTGGGTCTTAAGCTCGCCATGTAAACCCAGTGTGAGCAAACTGACAGAGGTGCTGTCAGCAGCTCTTAAAGGGACACACACATCTTTCAGGTAAGTTTGCATTTAAGCTTTTGGACATGGTTTTTTTGATTTTATTGAAGTAGTGGCTTGCTGCAATAGATGTTAAAAAGTTTTTTCAAGTGTGCAGGTAGTGCTGCTAGATGCTTGCAAGGCCTCAGATAGTAGAGGAAAGCCTCGGAGAAGACAGGAATGCTGCAAATACTCAGCAGGTCAGGCAACACCCATGGAGAGAGAAACAGAGTTCACATCTCAGGTCGAGATGCTGCCTGACCTGCTGAGTATTTCCAGCATTTTATGCTGTCATTTCAGATTTACAGCATCCACTCGCAGAGGGAAGAGTGAGATGTAGAAGAGGAAGAAACAGAAGAGGAAGAAGCCAAAGAGGAGGAAACAGAAGAGGAGGAAGCAGAAGGAAGGATGCAACCAAGATAGCCCCTTTCTGGCCGGAATATCCGGGATGGAATCATCCGCCTGTGGTCCCAGTGACCACAACCCCAATTCCCCTTTCAACATTTGTCCCGCACCTTACCTTCCCTCGGTTACTGACCATCACAGTGTCCTCATGGCCACAATGCTGAAATAAAAGCCACCACAAAGCAAATTTTCCAATCCAACTTTATTCATCTATCCATCCAATATGACATCAAGAAATCAATTCATTGCCCTTGTGCATTCTCTTAGTGACTGCCTTGTGTGTGCCTTTGCCTACCCTACTGATGTCACGCAGTGCTACCCCAGTGGCTGCAGCATGGCTGGTGGAAGGCTGCTGACTTTCAGTGGGGGACACTGCAAATGGCCTTGCTGGTTGACCTTGAGGAGCTGGTGGCTGGGAGTGTGAAATCGAGTGATGGTGTTTCTTCTTCCTCTTCTTCTTCTCTCTCCTCTCCCTCTTCTTGGTCAACCACTGGCTGGGCAGGCTGCATTTCTTGGGTGTGTGAAATGAGGAAGGCACAAGGGTGGAGTTGTGGTGAGGGGAGGGGAGGAAAGCAAGAGGAGCATCCCAGGAGGATAATGTATGAGGATACCAGCATCTTGTATCCATTCAGCCCTGCCCCTGCCAAGAATGACCTGCACCGTCTCCTCCAAGGGGGTAAGGTGAGGCTAGGAACAGGAGTTGTGCCTCGTGATTGGTGCAGATTGTTGGTAGGTGAGTGATTGGTGGGGGGAAGTTATGCATTGAGCAGTTTGTGAGGCTAGTGGTGCAGTTGGTAGGAGACGTCTTTTGAAGACACATTCACTGACCTTGACCAGTGGTCTGAGGTCATGAAGCTTCTTTGGGCACTGGAGCCAGGTGGTGGGGGCAACACTGATGGCAGTGACGGCCTCGGTGATCTGGTCCCACATTGTTCTTTCTGGAGGGCCTCCTGGCCCCTCTGGGTAGAGGACCTCTCTTGCAGTGTTGACCCCCTGTACAAAGCTGGAGTGCTGCGTGCAAGACCCTGGGTGCCCCTTCCCTGGCCTGCTGAGCCATTTGTGTTAGTGCTGAAGCACTTTTTCAATTTTTTGAGGTTCGGAAGGGAATTCAGCTTTAAGAGCTGAAGACTCCCATTTGGGACTTCTTTTGAATATAATTTTTTTTTAAGGCAGTAAGGGCTGAAAACCGCATTTTTTCACTTCATTGTAATTTTTATTAGTTCAGAAGGCATCGCCCTATTAATACAATGCCCTATTAATTTCCCACAATGCCTAGCGAATTCCACAGCCTCACTCCCAGAGGCTGTTGGAAGCTGGAACGCCGCTCCTGGAGGGAAACTTCGCCTCCCATGCCTGCACTAACGCCACCAGGAGGGCGTTACACAGTAAGTTAGCGCTGGGCTAAAAATCTTTAGCACCCAGCGCGAATATTTCTCTGGTAGCGCTTCGTCCATTTTCAGCGGCCGTTAACCCGAGGTGGCGGCCACGAATTTTTAGACCTATGATGCTATTCTATCAAAGCCGTTCCTTAAATGAATCCAGTGTTCTGGCCAAATCCATTCTTTCAGGTAAGCTTTGACACCCTTCACATAAAGAAATATTTTGTGCGTTCGGCCCTAAATTTGACCTTCACAGCTCTGAATGGTATCCTCTTGTCCTGCATCTGTGACACATCTCAAAATATTGTTTTCCACCTAGTCTGTCCCATTAAGTAGCCTACCTACCTCTTATAAGATCCCCTCTGATTTGTCTCTATGAGGTTGAAGAGCCCGAGCTCATTAAATCATTTCTCACAGATCTTCCCTCTGATACTTAGGGAGCTAAAAAGCCCTCTCATAAAATTGCTCCAATTTTCCCTCGGCTCACAAATCGAGAATCACTCTTCCAACTCACCATGTCACCCAGTCGTAATTCAAAGCCGCTGTCAAACTACAAAAGCCGGATCTTAATTGACACACAAATTATGCTCAATTGACATGACCACGAATATGCACAACTAAAAAGGGACACGGATAATCTTTATTAGAAAGCCAGCTTTCAGACAAAACATTCAGAATGCAGGATTAACAATAAAAGAGCTAAGAATCAGAACTGCAAGTAAAATCCAACTGCACACTTTGAGACAGATCGAAGAACGGAAAGCTCAAAGTTTCACTGCACACCAATTATATTAACAAATTAACGGCCCAGATTTTGCTGATAAAATATCGGCGTCTGAACGACGCACACCATTATTAATGTGCAAATCGACCGGCAACTTGTAGCGAGGAAGAGATACCCCGGGAATTGTGAATCACCACAAGTTGCTGGACGATTTGCGCCTCTCTGCCGTCAGCTTCCTGAAAGCAGCAGCTCGCCCTCAACCTCCACGAGTTTCATGAAGTTGCTGCATTTGCGCGTAATGTGCCCAGAAAGTGAGCAATTATAAATGTGGAGTCTTACTCCTATAGGTTGTGAATTTTTCAGGAGACTTAAAAAAATTACAAATTTTTAATTTTTTTCCTTTCTGTCTTTTTTTCCTCTCCGTTAATCCGATCTTTCTTTACCTCTCTTGATTTCTCTTCCTGTACCTGATTTGACATTGAATTCACCCACTGACTTCACCCTCCTTCTCAGTCCTTCCTCTGTTTATTTCTCAATCGTTAAATCTCATTGGTTAAGGAGATAGACTGTTGGTTCCATCATTCACCAAGGTCCCAGATGCCTTGTTTCCCTTACCGCGCCATTATCAGCACTTTCAGCAACTTTGTGTGCAAAAAAATGTTTAAAACCTAACTATGCATGAACAAGTCTAGCCACCGATGCCCCACTCTAGCAAACTCTGGGCCAATGATTGAGTGGTTCAAATTCTGTGGCATGTGGCGACACTGATTTGAGGGTACATGGTACATGCTGATCAGACCCTGTACCAGCCCATCTTAGGTACCTGACTCCAATGAACCATGGGGAAGGAGCAACAGAGCGGGATTTTAAAAAAGTGCATTTAAATAGCACCTTTCACAACCACTGGATACCCCAAAGTACTTTACAGCCCATGAAGTACTTTCCGAAACATAGTCACTATTGTAATGTAGGAAACATAGCAGCCAATTTGCAAACAGCAATGTGATAATGACCAGATAATCTGTTTTTTAGTGATGTTGATTGAGGGATAAATACTGGCCGGGACACCAGGGATAACTCGTCTGCTTGTCTTTGAAATAGTGCCACGGGATCTTTTACATCCAACTGAGAGAACAGACAGGGCTTTGGTTTAACATCTCAACTGAAAGACAGCACCTCCGACAGTGCAGCACTCCCTCAGCACTGCCCTGCAGTGTCAGCCTAGATTTTTGTGCTCAATCTCTGGAGTGAGACTATGAACCCACAACCTTCTGACTCAGAGACAAGAGTGCTACCAATGAGCCGCAGCTGATCCACCATTGATAGCAGGCCAGCACAAACCTATTCCAGTGGGTGCACAGAGAGAGATATACCAGGCTAAGGGCACTTCCGACTATAAGAAATACACACACATACAGCTCATCTAACTGCAACTGAATCCCGATACAGTAACCGCATAACTGGTTTACCCATTTTATTATAGGATTTAATAAAGGTGTTGAAAATCATGATGGGTTTCGATAGAGTAAATAAGGAAAGACTGTTTCCAGTGGCAGAAGGATTGGTAACCAGATTTAAGGTAATTGGCAAAAGAACCAGAGGGGAGATGAGGAGACTTTTTTTTTACACAGCGAGTTGTTGTGATCTGGAATGTGCTGCCTGAAAGGGCGGTGGAAGCAGATTCAATAGTACCTTTCAAAAGTGGAATTGGATAAATACTTTGAAGAGGAAAAATGTACATGGCTGTGGGGAAAGAGCAGGGGAGTGGGACTAATTGGAGAGCTCTTTCAAAGAGCTGGCACAGGCACGATGGGCCGAATGGCCTCCTTCTGTGCTGTACAATTCTATGATTCTGTAATGGAATTAGAGTTCAAATACTATACTTACATCAGGTCCGTTTTAACCCAGTTTCCACAGCATTGAAAGTGGGATCAAAAATGAACAACCCATTATTTACAGAAGCAGTCTTATAAATGGATTTTATTTAAAAAAATGTCAAAATTTCATACAGAAAGTTAACCATTCACAGGCATCAATAAAGACACATCTAGGTACTTAGTAACTGGCACAGCTCTCAGAGATGGCTCGTGACTGACCCGTGTCAGTACACTTAAAGCATTGTGTCTCACACACAACAGCACAGGAGATATTACCGGGGAATGTTTTGTGACCAAGGTAGTCCATCTGTCTTTCTCTGGATGTGCAGCTTTTTATTTAATACGTAGTGCACACGGTTTATACAATATCGTGAATTATGAGGGAGAACTTTGGTAACAAATCTACAGCACGATGAAAACGCTTGGTTATATTCGTCAGCATCTCTACATCATTATGTGGAGAGACTGGAGAAGCTGTGATTGTTCTCCTTAGAGCAGAGATGGTTAAGGGGAGATTTAAGACAAGTGTTCAGAATTATGAAGGGTTTTGATAGAGTAGAAAGGGAGAAACAGTTTCCAGTGGCAGGAGGGTCGGTATCCAGAGGACACCGATTTAGGATAAGCAAGGGTGGTGGAAGCAGATTTAATAGTAACTTTCATAATGGAATCCGATATATACTTGAAAAGGAAAAATTTGCAGGGCTGCGGGGAACGAGCAGGGGGGAGGTGGGACTAATTGGAAGCTCGCTCAAAGAGCCGGCACAGGCACGATGGGCCGAATGGCCTCCTTCTGTGCTGTGAGATTCTATGATAAAGCAGAGAAGCAAAAGTCAGTGCTATGAATGGAAGCTGGAAAATAGAGCGGAGCCTGGTTCCTCCGAGATTCCGCTCCATGGAGAGGGGGCTAGGAAATTTCAGTGGGAAGGAGGAGTTGGGGGTGGATGGCAATCAAGCACAAGATGCCTGCCTGCCAAGTGAGCCAAGGCCACCTCGAGCTGGCAGCCGTGGCTCAGTGGGCAGCACTCTCGCCTCTAGGGTCTTAGAATGGTTGAGTAGTTCAAGTGCCACTCCAGGGACTTGAGCACAAAAAAATCTAGGGTGACACGCCAGGGGAGTGCTGCACTGTTGGAGGGGCCGTCTTTTGGATGAGATGTTAAACTCAGGAGGACGTTAAAGATCCCATGGCACTATTTGAAAAAGAGCAGGGAAGGTCTCCCTGGTGTCCCGGCCAATATGCATCTGTTAACGAACGTCACTAAAACAGATGATCAGGTCGTTATCACACTGCAGTTTGTGGGAGCTTGCTGTGCACAAATTGGCTGCCTACCTCACAACAGTGACTACACTTCAAGGAAGTACTTCATTGGCTGTAAAGCGCTTCGAAAAGATTTTAGGTCATGAAAGGCGCTATAAATGAAAGTTCATTCTTGTTTTCTTTCTCCTGGCAAGTTGCTGCGGTGACTGCGATTAGCCAACTCAGCACAATCAGGAATGGAACTTGGAACCTTCTACACTGTGTGGTGTAGAATTCGCAAAATTATCGCGATTTTATAAAAATAAGAAGGAGACATAAAGTTTCGTATAAACAGCTTTATTTCAGCAGAATGCTGTCAGGTTTCAAAACGGACACAAACAGCCTGTAAAATGGCCGCCACGCCTCGTGGCAGAAAGTTCTAGACTTTCAGTAGGCAGACAAGATGGCGCTTCAATAAACATTTCAGCAAGATCGGACAGGACTCAGCACATTTGAGATAATTGACAAGACATGATGGGTTTGCATTTTAAACATAAATACTGAAATCGGTCCCCCAGGTGCAAACAAGGGCTATTGTACTGAGCGATCAAGGACCCATCCAAAGACATTAATATGCAAAATCCCCACGGCTCTACGATGAGAGCGCCGTTCGCGGGTACTTACAGCAAGCTTTTGGAAGCCCCAAAACCCCTCCAGGGAGACTACTAGCCGGTTCCACAATGGGAGAAATATTAACGGGTACTCAGACAGTTACAAGTGTCACCGAAACCCATTAAAGACTGAGATCACCCCATACAAGAAGTTTGAGCGCCAAAAACCTGACAAAAGATAGACATTAAGATTGGGCGGGAAAAGGGGAATTACAGCACTATAACTGTAAAGTACAACCGTCCATCTTTCTCTTGCTGCTTTGACTCGCTGGAAGGCTGCTGAACTCTTACGACTCTGGACTCTGATCCGCTAGGATCAACCTCGTGGCTTGCCGCGAAGATCTGTGGAGAACTGGGCTGTGAGGCCTGGAGGCGGGCGCACCATCCCGAGGAGTCGGTAAACGGTGTTGGAACCGAAGGCCCGAGAGATGAGATGAGATGAGATGAGATGAGAAGAAGACTACACGTGTCGCCACGGTCAGTAAGCCCCGACCGCGCCTAAAAATATAAGGACCATTTTCGAATTCTATCGGCTACTCCACAACTGGCCCGAGAAGACTATTCTTCGAATTTTACAGGCAACCGGTGTGAGGGCACAGGAAGACTCTTCTTTGAGGGGTGTCCGAACTCTGAAAACCAACACAGATCTTCATGGCCGCAGGCGGTCCAGCCTACTAGCCGGAGCAGAAACGAGTAAACAAGTGAGGCGCAGAGACCCTTGACCAACACGTGAGTGGTCAGGTGCGGTGGCGAAAGCATCCGAACATCGATTTAGAATCCTCCGAGTTATCACGAGTGGTGAGCATGAGTCTCGATCCTACAAATCTAGATTAGGACAGGTATTGATAGGGGAGGGTTTAAGTTTTAAGGATAATTATAATGTGTGTCCCCTTTTACGATGTGTCGTGCGCTCCTCGTTTCCCTAAAATTAGTTTCATAACTGTGTGTAAGATTGTACTGTCATTAATCTGTGCTTATGACATGTATCTCGTAATCTTGAATAATATGCAATAAAGATTTTCCATTTCGCACTATTCAACCGGGTCTACCTGAGTTTTCTCTGCATTATTGTTCTCGCACCTAAGTCCAGTGTCAGAACCGTAAGGGCGAGTGGGTCGAACCACTCACAGGTGTCTAGTGTTACCAGGCTGGCTGGAGACCAGAACAGGCAACAAGGCCTAACCCCGCACTAGCACCCAGGCTAAGCACAGAGCCACACGTCACCCCTTACAGTGGCTTTGTGTTCCACTCGGCTTAGATTTCCCCATTTTAATACGAATCGCACTTATCTCTGGTGCACGAAGAATTCCCTCCACTAGCTTGGCCCTTGATGCCAGGAGCAAATAGACACACGCATGTGCAAGGCCAGTTTGTCTTTGTTAGATTTTCCCCACCCCATCCCACCTCGAGAAAGAAACCAATTACTCTGAAATGGTCAATAGGGCTCCGATGACTATTGGCGAACGAGGCATAAGGGAGCTTAAAAATATTTTTTTAATTGAAATTTTATGGCATGACACCTTCATTCCCGCTCTACAAAGGTCTTTTACAGGAAACAAAACTCACTCCATTTAGTATATGTACAACAGAAATGGCCCAATTCATTGAAAGTGATCAGTGCATAAACCATGGGCAACCACCACCGAAAGTTACAGTGCGACGTAAAGTATAAAACAGCTCTCGATGCCTGTACATCTGGAGCCAAGCAGATTCCCAGTCGCTCCTCCACGAACGCATCTGTCCTCCGGCACCAGCAAATTACAAAGGCAACCCTTTTTTTAATTACTCTTCTGTGTTTAGACTTTCCAAGGAAGGGCATCAATCTTTGGCATTAAAAAGCAATGATCCATATAAATCCAGCTGCCTCTTTTGAATTGCTCTAGAGTTTCTGCCCCCACTAGAATCATAGAATCAGGAATGGTTACAGCACAGGAGGAGGCCATTTGGCCCGTCGAGCCCGGTTCTCTGCAAGAGCACTTCAGCTAGTCCCACTCCCTTTGCCCTTTCCCTGTAGCCCTGCAAATTTTTTTCCTTCAGGTGCTTATCCAATTCCCTTTTGAAAGCCATGATTGAATCTGTCTCCACCACCCTTTCAGACAGTGCATTCCAGATCCTAACCACTCGCTGCGTAAAATTTTTTTTCCTCATGTGGCCTTTGGTTCTTCTGCCAATCGCCTTAAATCTGTGTCCTCTGGTTCTCGGCCCTTCCGCCAATGGGAACAGTCTCTCTCTGTCTACTCTGTCTGGACCCCTCATGATTTTGAACACCTCTATCAAATCTCCTCTCAACCTTCTCTGCTCTAAGGAGAACAACCCCAGCTTCTCCAGTCTATCCACGCAACTGAAGTCCCTCATCCCTGGAGCCATTCTTGTAAATACCAGATACCCAGCACTTCTTGTGCGAAGAAGGGTTTCCTGATACCAGGCCTAAACTTGCCTTTTACCACATCTGTACCTATGCCTCCTTGTCCTGTAGCGTGGGGGGAAGATCAACATTCCTGGGAACTGAATGACCTACAATTTTAGAAAGAGCATGGATTTGAATTTCACAAAATAAACAATTTTTTTAACAAATGTTCAGCATGACGTTTGTATAAATTGGGAAAATGCAAGCTTTTAGTTGAAGAATCAAGGGCATCTGGCTTTAACATGCAATGGATCAATTACAAGGAGCAAAGAAGTCATGATGAATGTGTCATTTATCTGGCTATGGCCACAGTTGCAGTTTTGGCCACCCCCTATTACAAGATGGACATTTAAGCCATACAGTGTAGATTTACCAGGATGATGCCGGGGATGGGTAACTACAGTTATGAGGACAAATGAGATCTTAGAGTAGAGAAGGCTAATAGTGGATTTAATAGAGGTTTTCCAAATGAAGGAGGATTTTGATAGAGTGAATAGGGAAAGGCTATTTCCTCTGGTCAGTGATGATGGGTCATCAATTTCAAGTTCTCACAGTGAGGAGAAAGGTTACACAGAGTTGTTGGAGCATAGAATGCACTGCCACAGTGGGTGGTTGCGGCAGAGAAAAAAAAAGCAGATATGACTTTGAAGCAGAGGAAGATACAGGGCAATGGGGAGACAGCGGGGCAGTGGGATTAGTTTCGGGTTGCTCTAACAAAGAGCCGGCACAGACACAATGGGCCGAATGGTCTCCTTCTGTCTTGTAAACCTCTATGGCTACATTCCATACATTGGTTTCTGTTGACGACTGAATAATGTCTTTTTTTTTTAATAAAGTAGATTGGCGTATGGTAATGAGTGGAAAAATACTTTGGGTTCATATACAAGCCTGAACTGACTGCAAAAAGATTAAAATACAACAATTAATTTTGTACAAGGGAATAACATAAAAATTATTAATTACATATAAATTGCCATATGCAGTATAAAAAAAACACAAATTGAAGCCTGCAATTGTTAGTTTTCCATAAAACAGGTTATATGCTTTTTGCGTCATTAGACTAAGTGATTGGCTTGCTAGAACATCCCATAAATCTTTGCACTCGTTATGTGTGGCCCCATTCGTTCCTTGGAAACCACAATTTTGTACCAGTCCCAGAGGCGGCAAACAATTAAAAAATGTATTCATGGGATGTGAGCGTCGCAGCAAGGTCACTGGCAAAGTCGCATTTACTGTCAATCCCTGGTTGCCCTCGAGAAGGTGGTGGTAGGCCTTCTCTTGAACCGCTGCAGTCCGTGTGGCGATGGTGCTCCCTCAATGGTGTTAGGTAGGGAAATGCAGGATTTTGACCCAGAAAGGGGTTCTGCGTAGTTCTCAGTACTAACATTATCGTGTGCTTGCCACACCTCCCTTGTCCTGTGTCCCACACATTTAAGCTGGAGAGCGAGGATGTACAGCATCACTTTCAAGTGCAGTCTCAGTGTGTTTGGAATATCGGAGAAACATTACACTTTATAGGCCGTATCTAGGTCAAGCCTAGTAAGATGCAGTCTCTTCACAAACAGTACTTCTGACCACATGATACCCTTGTGATAAAAGTCACAGCCATGTTGACTGAGTGTACAATTTGTACCACACCAGCGCTGAGAAATGCTCAAGACGAAACTTTAAAAAAAGTTCTTTTTAGAAAAAAAATGGGCTCACTTCTGAAGAAGCAAAACAGGTCCCTAAATGCTATTCAGCAACATGATCAATTCCCCACCCTTAGCTACGGTATAACTACGATTGCAAACCATTGTATTACACCAGTCAGTGAAAATCTTGTGGAATTTTATACGTCCTTTGTGTGAATCGAGAAGCTCAAGGACCTTGGTGGTGCTCTCCACGGCACGAGAAGCTCTGTGACAATCTTGCAAACACTGCCGTGAACTGGCTTGTCAACTCACTGGGTTCTTCAGGGTACTGTTTGAGACTGATAGTGATCATTGCCCAAGATGCCATTTTCGGAGACGACGCTTTGCCTGTTTGAGGTGGTTTTCAAGCCGTCCCGCTCTATTTCAACATTGCGTCTGAAGCCGTGGCAGAGCATCTGCTTTATACTCTGCCACATTTCACGATCCTTGTAGGAGTAAATGATCGGATTCATCAGAGAATTGGTCAAAGCCAACAGAAGGACCCATTTTTTTACGGACAGCACGTCGCAGCTGAGACAGTGAATGCCATCCAGGAGCACCACGACAAGCCCTGGAGTCCAGCAAAAGATAAAAGCACCTGAAATAGAAATACAACATAAGAATTTACATCATGCTTAATACTTCACTCCAACGTCTTCCAGAATTAATTTGAGGAGGGGGAGAGTGTTTTGTGAAGAACAGAATTCCACCCCCTCCAATCTGAAAGAAAAAAGTACTTGCAAATTTTCAACCATCTTATCATAGAATCATAGAATGGTTGAGTAGTTCCCCCCACCAGAGGAAATAGTTTCTCTCTATCTACCCCATCAACTCCTTTAATCATCTCAAACACCTCGATCAGATCACCCTTTGGTCTTCTATGCTCGAGGGAATACAGGCCTAGTCTATGCAACCTGTCCTCATTATTTAACTTGCGGGGATTCCGAAGATGTGCTGCTGAGGTACAGTGGAAGAGGCTGCGAGTTTGTTGTGAGCATTCAATAGCAAAGACAAACAGATAAAGATAAACTTGCATCGAATGTCAAGCCTAATGGGAACCACGCTCATGTATTGAGTGAGTGAGCATCCCCGGATAGCGTATATTAACTGGTCAATCTCTATCTGGAATGACAGTCAAAACACAGTACAGAAAGACTTGCATTTCTATAGCACCTTTCACGACCACCAGACATCTCAAAGCAGCTTTACAGCCAATGAAGTACTTTTGAAGTGTAGTCACTGTTGTAATGTGGGAAACACAGCAGCCAATTTGCACACAGCAAGCTCCCACAAACAGCAATGTGATAATGACCAGATCATCTGTTTTGTTATGTTGATTGAGGGATAAATATTGGCCAGGACCTCAGTGATAACTCCCCTGCTCTTCTTTGAAATAGTACCATGGGATCTTTTACATCCACCTGAGAGAGCAGACGGGGCCTCGGTTTAACATCTCATCTGAAAGACGGCTCCTCTGACAGTGTAGCACTCCCTCAGTACTGCACTAGAGTGTCAGCCTGGATGTTTGCACTCAAGTCTCTGGAGTGGGACTTAAACCCACAACCTTCTGACTCAGAGGCAGAATGTGCTGCCCACTGAGCCACAGCTGACAATCTACAGCATACAGTATCTCGTACCAGAGTACCTCAAGGCATTGTTTAAATTATTCTGCAGTGTGTAGAATAACTTTGTAAAGCCAAGTAATCATTGAATTCTGCGAGGATTTAGAAATATATTTAAAATCCGTCCATTTTTACATGATACCCATCGAGAATCAATTATTCCTGATTCACTGGTTAAAATGAATGACGCTTTTGCACAACTGCAGTGTTGGTGTGAAGCAGTCTCCCTTCCCATGGACGTCACGGTGATAGGGTTAATCTAGAGTCAGGGCTCCACCTTACAAGATTATGATGGGTTTGGATAGGCTAGACGAGGACAGGCTGTTCCCACTAGTTGAAGGTACAAGGACTAGGGGACACAGATTTAAGGTTTTGGGCAAGAAATACAGGGGGACGTGAGGAAAAACTTTTTTACGCAGCGAGTGGTGATGACCTGGAATTCGCTACTGACAGAAGTGGTGGAAGCGGAGACACTCAATGTTTTCAAGGGGAGACTGGATAGGCACTTGAGGGAAATAAACTTGCAGGGCTACAGGGATAGAGTGGGGGAATGGGACTGACTGGATTGCTCTACAGAGAGCCGGCACGGACTCGATGGGCCGAATGGCCTCCTTCTGTGCCGTTAGGACTCTATGACCTGATTCAAGCGAAGTGGAGCGGGACTCCCTGGATTCCAGGCCAGGACCAAGCTGCACACATCGGTCCGGAGCCGAAACCACCTCGTGACCAACACTAAACCTGTAGTGTAGGTTGACCTTACGATGTACAGGGCTGGTATTTCACACAGGAGTGGGCCACTGGGTGGTGCTGGAGAAAGACTGCCAGCTTCACGCAAGGTGAATGGGTGGAAGCTGCGAGACTGTAGCAATTCACTCCCTCCTATCCTGAGCACATCACACATTGAGATAAAACAACAACTTGCATTTATACAGCACCTTTAACATAGTAAAATGGACCAAGGCACTTCACAGGAGCGATTATCAAACAAAATTTGACACCGAGCCACATAAGGGGATATTGGGACAGGTGACCGGTCAAAGAGGTAGGTTTTAAGGAGCGTCTTACAGGAGGAGAGAGAGGCGGAGAGGTTTAGGGAGGAAATTCCAGAGCTTAGGGCCCAGGCGGCTGAAGGCACGGCCGCCAATGGTGGAGCGATTAAAATCAGGGATGCGCAAGAGGCCAGAATTGGAGGAGCGCAGATATCTCGGGGGGTTGTAGGGCTGGAGGAGGTTACAGAGATAGGGAGGGGGCGAGGCCGTGGAGGGATTTGAAAACAAGGATGAGAATGCGCAAGAGCCAAAGGTGTTCAAGCCATGAAATGATGCAAAGTATATTAAATTAGTTCGTTATTGTAAATTTCCAAAATAATTCAAAAAACCAAAATTTCAGAATCTGATCGGAATCAACTCAGCATGGAGGCAGTAAGGATGTTGTGGTATTGACAGAGGTACGGTAAGAAGAGATAATGTTAGACTGTACGTGCTTTGAGTCCAGTACTCAACCGAGTGCCAGTAGTCCAGTCAGCTGTACTCTGTGGTGATATCACTGCATTGGCAGCAGTCAATTTTTTTTTAGATCGCTGAACTGACCAATGGAACTAAAAAACAACATATAATATATACAGGGGTTTCCTTGGTTCCACTAACCCTATAATTTTGCTTCCTAACAGCCCTTATTATACTTTCCTATGCATCACATGCTATGCGACAGAGGCAACACCACAACATCCTTTACTGCCTCCATGCTGAAGTAATCTCAGCACGGTGCGTAATGGCCTCAATTAACCTAAAGCATCATCATCCCTGTTAAACACTCTCTCACGTCAACGTGCATTCCCCAAATTTATCTTCTCCTCTGTTTTCTTCCCACTCCAGAGACTAGAGCACGTACTCTAGGCTGACACTTCAGTGAGGGAGCGCTGCGCTGTCGGAGGTACCGTCAGGTGAGTCTGCCTGTTCAGGTGGATGCAAAAGATCGCGTAGCACAATTCGAAGGGCGAGGATGTGCTCCTGATGTCCTGGATAACAGCCCTTCCTCAAAAACAGATTATCTCAAGCATTATCTCTTTTGCTGCTTGCAGGAGCTTGCTGTGTGCAAATCGGCAGCTGCGATTGACTGCATTTACAACAGTGAACTGCACTTCAAACATAAGTCCTCGGTTGTGATGCGCTTTGGGAAGTCCTGAGGCAGTGAAAGGCGGTATATTAACGCTCTTGCATTCTTTTCCTGAAGGTGCTGGGCTCTTGTACCGCGGGCGATAGACACCCTCCCAGGTACACCTCCGTTCCTCATGCTGGTGGCTGCAGGCTGCACTGTGCGGAGCGCATCCGGTCTGAGCCAGGTCCGACACATGCACGCCTGCGCACTTTCTGGCAGGACACAATCAGGAGTGGAAGATCCAGCCGGCTTCTCCTCTCCTCGGCCCATGCACACAGCAAGCTCCCACAGACAGCAATGTGATCATGAACAGATAGTAATTAGAAAGTTTACATTTTCTAACTATCAACATATCGGATGATAATCAGTTGAGGTAATTAAAGATTGTTCACTTCAAAATTCAATTAATTTTGTTTTGAAAAACAAACTCAGTTATAAAGAGGAAATGTCTCTTGGGGTAATTTTCAACTTGTGTCTCCTGGGCAGTAGCCTGGGGCGTGGATCATCCGCCCATTGTAGAACCCGCCTGATGTTCATCCCGTTGTCTTTAATGGAACAAAATACAGGCGGGTTCTACAACAACAACTGACATTTATATGGTGCCTTTAACGTAGTAAAACGTCCCAAGGTGCTTCACGGGAGCGTTACCTAACAAAATATGACACCGAGCCACACAAGGAGATATTAGGGCCGGTGACCAAAAGCTTGGTCAAAGAGGTAGGTTTTAAGGAGCGTCTTAAAGGAAGAGGGAGAGGTAGAGAGGTGGAGAGGTTTAAGGAGGGAATTCCAGAGCTTAGGGCCCAGGCAGCTGAAGGCACGGCCGCCAATGGTGGAGCGATTAAAATCAGGGATGCTCAAGAGGCCAGAATTAGAGGAGCGCAGATATCTCGGAGGTGATCCGCTCGGCCAGGTTACTTCACAAGTGATACATGTTGAAAATGACCCCCTCTGTCATAGAATGATAGAATGGTTACAGCACAGAAGGAGGCCATTCAGTCCGTCGAGCCCGTGCCGGCTCTCTGCAGGAGCACTTCAGCTAGTCCCACTCCCCCGCCCTTTCCCCGTAGCCCTGCAATTTTTATTCCTTCATGTACTTATCCAACTCCCTTTTGAAAGCCACGATTGAATCTGCCTCCACCACCCTTTCAGGCAGTGCATTCCAGATCCTAACCACCCGCTGTCTCTCTGAGATTTACTGAACTTGCCCCGGTTTATAGAACGCAAAGCAAAGGCTACACCAGGTGTGTAATGGGTTGTCTGTCCCCCCACCTCCCCCCACACACAGGCAGCCTCTCTGTTTAAATAAAGAACAAATTAAACCTGAATAAAGATCCTGCAATTACAATCGCCACTAAGTTAGAGGCAGTTTTCAAAATGTGCCAGAGATCTCTAGCAGCAATTGAAGGATTCTGCAGCAGATTTATATGAAGCAAAGTGACTGCAGTGGCGCAGTCAGGGAGGCACGATTTAAATAGTGACCCGATGGCAATCAAACTCTGCTACAGAATCCTTCAATTCAACTGGGCCTGCTCGCTCCTGAGAAAAAAGACTCGCATTTCTCCAGCGCCTTTCACCACCTCACGACGTCCCAAAGCGCTTTACAGCCAATGAAGTACTCTTGAAGTGCAGTCACTGTCGTAACTTAGGAAACGCGGCCGCCAATTTGCCGTGTGCGGTTCCACTGATTGGGATGACGTGACACCCTGCTGAATTTTGCACTTAGCGTCTGTAGTGCGGTTTGTTACCCAAGTATCACAATTTTACATCAATGCTGGAGGCTGTGAAAATGGCACGTTTCAGCAGATCAATTGTGCCCACATGGTACTGACCCTCCAATATGTTGTACATGTGACAGCCTTCAGTCTCAACTCCGAGCATCAGTGCCGAGTTCAGCAGAGGAAGGCTCAGCCGTGGCTCAGTGGGCAGCGCTCTCACCTTTGAGTCAGAAGGTTGTGGGTTCAAGTCCCGTCTCAGTCAGACTCTGAGCGCATAATCTAGGCTGACACTCCCAGTGCAGTGCTGAGGGAGTGCCGCACTGTCAGAGGTGCCGTCTTTCAGATGAGATGTTAAACCGAGGCCCCGTCTGCTCTCTCAGGTGAATGTAAAAAGATCCCATGCCATTTGTCTGGTCAATATTTATCCCCAAAACAACATCACTAAAACAGAAGATCTGGTGTCATTTTCACATTGCTGTTTGTGGGAGCTTGCTGTGAGCAAATTGGCTGCTGCGTTTCCTACATTACAACAGTGACTACACTTCAAAATGTGCTTCATTGGCTGTAAAGCGCTTTGGAATGGCCTGTGTTCATTCAATCTATTATAATCTTTCTATTTCTTTCTTTCTTCCCCATCACAGCCAAACCCACTCATGAGCTGTCCACAGATATATGTGGGTTCACGAGCCATCAGAAACAGGAGACCAGGCCAACGTTTTCAGCTCCTTGGACCAGATCAGCTGATCATCATTGCTTAAATGGACTCTGCTGTGATGAACATTGGTAGAACTGAAAAGTAGAGAAGTTATGTAAACTTGTATCGAACCTTGGTTAGACCGCACTTGGAGCACTGTGCACAGTTCTGGTGGCCATATTATAAAAAGGTCATAGAGGCACTGGAGAAGGTGCAAAAAAGATTTCCTACAATCATACCAGAACTGAGAGGTTCTGCCTATCAGGAAAGGCTG
Organism: Squalus acanthias; assembly: GCA_030390025.1. Lineage (NCBI taxonomy): Eukaryota > Metazoa > Chordata > Chondrichthyes > Squaliformes > Squalidae > Squalus > Squalus acanthias. Next base: position 2,619,639 of record CM059439.1, on the reverse strand, counting down.
AACAGGCTGGGGGCTCTTTTCTCTGGAAAAGAGAAGGCTGAGGGGTGACCTGATAGAGGCCTTTAAAATTATGAAAGGGTTCGATAGGGTTAAACGTAGAGAAGATGTTTCCACTTGTGGGTGAGTCCATGACTAGGGCCCAAAAATTATAAGATAGTCACTAATAAATCCAATAGGGAATTCAGGAGAAATGTGGAACTCGCTACCGCAGAGAGTGGTTGAGGCAAATAGCAAAGATAAGGGGAAGCTAGATAAACACATGAGGGGGAAAGGAATAGAAGGATATGTCGATAGGGTGAGATGAAGAGGGGTGGGAGGAGGCTGGTGTGGAGCATAAACACCGGCATGGACCAGTTGGGCCGAATGGCCTGTTTCTGTGCTGTAGACTCGGTGTAACTCGATGTAGTAGTGCAACACGGGGGCTGTGTTTTGCTCTGTTCACTATTCTTAGTCCCGTTCACCCATCTTGCTGACCTACATTGGCTCCCGGTTAAGCAATGCCTCGATTTCAAAATTCTCATCCTTGTTTTCAAATCCCTCTATGGTCTCGCCCCTCCCTATCTCTGTAATCTCCTCCAGCCCCACAACCTCCCGAGATATCTGCGCTCCTCTAATTCTGCCCTCTTGAGCATCCCCGATTATAATCGCTCAACCATTGGCGGCCGTGCCTTCAGCTGCCTGGGCCCTAAGCTCTGGAATTCCCTCCCTAAACCTCTCCGTCTCTCTACCTCTCTCTCCTTCTTTAAGACGCTCCTTAAAACCTACCTCTTTGACCAAGCTTTTGGTCACCTGTCCTAATATCTCCTTATGTGGCTCAGTGTCAAATTTTGTTTGATAATCGCTCCTGTGAAATGGTTTGGGACGTTTTACTACGTTAAAGGCGCTATATAAATGCAAGTTGTTGTAGTGAAAAAAGACCTCTAGTGGCAATTAGAGTTTATTACACCAATTACTTTTTTTAAAGCCGTTAAATTACTACACTGCAATGGCGAAGACTTGCATGGTCCAGATGTAGGCAACAACAACAACAACAACTTGTATTTATATAGCGCCTTTAAAGTAGTAAAACGTCCCAAGGCGCTGCACAGGAGTATTTTAAGACAAAAAATTTGACACCGAGCCACATAAGGATAAATTAGGGCAGGTGACCAAAAGCTTGGTCAAAGAGGTAGGGTTTAAGGAGCGTCTTAAAGGAGGAGAGAGAGGAAGTGAGGCGGAGAGGTTTAGGGAGGGAATTCCAGAGCTTAGGGCCCAGGCAACAGAAGGCACGATCACTAATGGTTGAGCGATTATAATCAGGGATCCTCAAGAGGGCAGAATTAGAGGAACGCAGATATCTCGGAGGGTTGTAGGGCTGAAGGAGATTACAGAGATAGGGAGGGGCGAGGCCATGGAGGGATTTGAAAACAAGGATGTGAATTTTGAAATCGAGGCGTTGCTTAACCGGGAGCCAATGTAGGTCAGTGAGCACAGGGGTGATGGGCGAACGGGACTTGGTGCGAATTAGGACATGGGCAGTCGAGTTTTGGATGACCTCAAGTTTACGTAGGGTGGAATATGGGAGCCCAGCCAGGAGTGCGTTGGAATAGTCAAGTCTAGAGGTAACAAAGGCATGGATGAGGGTTTCAGCAGTGGATGAGCTGAGGCAAAGGCGGAGACGGGCGATGTTACGGAGGTGGAAATAGGCGGTCTTAGTTATGCTGCGGATATGCGGTCGGAAGCTCATTTCAGTGTCAAATATGACAACAAGGTTGCGAACAGTGTGGTTCAGCCTCAGACAGATGTTAGGGAGAGGGATGGAGTTGGTGGTCAGGGAACGGAGTTTGTGGCGGGGACAGAAGACAATGGCTTCAGTCTTCCCAATATTTAATTGGAGAAAATTTCTGCTCATCCAGTACTGTATGTCGGACAAGCAGTCTGACAATTTAGAGACAGTGGAGGGGTCGAGAGAAGAGGTAGTGAGGTAGAGCTGGGTGTTGTCAGCGTACATGTAGAAACTGACGCTGTGTTTTCGGATGATGTCACCAAGGGGCAGCATGTCGATGAGAAATAGGAGGGGGCCAAGGATAGATCCTTGGGGGACACCAGATGTAACGATGTGGGAGTGGGAAGAGAAGCCGTTGCAGGTGATTCTCTGGTTACGATTAGATAGATAAAAATGGAGCCAGGCGAGTGCAGTCCCACCCAGCTGGACGACGGTGGAGAGGCGTTGGAGGAGGATGGAGTGGTCAACCATGTCAAAGGCTGCAGACAAGTCAAGAAGGATCAGGAGGGATAGTTTACCTTTGTCACAGTCACAAAGGATGTCATTTGTGACTTTGATGAGAGCCATTTCGGTACTGTGGCAGGGGCGGAAACCTGATTGGAGGGATTCAAACATGGAATTGCGGGAAAGATGGGCACGGATTTGGGAGGCAACAACACGTTCAAGGACTTTGGAGAGGAAAGGGAGGTTGGAGATGGGGCAGTAGTTTGCAAGGACGGAGGGGTCAAGGTTCGGTTTTTTGAGGAGAGGGGTGATGATGGCAGATTTGAGGGAGAGGGGGACAGTACCTGAGGAGAGAGAACCGTTAGCAAGATCAGCTAACATGGGAGCCAGAAAAGGAAGTTGGGTGGTCAGTAGTTTGGTGGGAATAGGGTCGAGGGAGCAGGAGGTGGGTCTCATGGACAAGATGAGCGCAGAGGTCATGAGGGGAGATCGGAGAGAAACTGGAGAAAGATGTGAGTTCAGGGCTAGGGCAGGGGGGAACCTTAGAGGAAGTTTGGCCCGGTGGGCTAGGGGAAGGAAGGGAAGTGGCAGAGGAAGCTGAACGGATGGTCTCAATCTTAGAGACAAAGAAGTCCATGAGCTCCTCACACTTGTTATCGGAGGTGAGGGTGGAGGAGACAGGGGAGAGGGGTTTAAGAAGATGGTTAGCAGTGGAGAATAGGAGCCGGGGTTTATCTTTGCATTCCAGAATGATTCTGGAATAGCGAGCAATTTTGGCAGACGAGAGGAGGGCCCAATAATGCTTTATGTGGCCCAGCCTGATCTGGCGGTGAATGGCTAAACCAGTTGTCTGCCATATCTGTTCGAGTCTGCGTCCCTTGGACTTAAGGGAGCGAAGATGAGAGACGTACCAGGAGGAACGGCCAGAGTGAGAGAGGGTAATTGATTTAGTAGGGACTAGGGCATCAAAGATAGTGGTGAGGGTGTGGTTGAGCAGATCGGTAGCTGCAGAAATGTCATGGTGAATGGAGGGCCAAAGGCTGGACAGTTGGGATTTCATAAGTGCAGTTGTAAGAGAGTTGGGGGAGAGTTTTTTCCAGGGGCGAACACAGAAGGAAGTAGGGTTTGGGGGGGAGGGGGGCAGGAGCACCAAGCAATGTCTCCAGTTTTATACTCGTGTCTACTTCATTTTGCTGAAAAGAGCTAACAGAGGAAACTACTGTCACCAATGGGTTGAGGGTGTGGGGCCTGTTGTAAGAATTATTCGCGTGATGATTTTTCAATGGCGGGTCACTAGGTGGCGCCATTGGCTCAGCACCAAATACAGGACTGAAGTTCAAAGTCAGCGGAAAGCACCAAAAAGATGATAAAGATCTTCATGTTGAACGTTTACTATCGAACCAAAGCACCGTCACGTCATGGCGCTAATGCAGCTGGTGACAAACTCCTGCTCATTCCCGGACTCCTCATCAAAGAGATTAAGGAAATATCAGTGTCTGGACTGGTAGAAATCTGGGTGGCTCTAAGATGGGCAGAATGAAGCTAAACCTAATTGAACTTCCCCAATGTTACACGCTCAACAATCCAAATCCTGAAGGTCTGTATTCCGAGCTGCTGCTGGAAAGGGAGATTGAGCTCTTGGGCCGGAGGGTCTCTGAGACAGTGGACGGACTTGAAAAAATTTAAGGGCAAAGTAGCAGCTCATTGTGTGTAACGAGGGTTTCGGTAAATAAAAAGAAGCAGGGAGGGGATTAATCACCTTTAACCTGTGATCTGGGATGTTACCGTATAAAGGGATGTTCCGAAACACACAGTCGCACTCACACACACACAGACACACACTCACACACACAGACACTCACACACTCACTCACAGACACTCACACACAGACACAGACACTCACACACTCACACACACACACTCACACACACACAGACACACACACACTCACAGACACTCACACTCACTTACACACACACACAGACACTCGCACACACACACACACACTCACACTCACTTACACACACACACACTCACTTACACACACACACACACACACAGACACTCACACACACACAGACACTCACACACACAGACACACACACACTCACACACTCTCACACTCACACACACTCACACACAGACTCACACACACTCACACTCACACAGACACAGACACAGACACACTCACTTACACAGACACACACACACACATACACACTCACACACACACACACACACACAGACACAGACACACTCACACACAGACACACTCACTTACACAGACACACACACTCAGTCGCACTCACACTCACACACACACACAAACACAGACACTCACACACACAGTCGCACTCACACATACACACACACACACAAACACAGACACTCACACACACACAGTCGCACTCACACTCACACATACACACACACACACAAACACAGACACACACACACACTCACTTACACACACACCCACTTACACACACACAGACACACTCACACACACTCACACACACATATACTCACAGACACACACACTCACACACAGACACACACACAGACACACACACACACACACACAGACACACACACACACACACTCACTTACACACACACACCCACTTACACACACACAGACACACTCACACACACTCACACACACATATACTCACAGACACACACACTCACACACAGACACACACACAGACACACACACACTCACTTACACACACACATATACTCACAGACACTCACTCACACACACACACACACACAGACACACACACACACTCTCACACACACACTCACACACAGACACACACACACTCACTCACTTACACAGACACACACACACACACACACTCACACACAGACACTCTCACACACACACAGACACTCACACACACACACACACACTCACACAGTCGCACTCACACTCACACATACATACACACACACAAACACAGACACTCACACACACACTCACACTCACAGACACAGACACACACTCAGACACACAGACACACTCAGACACACTCACTTACACAGACACACACACACACATACACACTCACACACAGACACTCACTCACACACACACAGACACTCACACACACACAGACACTCACACAGTCGCACTCAAAAATACACACACACACACAAACACAGACACTCACACACTCACACACACACTCACACTCACACACAGACACAGACACAGACACACACTCACACACACAGACACACTCAGACACACTCAGACACACTCACTCACACACAGACACAAACACACACACACACACACTCACACTCACACACACAGACACACTCACTCACACACTCACACTCAGACACTCACACGCTCACACACTCAGACACACTCACTCACACAGACACAGACACACACACACACACAGACACAGACACACACACACTCAGACACACACTCACACACAGACACAGACACACACTCACTCACAGACACAGACACACACTCACACTCAGACACACACACACACACAGACACACACACACTCACACACAGACACAGACACACACACACACACACACAGACACAGACACAGACACACACTCACACTCACACACAGACACACACTCACACTCACACACACAGACACACACACACACACACACACTCACACACAGACACAGACACAGACACACACTCACACTCAGACACACACTCACACACACACACACACACTCACACTCACACACACAGACACACTCACTCACACACACACTCACACTCAGACACACAGACACACACACACAGACACAGACACACACACACACACTCACACACACATCAGCATATCCTAATGAAACAAGGACAGAAATTTGACATCAGACCATCAGTCCCACTTACCATGACGGCAGCAAACTTGTGCTTAATCTGACAATAAGGAAGAACTTGCATTTCTATAGCGCCTCTCATGACCTCAGGACGTCCCAAAGCGCTACTTTCTGAAGTGTAGTCACTGTTATAATGTGGGAAACGTGGCAGGCGATTTGCGCACAGCAAGCTCCCACAAACAGCAATGTGATAATGACCGGATAATGTTTTCTTTTAAAGTGATGTTGGTTGAGGGATAAATATCAGCCAGGTCACTGAAGAGAACTGCCCTGCTCTTCTTCCAATAGTGGCCGTGGGATCTTTTACGTCCACCTGAGAGAGCAGACGGGGCCTCAGTTTAACGTCTCATCCGAAAGACAGCACCTCCGACAGTGCAGCACTCCCTCAGCACTGCACTGGAGTGTCAGCCTGGATTATTGTGTTGAAGTCTCTGGAGTGGGACTGGAATCAACAACCTTCTGACTCAGAGACGAGGGTGCTGCCCACTGAGCCACAGCCGACACCCCTGGTATCAGATTTACATGGCTATATTTTTTAAAACAATGACGCATTCCTAATCCATTGGACTAAATATAAAATGGTCTCATTTGGTTCGCGTCAGGACATCTTCCGTAGAATCTACCGCGCTACACCAAAGTAGGATTATTCTGACCATTAAATCTCACTGAAAGCTTGCACAATAATGTGACTGGGCAGCTTTACTTGTTGACAAAACAAGGCCAGAGCCCTTAGCCCTTCCCTGCGGGAAACACCGTCCGACTGAAATGTCTGCGATCTATGCCTCGGCTTGTTACGACCTGTATAAGGGAGACTCCCATTATCGTTAATCTGGGAAAGACAAGGAGCATGAAACATGAGGCAAACTGGTTGGAAACAGGTTATCTGTTGACATCGCAGTGCAATTCGTAGGCTTCACTTCGCACGGAAGACTTAAAAGAGAGACTTAAAAATACAGCACCTCATCACATCCGGCCCAAAACACTTCACTACAATGACTTTTGAAGTCCGGTGACTGTTGTAATATTGGCAAATGTGGCAGCCAATCTGTGCACAGCAAGATCCCACCAAAGGTGATGAGGTAAAATGAGCAGTTACTTTGTCTTGGTGCTGTAGGCCGAGGGATGGATGGATGATGGCCAGGATACTGGGAGAACTCCGCTGCTCTTCGGATCATAGGAACAGGAGGAGGCCATTCAGCCCTTCGAGCCTGTTCCGCCATTCAATTAGATCATGGCTGATCTTCATCTTAACTCCATCCACCCGCCTTGGTTCCGTATCCCTTGCCTAATAGAAAATCTATCAATCTCAGTCTTGACGTTTTCCAGAGACTTGAGCACAACAATCTAGGCTGACGCTCCAGTGCCAGTGCTGAGGGAGTGCTGCACTGTCTGGGGTGCCATCTTTCGGATGAGACGTTAAACCGAGGCCCCATCTGCCCTCTCAGGTAGACGTAAAAGATCCCACGGCACTATTTCTAAGAAGAGCAGGGGAGTTCGCCCCGGAGTCCTGGCCAATATTTATCCCACAACCAACATCACTATAGAATCTACATGGGCGAGAGCAATCGTAGATTGGGTGACCGCTTTGCGGAACACCTCTATTCAGTCCACAGGCGTGATCCTGAGTTTCCGGTCACCTGTCACTTTACTTCTCCACTCCATTCCCACTCTGACCTCTCTGTCCTCGGCCTCTTACACTGTTCCAATGAAGCTCAACATAAGCTCGAGGAACAGCACCTCATCTTTCGATTAGGCACTTTACAGCCTTCCGGAATCAACACTGAGTTCAGACTTTAACTTCTGCCCCCATTTTTTCAGAAGAAAGCTGTTGCTGATTCTGCGATTCCCATTTCCCCCTCTTCCAGACCCATCTTCTGTTCCTTTACTTGTCCCATTACCATCTCCTTTTGCCTTGGACCATTTTGTCATTTAATCTCTCCTGCCTTCCACTCTATCACAGACCTTCCCTTTTGTTCTTTCCTCCCCTTTCCCTGCCCCTACACTTGCTTAAAAACCTGTTCCATCTCCAACTTTTTCCAGTTCTGACGAAGGGTCATCGACCTGAAATGTTAACTCTGTTTCTCTCTCCGCAGATGCTGAGTGTTTCCAGCATTTTCTGTTTTTATTTCAGATTTCCAGCATCCGCAGTATTTTGCTTCTGTATGTGTGTCACTAAAAAATAGATGACTTTGTCATTATCACGTTGCTGTTTGTGGGAGCTTGCTGTGCGCAAACTGGCTGCTGCGTTTCCCCCATCACAACACCTCAAAAAATACTTCGTTGGCTGTGAAGTACTTTGCGACGTCCTGAGGTTGTGAAAGGCACAAAAGAAATGCAAGTTCTTTCTTTTAACAATTGGGGGAGGGAGATCGGAATAAAACCCCAAAGTATAAAGCGTTCTTTTAGCGTTCCCGTGTGATCTGGGCTCTGCTGTTTTACTGTTGGCAGCCCATCTGCCTTCCGACTCTGCCTGGGCCTAGTTATTCTCAATCATTCCACTGCAATTGTGTTATTGCCTTGATTGTGTAACACTATCTGGAGTGAAAAGAAAATAGCGTCACGCACCTCTGAAGATAAACAGATCAAATTTTGTCACTGGGCTTGAAACCTTTTCAATGCAAAACATGTTGAATACCAGAGCAGGCAAGGACAGAAGACCATTCGCCACATAAAGCCCAACCCCCCCACCCCACTACCCCAACTCTCAAAGCCTAGCATCCCATTGATGTCCCTCTAACGTTTCGCTTCTACTGATTATTCTAATCATTTATAACCCTTCCCTAATATCTTTTTTAAAATGCACTTTTCACTCATTTAAGCTCCCATCCCCTGGTTCCACCTAACCTGCCTTATTTTAGAAATGGGCCCTAAAGGTCCAGGAGGCCCACCTCACCACAGTAACCATGGCTACGCAGGACGTAGCGATCCCGGGTTAAGGGACACGTTCACATAAGGTAAGCGGGGACACCCGCACGGGGCTACGGGGATAGAGCGGGGGGAATGGGACTGAGTGGATTGCTCTACAGAGAGCCGGCACAGACTCAATGGGCCGAATGGCCTCCTTCTGTGCCATTATGACTCTATGACATCAGCAACTGGGGGCGGCTGAAAGATGGGGTGGGGGAAGGGAGGAAAATCATAGCGAACACCAGCCGTGATGGGAGTGGAAGAGCAGACCGTAAGAAAACCCTGTTTTCAATATTTAGTGGGGACCACTTCTGCCAAGTTGTGGCCCTGGCGATTAATGTGCACCTGCATTTATATAGCGCCTTTAACATAGTAAAAACGTTCCAAGGCACAGGAGCGTTATCAGGCAAAAACTGACACCGAGCCAAAGAAGGAGAAATTAGGACAAGTGGTCAGACATTTGGTCAAAGAGGTCGGTTTTAAGGTGGGTCTTAAAGGAGGAGGGAGAGGTAGAGAGGTTTAGGGAGGGAATTCCAGAGCTTAGGGCCCAGGCAACTGAAGGCACGGCCGCCAATGGTGAGGCAAAAGGAGTGGGGAATGCACAAGAGTCCAGAATTGGAGGAGCGCAGAGATCTCGGAGGGTTGTGAGGCTGGAGGAGGTTACAGGGATAGGGAGGGGCGAGGGCCATAGAAGGCTGGGGTGGGTGGGGGGAAGAAGTGGAGCTGGCAGGAGGTCTGATGATGTCATCCCGCCTCTGTTCCTGACCTCATTCAGAAAGGGGGTGGATGTAAGAAGAACCTGCCACCAATGGATGAGGAAACAGCCCAAACAGGGCAGAGATCTAGCGTAAATGGGCCCCACCCCAAAATCCACTCCTGCCCATCCTAATTACACCTAAAATTTGGAGCCATAATCCACATTTACCTTCCCTAAGCTAATTCATATTTTATACTTTCCACTGAGGTATCTTCCCTCCAACTGATTCTGATGCTCCACTTCCGTTCAGTTACATTGAGTTAATTGAAGTAATTATCACACAAACAAAAAGTATGAGATACATGGAAACAGCTCACATAAATGGGAACCTTCCAGTCTGAAGGAAAGTGGGGGGAGAGAGGGAGTGTGGAAAGGAAAGAGGGAGGAGAGAATGAAGTGATAGAGAAAGGGGAAGGGGGAAGGGGAAGAGAGAGGGAAGGGGGAAGAGAGCGGGAAGGTGGCGGAGAAATGGAGTGGAAGAAGGGCAGAGATAGGAAGGGGAAGAGAGGGAAGGAGAAGAGAGGGAAGAAGAGGAGAGGGGAGGGAAAGGGAGAGAGAGAAGGAGAAGAGAGGGAAGAAGAGGAGAGGGAAGGAGAAGAGAGAGGGAAGGGGAAGAGGGGAGGGAAGGGGAAGAGATGGAAGACGGGAAGTGAAGAATGAGGGGAGGAAGAGTGAGGAAGGGGGAAGATAGGAAGGCAAGGAGGGTAAGTAGAGTATAAGGGGAGAGGGGAGGTAAAATGGGATGGGGTATCTTGCCATATACAACAATATTTGGGCACATTTACTGCCTGATGGAAAACTGATTTGATAAATGATCTCCGGTTTGATCTTGTACTTGTTAATGGGAGGTAGTAATACTGCCAGATTAGTTAAGAAGCAACTACACCAAAATATAAAGAGGTGGGGCGGCTGAAAGTTGCTGGTATTGAATTGCGGGTTATCTTTTATGCATTTCTTGCGACACAGGCAGACCCATCAAACTCTCTCTAATCTTGGTTGAGAAATGTGACCAGTTCTGATGTACTTCTCTCTAAAAATGATCAGCTTTGACACATTTGGCAGCCTCTGAATCAGAAGGTTTTGGGTTCAAGATCTATTAGAGAACTTGAGTACATGATTTCAGGCTGACAATACAGTGCAGCACTGAGGGAGGGCTGCATTTGTTAGACGTTGAGATGGAGGTCCCATGTGTCTGTTCGGGTGCATATTAAAGATCCCATGGCACATATTTAAAGATTAGGGAATTCTCCCACTGTCTTGGGCAACATTCCTCCCACAACAAACACCCCTGAACATTCCGCTCATTCCTGGAACACAATGGCTGCTAGGTAATGAGAAGTTGGGAAATTGAATTCAACCACTGGTGGTTTCTGGCTAGCATCAGGTGGCTGCGATGGGAGTGAACTGTTGTTGTGGGAGGAGATCGTGTTTTTAAGTTGACTTAGACGACCCACCAGAGGGGCCTAAAGCTCGCGCGTTCCTTACTTTTGTTATTGTACCCGAACAGAGGTGGTACCACTTGCATCAACTCTCTCGGTGTTTTCCCCATTGTGGCAAAAAGCAGATTATGAGTCAAACTCAAAGCCATCTCATAAGAACTTAAAAATTGGGAGCAGGAGTAGGTCATACGGGCCCTCGAGCCTGCTCCGCTATTCATTAAGATCATGGCTGATCTTCGACCCCAACTTAAAGAAGTCTTACTCCAATTATATAGGGCCTTGGTGAGACCACACCTGGAGTACTGTGTACAATTTTGGTCTCCTCACCTAAGGAAGGATATACTTGCCATAAAGGGAGTGCAACGAAGGTCCACGAGATTGATTCCTGGGATGGCGGGACTGTCATATGAGAAGAGATTGAGTAAACTAGGCCTGTATTCTCTTGAATTCAGAAGAATGAGAGGGGATCTCATTGAAGCATACAAAATTATTACAGGGCTTGATAGGATGGATGCTGGGAGAATGTTTCCCTTAGCTGGGGAGTCTAGAACCAGGGGCCTCAGGATAAAGGGTAGGACATTCAGGACTGAGATGAGATGAAATTTCTTCACACAGAGGGTGGTGAATCTTTGGAATTCTCTACCCCAGAGGGCTGTGGAGGCTCAGTCATTGGGTATATTCAAAACAGAAGTCGATAGATTTCTGACCAGTAAGGGCATCAAGGGATATGGCGATAGGGCCGGTGAATGGAGTTGAGGCAGAAGATCAGCCATGATCTCATTGAATGGCGGAGCAGGCTTGAAGGGCTGAATGGCCTACTCCTGCTCTTATTTCTTATGTTCTTATGTAACTCAACTTTCCCACTCAATCTCCATATCCCTTGATGTACAAAGATCTATCTATCGCAGCCTTGAATATACTCAACGATTCAGCAGCCACAGCCCTTTGGGGTAGAGAATGCCAAAGATTCACAACCCGCAGTGAAGAAATTCCTCCTCATCTCAGTCTTAAATGGGCGACCCCTTATCCTGAGACTATGCCCCCTAGTTCTGGACTCTCCAGCCATGGGAAACAACCTCTCATCATGTACCTTGTCAATCCCCCTCAGAATCTTACAAGTTTCATTGGGATCACCTCTCATTCTTCTAAACTCCAGAGAGTAAAGGCTGAACCTAGTCAATCTCTCCTCATAGGACATACCTCTCAGCCCAGGAACACGAAGCAAACCCGCCGCAAGCAGGACTATGAACCTGTGCTGAGAAACCCCCATGGAATTCAAGTCCAATGCCTTAACCACTTGGCCATCGCAGCTGCATCTAGCCTAGTGTTAACTCAGTCTACCTTCAGAGAAATTGAAGGAGTAAGGTATGAAAATCCAAATCATAAGGGATTCACTGTTACACTCCTGGGTCCCACTAAACGGTCAGCCATGGCTCAGTGGGCCGCAAGCTCATCTCCGAGTCAGAAGGTCGTGGGTCCAGGTTCCACTCTAAAGACTTGAGCCCATAATCCAGGCCGACACCCCAGTGAGGGAGCGCTGCACTGTCAGAGGGACAGTACTGAGGGAGCGCTGCACTGTCGGAGGGACAGTACTGAGGGAGTGCTGCCCTGTCAGAGGGGCAGTACTGAGGGAGCACTGCACTGTCAGAGGGGCAGTACTGAGGGAGTGCTGCACTGTCAGACGGACAGTACTGAGGGAGCGCTGCACTGTGGGAGGGGCAGTACTGAGGGAGCGCTGCACTGTCAGAGGGACAGTACTGAGGGAGCACTGCACTGTCAGAGGGACAGTACTGAGGGAGCGCTGCACTGTCGGAGGGGCAGTACTGAGGGAGCGCTGCACTGTCGGAGGGGCAGTACTGAGGGAGCGCTGCACTGTCGGAGGGGCAGTACTGAGGGAGTGCTGCACTGTCGGAGGGGCAGTACTGAGGGAGCGCTGCACTGTCGGAGGGGCAGTACTGAGGGAGCGCTGCACTGTCGGTGGGTAAGTACTGAGGGAGCGCTGCACTGTCGGAGGGGCAGGACTGAGGGAGCGCTGCACTGTCGGTGGGTAAGTACTGAGGGAGCGCTGCACTGTCGGAGGGGCAGGACTGAGGGAGCGCTGCACTGTGGGAGGGGCAGTACTGAGGGAGCACTGCACTGTTAGAGGGACAGTACTGAGGGAGCACTGCACTGTCGGAGGGGCAGTACTGAGGGAGCGCTGCACTGTCGGAGGGGCAGTACTGAGGGAGCGCTGCACTGTCGGAGGGGCAGTACTGAGGGAGCGCTACACTGTCGGAGGGGCAGTACTGAGGTAGCGCTGCACTGTCGGAGGAGCAGTACTGAGGGAGCGCCGCACTGTCGGAGGGGCAGTACTGAGGGAACACCGCACTGTCGGAGGGGCAGTACTGAGGGAACACTGCACTGTTGGAGGGGCAGTACTGAGGGAGCGCTGCACTGTCGGAGGGGCAGTACTGAGGGAACACTGCACTGTCGGAGGGGCAGTACTGAGGAAGTGCTGCACTGTCGGAGGTGCTATCTTTCGGAGGAGACATTAAACCAAGGCCCTGTCTGCCCTCTGAGGTGAACGTAAAAGATCCCATCGCACTATTTCGAAGCAGAGAAGGAGAGGTCTCCCCGATGTTTTGGCCAATCTTTGTCCCTTGACAATCATCACAAATGTAGATGATCTGGTCATGAACACATTGCTGTTTGTGGGAGCTTGCTGTGCGCAATTTGGCTGCTGCATATCCTACGTTACAACAGTAACTACATTTGGATCTGGTACGCACGACCTGAAAGGGTGGTGCAAACTCCATTTCATAGGAAATTTCAGAAGGCAATTGGGTCGGTAGCCAAAGCAACAGATTAAAGGGGATTGGCAAAAGAACCCGAGGTGACATGAGGAAAAACTTTTTTACGCAACGAGATGTGTTCTAAATTGCACTGCCTGAAAGAGCGGCACAGATTCGATAGTGACATTCAAAGGGCAATTGGATAAATACATCAGGGGGAGAATATTTACAGGGGGGAGTGTGGTAATATTTACAGGGGGGGGGAGTGTGGTAATATTTACAGGGGGGGGGG